>JBAMYA010000010.1:2799708-2827957 GCA_037176975.1 Arrhamphus sclerolepis
GGGTGGGTGGGGGGGGGGGGGTTGTTTTTTCTGGGTGTAAAGTTGGACATTTTAACATTTAACACAGAAAGTGTGTCACTTTGGGAGACAACCCCTAGTGGTCAATTGAGAAATTGCAATTGTCTCCACTCCTGGGATCATGTTAGACTGGCAAGCCCCTTGTTTACACCCCAGCTCCACTGTGACTACTTAAACATTTGAAACAAGAAACAGTCTTGACTGCGTACATCTAGAAATGAACATAATTATCCTTTTGTTGAAGACTATGTTGACCACCGCTGTGATTCAGGTGCTGCAACATGAAAAAGTAAAACTCCCAAGTTTCTGCAGGGTGAAGAGTGCACTTACCTCACTTCAATTCTCTTGTCAGCACGAGTGCTCCAGTTGACTCCTGTGGTTCCTGCACAGCTCATCAAAGTCAAGTTAAACATACAGTATCTGTAAAGAATTCATTGGTTCCACCAGCAATGATATTGAAATATTTATTACAGCTTATGAAATCACTGCTTCTATTGTTAAGCAGACCAGAGCATACAGAGCACATCCACAGTTGCTGGGCCAAAATTGACTTGGCACTGAAATGGACAGAGTGCTAATGAGAAATATTAATTGATTGAAAAAAAGAAGAAGAAGAAAAAAAAAGAGACTTGATCGCACTGTAATTTGGAGGTCCTTGAGTCTTATCTATATAAAAATGTTCCAAGATCCAGACAACACACCAGAAGTTCTGACGTAGCTATGTGATAAATCGTAATCAGTAATTTATTTGTTGGCAAACAAGTTTCACTGTTACAACAAATATCAGTTATGAGGTCATTCATCTTGGAAACTGATTCAAAAAAAAGAATAAATAAGAAACCATAATCATAGCCAATAATAGAGACTTCTTTGTGCCACTAAGCTCTCTTCCACTCATCATTCTCCTACCCTTTACTTAACAAATAAATAAATATATTTTCTCCTTGAAAAAGAAAAAAAGAAAAACACTCAAGTTCTTCTCACTCCAAAAGCTCTTTCTTTAATAAGTAAAACACCCAACCTTCTTGTCTGGACAAGTGCCTGGCGCTCATCAAGGTTCAATTTGTCCTGTTTCTGAGAAGGACAAGTGTTTTCTGAATCCCAATATAAATGCAAAATGCACTATAAACCTCTCAGAGGGACTGGGACACATCATCACTCTGTCTCCTTGATGATCTGCTATCTACACAGGGAAAATAAAAAATACAAATAAAATAAAAAAAAAAAAATGAAAGAAGAAGAAATCAGAGACAACCAACCTGAAAACAAAAGTGAATATGCCTCACAGATATGTCTGCACAATAAGTGTTTTCTTTTGTGTTACTTTGTTCCTATTTAGATGGTAATTTCTTGGAAATGATAAAACAGAAAACCAGACTGGTACCAGAAATCCAGAGAGGCCAGCACAACAGAACAAAACTGTCCCTAATCACTACATTTACAGAGACAAAAGGTTTGCTCAGAACAAAAAAAAGCTTACTATAATGTGCAATGCTAGTTATCTGTACAGTTACATAGAAATATGTCATAATCCTCTTATTAGTTTTTTTTCCTCCCTCTTAACAACTGTTATTACAGTAAAATGAATGGAAAAAAAGAACATCTATGCTTGAAAGCATACAATCAATAATTCATTTGTGGTAATTGTCCAAAATGCGTGTTTTTATTTTTTGGTGGCTTTTTTTTTTTTTTTTGGCTTTTTTTTCATTGAAGGGACACTTCAGCAAACAAAATGTGCTGCAACTCACCAAAGAGGAAGAAAATCTTTCAAAAAGTCAATATAGATACAGAAGTATAATAAAATAGTCTTTTTTTTAAATTCCCCATCTACTCTGATGAAGTCTATAGCTCAGACTTTGGGACTATCCAGTTCCTCTCGACTGTCAGACTATATCGCTGAGACCTAAAAATCCTGTGGGAGTAATTGTCTCTTTTCACAATGAGACAAAACACGTCGAACCACAGAGAGTTTTAAAGGGAGGGGGTTGGCTGTGGGGGAATTGGAGGGGGCACACGACATCAACATCCTGCAATGTCTAACCAAATGTAGTCACGTATTAGCCCCCATTTTGTCGCAAATATCCTGTCTGTGGTCTTTGAGATTGAGAGTACAGCCGTCTGCTCTGCATCAGTCCTCGGGACACAATAAAAAGAAAGGCTACCACTGCCTACAACGGATGGAGCAAAGGAGCACAGGGAAGAAGAGAGGACGACAGGGAATACAGATGTGTGAAGGAGGGTAGTGGGCATCTGGGCCTATAGGCTGGTGACCAGGTGCGAGGGTTCCATGTGAGCCTCTTCTGGAGACTGATCCTCTCTGTTAGGGGGGACGATGAATCCATCGCTGCTGCCCCGTCCTAACTGGTAGTAGGAGTACAGCTGATGGAGGTGGTTACGGGAGCCCAAGTTGGGCATGCTCTTGTAATAAACGTCGTCTGAGCTGGCCTCTGGGCTCTTTCCATCCCCGCCGTCCTTGGAGCCTTCAGCAGACCCTGCAGACACCTCAGTCAGGCCAGGCAGCATGGGCATGCTGGTGTAGAGGGAGTCTCTCTGATGGTTGTGGCTGGGTGACGAGCTCTCGTCCTCAGTGTGCTCGTTGTTGAGTAAAGGAAAGAAACTTTCGCTGTTCTCTTGGGGGATCCTCCTTCGAGATGAGGAGGAGGCAGTGGTAGAGGAGAACGGATGGTGGGGCAGTGGGAGGGGTGGCGGCACTGACTGGTGGAGGTGATTGTGAAGGTTGTCCACCGCCTGCAGAGACGGGGGTGGCTTTTGTGGTAATAGCGGGGCATTAGACTCCTCGCGTATTAACTCCAGGCCGAGGCCTTCGTCGTGGTGCGGAACAAAGGTGGAGTGATCATCCAGTGCCAGCGCAACGTTCATGCCCATCCCCACTCCCAAGCCCATCCCGTATCCGCTGTCCTTGCCGCCATTGCTAACGTTATTGACCAGCTTGTTCATAAGGTTCCGGTTCTGCTCATTTGAGCGCTCATGGGAATTGTTGAGGTAGGAGGGGATATAATTGGAGGTGAGCTCTTTCAGTATCTTCTTTTCAAGGGTGGTCTCCTTGTGGTTATAGCCCCTATCGATGATCTGGACGCAGTCACTCATGTACTCAGCGCTGGCAATGCTGTAACTGTTGCCATGGTTACCATTCAGTGGTAGAGTATCCATGACACTTGTATCCCGGGCATTGTTCAGGATTCCCTCTGGAATGACAAACATGGATTGGGGAGGGGTTTTTTGGGGGGGCGGGGATGTGGGAAGTAGTTGGCAAATGTGAACATTAAAACCTGGTGATAAAGAACTACCACAAATACATGTGAGTCATCTGCAAATATGAATAGCAAACATTTGGTTTTTAACTCCTTATTTTTGTCTTTGCCCTTAAGGGTTTTTATTGTCTATAAATATGGATATGAACTTACCTTGTTACATAAAAAGGAAAAGAAAAGTATTTGAAATTCAGACTAATCTATGGAGGGGATGAAACACTGATATATGTGTGACACACAACACAAATTTCAACCACACCACAAGAATAAAAAGCTTAAGCAGGCAAACACAAACAACACAGACATTAAAGAAATAAAAGCCATGCACTTCCCTCTCCGAGGTGAACCACAACACAGAGCAGGAAATTTGGACAGCAACCATATTGTCCCACATGAGCGTTGCAGTTTTACAATTTATTCATATGCACCGATACCTCGCTGATCCTTCAAAAATGTATTTGTTAGAATATCTCCTGAATCATAGCACACGAAAAAGGAAGGAGACTTTCCATTTCCTGTGCTGCACTAGCACAAAGCTTTCCTGTTTCATCACGGAAACCGTGCTATGAACATCAAAGCAAATATTTGATGATAATGCAAACTACATCAGACAAGGCCATCCAGCTTGTTATAAGCGTCTCTGTCTGACCTCTTGAAAATATGACATTTCTCAGAGCTTCAAGATCTGTAATGGCTTGATCAAAGTAATCGGAAAAAAAGTAGTCATGACAACATGTACAAAATAAGTGCTTGGACAACGGCGCGACACTGGAGAGATTGCAAATCAACTCAGTGCTCGATAGAACGTTGAAGCAAATCTGAATGTAAACTGTAACTGAATTACTGCATTCAGATAGTGATATCAAAGTATAGTTAATATATGTTAGGGGTTAGAGGGGTATTTTTGTATTTTGTCCCCTCCAATTATACCTTCTACAAGAGTTGGAATCCAGACTGGGATTTAAACACATTTTCTGGGGATTTTTTTTTGGAATTGAAAGGGGGCCTTAAGTCATAAAAGAACCTCATTTCTTCCAATAGGGAATGACACTGTTTTCATTACCCCTTTGTCAGCATCGAGTGAAAAGAAAGTAAAGCCAAAGTCAATTACATTTGATAAGCAATGTTTAGTTTGACTCCCATACTTGTCTCTCTGTAGGGCTCTTTTAGGGACAGCATGAGGAAAAGGAAAGAAGAAAACACAATAAGCATAACAGGTAGAAAGAGAAAAGTGCACATACAATATGTTGATGACGCATCAAGAAAATGTATTTGGAATGCAATTGTTTTATGTCACCATGCAAATTTGGTTTGCTTGCAGAAAGAATATATTTGTTATAGAAAAGAAAAAACATGCTTCATTGTAACACTGGAGAATCTTTGGACTTAAAATATGGCAAAGGTCCCTTAGCATCAAATACACCAATAAATCTTTTGATACATTTGCATTTTCATTCCTCCAGATATTTCTTTTCCATCTGTGGTGATGTAAGTGAATTATATCCCTTCATCACAAGCTGCAATGCAACTACATGTATTGCGTGCATAAATTATCCGCTGATCAAAGCTATCTGTGACTTGTATCTGGCTTTTACATGAATTTCCCAGTTTCACAGGCTTGCAAAGTTAAAATAATCTCATATTGACTGCTGAGAGGTGGAATAAAATAATAACAGCTCTGCAGAGGGAAGAAATTGCATTCCAACAGTCAGGATGAGGCAGAATAAAGTGGATAGCTTGCTGGTTGATCAGAGATGGTTCCTAATCCTAATAATGAATGTTTATAATGGCAGACTGGCTAATATATATCTTAAAAATAAAATAAAATAAGGCACAATATTTTAAAGCTCCAATTTATGTTGAAACTGAAATCCTATTTTTGAGTAATAAATTAGTTTTTGTTTTTTTGTTTTTTTAATGACTGGCAACCCTTATGTGTGGCCTTTTCTCTTTGACACATCAAAAATGATTTGCTTTTTAAATTCTTGTGTCAAATTCATTTATAAAAACAAAGGAACAGTAGCAATTGACAGAATCAAATCAAAGAGACAACAGACATGGCACACAAGCCTCACTGACAACATTAGAGCACATTTAAAATAAATGGCTGGTGATATATCTGGCTCCTGTGGGACCCCCTCATTCGCACTTTCAATAGATTTCCTCATGGTTACAGTTTTTGTCGGCCAAACAGCCAGGCGAGCGCGGGGGCTTATGTAACCCAAAGACATGGTCTCGACAAAAGCCAAGATACACCACCAATGGAAAATCCCACAGCAAAACAAAACTGTGGGATTTTTTTCTCCCTAAATTTCTGATAAAGCTTTAGAGCAGTATTTTATTTCCTTTTTTTTTGCCTTCCTTATTAGTCCTTCTTATTGGTGCATGCTCGTGCAAGTCTCCAATCATTTGTCTTTTTCCACTGGAGGAACAGCAGTGTATGATTTTAGAGTTCACATAGGACCAGGAAAGGTAGTGGCGGGAAAAAAAAAAAGTGAAAAACACTGCTCCAGCCACAATGTTAAAGAATGAAAAGAAGCTAGCACACCTTGTGTGTTGTACATGCCCAGAGGGTTGTTATAGACTGCCGAATCCCCAAGCAATGTATTATAGGGATTGTTAGTGCCATGAGGACGTAGGAGTGCATTAGGTATAAGATGGTTAGCCATAGCCCCTGGAGCAGCCAGAGAGAGACAGAGTGAGACAGAAAAAAAAAACAGAAGAGACAGAAAGAGGTAGACAAATTGAGGTATATATATATATATAAAAAATGGGAAGAGAGAGAGAACATACATATCATTTGGGCAGATGCAGCTGAGCAATGACAGCCATTAACATCCAAATGATCCCAACGATCATTATTGTGAAGGGGGTATACAGTCGCTATATGGAAATGGCAGAGCTGAACTGACATGTCTAATGGTGCCAATGGAAAGGGTGTTAATTGTACTGCTGATGCCTGCCATTAGCGTTATAAGGCTGTTGTTGTGCTCCACATTCAGGCAGCGTATACGTGTTAACAGACTACAAACTTGCAAAGAAGCACCAACAGGGCAAACAGAACACGTAAAAACAGAATACAGTAATCACTCAGGACACGTGTCGGTAGGCTTGTGAGGGTTTCGATCTAAAGTTTAGCTTCATTCTCCATCTCTAGGCTTATGTTAAAGATAAGCACTGTCAGCTGCAAAATATTTCCTCACCTTGACAGATGTACAGTAGCAGCACCTGAATGGTCACCTGAACCACTTTTATCATTATTATAATTGCTTCTGGCGCTGTCAGTCTTATGAGCTGAAGTGGTGTAATATTCCCCGTTTTTCTCCCATAGAGTGAACTTCAGTGTTAGCTCATCCTTTTTTCTTATTTTTTTAAGCAGAAATAACCTTTGAATGAAGCGATGTCCTCTCTTTAGTCAAGTTGGTCATTACTCTGCTTCAGCCTCGCCTCCTTCACACAAACAGAATGCAGGCTCATTTTCTATTTATGCAACACTGGCTGTCTTCAGATGCTCCTGCCTGAATGACTCATCAGTTTCCCATCCACATAGTGCCGCACCAAAGCAACCTTCACAGTCTGAGCCCGGTGATTAGCTGCGGATTGGAAGCCTGCAAGCTTAAACCATGAATGAAAGATGTTTGTTTTTCTTCGCCGATGATAAAAATGTTTTATTTTCAAGCATTTGAATACATTATGCGGAATATCAAGTATGCTGAAAATATTTGCGAGTTGCATTCATTTCCTGTTTACAAGATTTCCTTTCCCCCCCGTCGACATGATATGAAGCTATTATTGTCAAAGAAGCCAAATTCAAGACTTGAGAGGGCGATGCATGGATGTGCGGTATGCCGGAGCGAGTAAACATCTTTTATCTGAGGTGCAAGTACGCAGCAATTAGATCCTGTAGCTTTGTGGAGTCTTTTTTTCCTTTTCTTTTTCTAACGATCTGAATCTGTCACAACAACAGGAAAAGGTTTTATATTACTAAAAACTGGCCGTATATTTCTTAACGGTGTTCTAATTATACAAGTGCTTTTTTTTTTTCTGTTGAAAGTTGCTCTTTAATGACATTTTTCAACATAAATAAATAAAGTTCTGTTAATTTAGTCTCATCTTTCGGCATTGTTTACATTTGTTTGTTTGAGGTTTGTAATAATTAGGCATGTTATAATTTTACTTGGGAAACTGAATGCTGTTTTGATTAGGAAAAAAAAAAAAAAAAAAGGCAAAAACAAAAGGAAAAAGCCAAAAAATAATTTCTTGTTGGTGGTGCTGGTCGCCCTAATTACAGTGTATTCCATAAACAGCAGCCCCTCTTTCAATCCTCACACTGACAGATCCTCCACTTATTGTGTCTGTGTTGAAATTGGACAACTTCCAAAATCACACTGATTGCATAGCTATAATCCTGAATACTGGTATAAATTGAACATGCGAGGCTATCAAGATGATTGCATGACTCTGCTCTCAAGATGAGGACAGCGAGAGTGTCAGCTGCGGGGGGAGCTTGGGTACCGAGAACGACAAATCAGCAAGAAATGCTCGCTCTTCAGCACATAATTCCTTAATAACAACACCGCAACAGCCATAGATAAGTGCAATTCTATTTGCATCTGTTCCTTATGATAATTAAAATGGCAGAGCACGCTTCCCTGCACACTGTCGAGATCCTGTGAGTAGTTTCTGTAACAGATCCACCTTGGTAAGCAGCCAGGGGCATGAAAGTGCATCAATAATTCCTATATCCGCCTTTTGTCTTTATGGAAGAACCATGTTGGCTTTTTCTTCCAACACCCGACCCACAATCCCACCTCTCCGCCTCAATTCAGCCTCTGCACGATTGATAAAAGCTGCGTCTGTTGGTGGTGCTAAGCTGAGTGCCTAATTATTGAGATCATGACACTTCCTCACTGTGTCGAACATTAATCCATCATTGTAACTATGCATTAGCGTCTTTGTGAGCAGGCGCCCAGAGTGAATTTAGAGAGCGAGCAGTGTGGAACTGGAGCCCTCCATCAAGAGATGTGATGACTGCCGAGGGGAGGGAGGCATGCCAGCAAGTACGGCCTTTGCAAATGATGTCAGATGTGTTCGGGTGAACATTTTCAGTACAAGCTGAGAAAGTCTAAAGTGACGTCAGTGTCTGTCGCTGTCGAGTGTACTTCACTAAAATACTTCTAAAACAATGAGCTCTAAGGAAACTGTTTGCATCTTGCTGTAAGATTTTATTTTTTCTTTTCAGGCTTTTTTGCATTCACACAACATGATAAGTACTACTTTTATTTATTTATTTACAGTTATCAAATGACTTAAAGGCAGGGTAAACGATTTCACACAAAGCCAGGTGTGTGTATGAAGACTACATATTCATTTATTCAATAAACTGATCAAAAAGTATCCCGTTTTAGAATTAACACAGAATTATTTACCATACCTTTAAATTTCAATTTGATAAAAGGTATAACATGTTATCCATGAACAGCTAAACCTTTTGCTTGGCATGTGCTTTGAAAATAAATAAATAAAAGGCAAAAATTTTGCAACACAAAAAGCAAAAAAATAGTAACCTTTCAGCTTTAGTCTGACATTTAAAGACTTTTTTTTTTATTTAGGACAAAAAAATTATAATTTAAAATCATATAAAGCTTTTCACAGCACTACTCATTTATGAAATTTCTTAAATTTTAAACCTTTAATTCAATACATGGAAGTAATTAGAAGCCGACTAGAAAAATAGATGTTTTTGGTTTTAATTACTGAGAATAATTAATTAAATACTTTGAGAAACCTGAGGCAAACTGTTCAGAAATGACTGATTTGCCTTGACCTGAAGTGTTCTATCAAAGTTTGGTTTGAAAAAGTCCACTGAACTCTGTAAAGACCTTGAGTCTCATTAAAAGCAAAGCAATTATTCTGCCAATTGAAGAAAAATAACACTTTCAGAACCTTTGTGGCATTCGTCAGAAAGGCTGAGGTGAAGGTGAGTGTCCTGAAGAGTGTGCAGACCAAGTACCTCTGTTGAGCGACGCAGAGCTGTTGATGTCGCCGGTCATAAAAGAGGACTCGGACTGTTTTCTGACCGTGTCGTTCCACATTCGACGGATGCGGCTCTGCAAGTACAAACAACATGCCAGAACACATCACATTACTCACTCTGAGTGCCCGTCGGGATGGTTAAATAATGAAAATGATTAAAACATAAGCAGGCAAATTCCTCAAGTGGTTAAGTGCGTTTCTGTAAGTGTGCAGTCAAACCATTCATTTCCACAATATGTGGAAAATAAAAGGAGGAAAAAAAAAACTGGGCTTTTTAATTTAGCTTTTAAATCAAGAAACATGTCAGCTATGGAGATAAGCAACCTCCAATTAATGATGATCTTTAACACTGGAATAGGTAAAGTTAATAATAAAGTCATCAGTCAGGCTCTCTGAATCAGTGTCTTGGGTTGCAGAGGCTCCATCCAAGAGGGTTCATTCTAGTTAATTATGACAGACTCCCATGGGCTGTTGCACAAGCTGAGGGTTTAGGTATCCATCCACAGAGCTGATAATCTTTTATCCTGAGTGTCTCATTGTTGTAGGTCAGATTTGTCCTCATTAGTATACATATGTATATATACATACATATAGCTTGGTGATACAGAAATGTAGTCGCTATGCTCCCCATGTACAGTATCTTTAATCATTCACGGATTCATCTTCGGGTCTTCCAGTTTTCCAGTCCTAGCTTTACCTGCGTTGTCCATTTGCTTTTATTACAGTCTTTGTTGCTTGACTGACTTGGCTCCTCAAACTCTTCACTCACACTAGGTGTTGAGATTACACCTGAAGCTCCCTCCAGGGTTCTCTAGCTGTATGGATATTACAGTCGCAGCCCAATAAGTCTAACTGACACGGGTTAACTTCAACTTTTTAATTAAATAAAGCTTGTCAGAGCACAGTTTTCTATTTTGGATTAACTTGTTTTTAAGTATTCTATTAAAGTCAGTGGCTTATGTGCTATAATCATGACTGAAATAAGGCTGTGACGATTAATTAAAATAATAATTCTTGATCTTTGTATAAAAAGGCATAGAGCTTCGACTGTCTGTCACAAAAATTGCATGTAGGCAAGTAAAGAAGAATACAGATAATCAGGGAGAAAAGCAAAAACTAGATAACTTTCTAAACATATGGCAACAGTTTGCAGAAAACAAGACAGCAAAAGAAGTGAAAAATAGATTGTGAGACAAAAACATGACAGAAATCATTATTGGTTAATTGAAAAAAATAGCCAACAGATTAGTGAACAGTCAAAATATTTGTTTGTTACAGTCAGTGTTGGGAAGTATCATATTACTGAAAAAATATTTCTTTTTCCACTAACAACTAGTTACCTCTTTTTCATATTCTCTAGATGGAGTGTTAATCATGACTTTGATATTGTCGAAGGATGACAGGAACATTACTGTCCAATGTAAATGATGTCCAGGAACCTTAAACCTTTTTCTGGGACGACCAGCAAGTCTGTCTACAGACGCTGATATGTGGATTGCTACCATAAAGCTTTCACTGGAAATAAGCAAATTACTTTTCACACTGAGTAATAAGTAAAGAAGTAATACTTGTAAAGCACAACAAGTAATGAGGGGTGTGTTTCAATCAGTGGGGGTCCGAGGTAAAATCTAGAAGGCTGGAACTGTAACAGGGTCCACCTACTCGGTTGTTTCTACAATTACAGTGACGGGGCCGGTAGAATCTAGTGAGTCAGCAAACTGTCACTCCATACCACATGGTGGCGATAGTATAATTCTTTCACTGTTTCCCAACCACTAATAAGTGTAGAAAATGACAAGATCAACAC
The DNA here is from genome assembly GCA_037176975.1 of Arrhamphus sclerolepis. Lineage (NCBI taxonomy): Eukaryota > Metazoa > Chordata > Actinopteri > Beloniformes > Hemiramphidae > Arrhamphus > Arrhamphus sclerolepis. The sequence continues at coordinate 2,810,842 of JBAMYA010000010.1, forward strand.
TGAATTACACCCACAGAATTCATCAAAACATCATTATCTCCTGTCGACAGCATGCCCAATCAGTACCAGGTCCACACATACCCTCTGCCCTGCAGTTTTTCAAAGCCACTCTGAGTCACTAATCTATGGAGACGATATGTTTCTGGTCCGAAGAGGTTCTCAAAAATTTTGGTTGCTTTTCCTAATAATGGTCAATGACTGAGGCCCTGTGAAACTACCTCAGACCCTTGCTAATGGAAACGTACCAATGGAATCAATTTTTTTGTTTGAGTAACATACTCAATGCTGGTAGCAGCCGTAAAGTCTAGTATCAGTCTGTCTAACTGCTGGATGCTCTTTGTAACCTGTCGTAGTTGGATCTCTGCAGTGAAATGGTCAAAACTCAAACATTAGTCCCATTATGTCACAAACCAAATGTATCTTATAAAAGTAAACAGACAACTAACTCTGGCACCACTTTGAATCATCATATCACTTTTACACCTCTATAGCAGTGAGTACTGCCAGCCTATAAAACAAACTATAACAGAAGAGCTGGGAAAAGGAAGAGCAACAATGACAGGGCAGCTTTAATAGTGAATGAAGCAGTACTTTTAAGTGCGTTTTCTCTGTACACCTTCAGCACCTCACAGACAGGTGCCAGCTTAATTAAGTCATTGCCACCTCTTTCACCGTTTACTCAAACTGGAGCAAGTGTTCCTGCATTTCTCCTGTGTAGGAAGACATTTAGACTGTTTTTCTTCATAAAAGCTTCAGCGTTCTGAAACGATAACCGACTCCGCTGTCACCCTGAGATGACGCACAGCTCATATATTTTAACAGGAACATGCACCGACACAGCCGATCCCATTAACATAATGTGCATCGTGTTGTACCCACGGAACTGGGGACACAGATGGGCTGAAAACGGCACAGCTATGTCTTCGCATTTCTTTGGACGGACACGAACTTGAAGCAGTCGTACCTGACGGGGGTCCCTAATTACACATTCATTTCCGAGGCTTGTAGTTAACACTAAACAGCCACATCTTTCTGAGTGTTTCCATTTTCGCCTAGTTCTTATAAAGCAACTGAGCATGAAGCTGGAGCCTTCTTGTCAAAGCACTGTGTATAATTAAAACGCTTTGATCTGCATGTAGAATCCAGCTTGTATCGTGGGATGCCATTGCATGCGTGTCTCTGAGAACTATTTATAATTGAACACTGAAATAAAATTTAAAAAAAAAAGACACTGCTTAGAATATGATGTTCAATTTTAGTGTATCACGAAAATCCATCCTATACTTTGTGTCAATGTGGGAGGAATCCATTAACATTTTACTTTACAAGCAGACTTATCACTTGCACACAGAATCCACATATCTCTGCAGAGATTGTCAGATCGGAGTGCCAGAGTGAGCAAATTCCTCAACAAGCTGGAGCCAAAATTTTACTCAGAGTCAACGTACCAGTATGAAGCAGAGACCTGCAGCACTGAAAATCAATTGTACTCGCACCAATGTTTGGCTTAACAAGCATTTCCCTGCTATGACATCCTAACAAGGACACATACTGGACAGACTTGAAACCTATCACGCTTATATACAGTACACAGTCACAGTTAAAGTCATTTCTCTTTTCTTTACTAACAAGCTATTATTTCTTTTGTGCTATTTATAGGCAAGTTCTTGACTGCCTCGAGCCACACTGTGGAGCTGGAAAGCAACACTCAATGGTGATAAATAGAAGAATAAGCATCATGTTGTTTCAGATTGCTGGGTGGAAAAGTAAAGAGATGAGATGACTTCCATAAGGAATTGGTTTATATATATATATATATATATATGTGTGTATATAAAAGAAAAACCTGAGTTGAAGTGAATGGAATGAAAGGGGTAAAATAATTGAAAATGTGAAAAAAAAGTTGGAAAATTTCTTTCAACCTGTGACCCTGCAGAATAACGTCCTGGAGCACGAGAGGCGCTGCCCTTTACGGAGCCAATGGAGCTGTCAACACTTTTGCTGCTGCAGCAGTGAGTGCGTAGACACTTCCCATACTCCTTGCGCACCTGTTTGAAATAAGAAAATACAAGAACACCTCACCCTTTTCATCATTGCACAATTCATCATGGTTAGCAATAAAACATGTATGTTTCTATTATGTCAACTTATGATGATAGTGAGTTTTTCTCTCTACTCTCGCCGTGTGCTTGCTCAAAACAGTGACTCAATGCAATCTGTTTATTTTTTTAAATTAATCAACATCATAGGACTACTGAATTTAGACTGAATTGGAAATATTTTGATTATAAATATTACCACAAACTGGACTGCAACCTGTTTTAAGACAACCTTTGCTGTAAAATGGAGCGAAACAAATAAATGAATGGAACTGAATTGATGCAGTACAGCACAAATATACTTCAGTTATTCTACATAGTTTGGTTAAGTTTAATTTCACAGTGATGGTACACGTCACAGCTCAGAGAATAAGTGCGTACCTTCTTCTGCAGCACACAGTGGAAGATGAAGATGAACATTCCCTGCAGGGAGTTGAAGATGGTGAAGAGGTAGGCCATGACCACCGTGCTCTCATTCACATACATGAGGCCAAAAGCCCAGGTCAGACCCAGGAGACACAGCAAGGCTATGGCACCGATCACCCAGGATCTGTAACAGGGAAAAAAAGTAGCCATGTTAAAAACCATATGACAATAGTTTTTTGTTTTTTTTTAATTATTTTATTTTTATTTTAGCTTTAAGCCTTTTCAACCAAAAAACAAAACAAAAAAACAAATCCCTCTGAACTGGGGAGAAGCAGTGTAAGTTGCACTAAAATATGAATGGAAACTGATTTGAGATGGACAGCTTCACTGGAAACTGTGAAATAACAATCTGTTCAAGAAATCCTTTTATCCCCCTGATAGGATGAAAAAGAAAAACACAACAATGAATGAATAGGAGAAGAAATGTTATGAGAAATGACAATGGAGTCTTTTGAATTTTGGTTGATTTTTTTTCAAATGATGACACTAACCTGGAAAAAAAAAAGTTGATTCCTGCTTTCTACCTCACAAATATAGTATTTTAAGGTTGGGGGGATTGACAAGGATATTACATACTAGATTCTACAGCACAAAGCTGTTAGGTAAATGTCTTTGTCAAGTTTCACTCAAGATAAAAGTTTAACTGAAGTAAATGTCCTTGCTAATGCACAGTCTGTTGAGAATGAAAGGATCTTTTTGTGTTGGTACACGGCACTGAGAAGTGGCACTTTGTCTTCACCTGCATTCTTGAGGTATTTTGGTGACATAATGTGGGATACAACAGGTGGCGCGGGGACAAGGTTAATATCAGATTCATATCAGAGTCTGTCATCCACAGCATTTAACATGTGCAAGACCTTCCCTTTCAGTGGATCAACTCGTTCTACACTCATCATCAAATACAGGCATAGACAGGCAAGACTCTGTTTTCTTTGTTTGATATAAATGACGCTGAAGAATGTTACCTTGGCTCCAACACTACAGTGCACAAAGTAACAAACTTCTTGACTTTGCTTTGCACATGCATCAATCCGAATGATCACAAGTACCAAGTTGCGGAGGTTTCTAAGGTGTATTTATCTCAACCCAGTGTGGCTGTAACTGAGTGTAATTTCTTTTTCTTGTTCTAGATTTTGGTGCAGGCCAGTCTCCATCCGGTCTGGACCACAAGCTTAGGCTAACACAGGGTCACACAGCAGCAAGAACAAAAACCTCCAGCAGGGATTTCTGATCCATCCTTTAATTCACATTTCCAGTTGTGCCTTTTTGTGCTTATATAGATTGAATCCCTGCTGACAAATGAGCCACATCTACATTAAAGCACTAATATTTCTATACAGTGCACTGTGCATACGCAGGTGACATTTAAAAATAATTTTGGTTGTCACATCTGTGCACTATGTATATCTAAGGCTGGGCTAACTGTGGACTTACTAACGTGGCCTTCGACATGACTGAGTGCTCCACTATTCATCATGTTAATTATTCAGAGAGGGAGCCAGATGGATTTGGGTGCTGATTTGTTCATAAGAAGGAGGAAATGAAAGATGGCATTATGGGAAAAGGGCCCGTCTTAGTTTGTCTTACTTGATCTCAGGTTCATAATCCTGATAGCTGAGCAACAGAAAAAAAACAAAGAAAACAGACAGAAACAAATCAAATCACATGGGGGTGTGTAATCCAAAAAAAAATAATGTGAGGCTCTAAACACATTGCACAAATTAAAACATGGAGAAGAAAACAATGCATGGACAAGAAAGATGGCTTGCTTGGCTGTTACATTCACGTCGTCCACTAACCAAACTCCAAGAACAGGCATTCAGACATTTGTGGAGGAATCTGTGTGATTTACAGGTGCTAAGCACAATTATCTTGCTTCACAGAAGTATCTTGCTACCCTCATAAATGCTGGCAGACTTTTGCATTTAAGCTGTTATAAATGGGCCAGGTGTGCTGCAAAAAAAGGAAAATGATTTATGAATTCACCGGGGCGAACATTAAACATAATTTTCCCAGGGCTGTCTTAATGACCTGGTGCGAGCTGTACTTCATCAAGGCGACTGCCACCGGATTGGAGACGGAAACACAAGCAGTCGGCTCAAAAAAAAAAGAGAACAAAATAGCGTCCTCTAAGCAGCAGCAATTATGTTCAGAGGATGGTGGATGATGGAGTCACAAGAGGTCGTGATGAGCGCATTTAAGGAGAGCATGTGAAGAGGTTGGATCACTCATATCAACACATGGCACATCTTCAGGAGAGGTCAGATGAAAACTTAGGGATGTTTTTGACGACAGCATAGTTCCAGCATGGAGGCAAAAAACTTCAGGAACTGCATTAAAAGTCAGGAAAAAGAATAACGGGTGCCTTTCATTTGAGTTTTAAGCTGTCAGGACTTTGACCTGAAAGCAACTCAGACAATATATTTTAATGATGATCCTCTCAAACTCTCAGGATCATTAAATTTTAGCAGCTAAAACAAATTGTATCCTACAACAGGATAATGATTTATTAAATCACTAACTATTTGCATATGTTTGTAACCTTTTCATAAAAGTGCTTCCACGAGTATTACCAAACTCTTCCTACATCTTTGGGTTTGAAACCTTAAAAGATTTCAGAATTCTCTTGGCATATCTTTTGTCAACTTCACTAGCTGTGCACATTTGTGTGTCGCAGGATTCAGAGGCTGAATGAGCTCTCCATTCATATACTGGGACTGAAAAAAAAAGAGAGGATATTGAAACAAACAAGTAAATAAAACCTGGCCTCGTCTCAAGGCACTGCAGCTTTTATGAGTAACATTTTGAAGGACATTTCTCTTTCTTTCATAGTTTTATGGAGGGAAACAAATGCATTCACTATAAATTTTGAGCCCACTTTTAATTTTTGCCCAAACAAGATAGCATAAATAGACGTAAGAACGGCTGTGTAATAAACATGCTACCCATTGGTGAGGAGTGAGTGCAGCTTTGTTTGCTCTATTGAGTTTTAAGCAAAGGAAACGTCTTCAAATTTTGAGGTTCAACTAATGTCAATGTCGCAGACCATTTCTGCGTGAGGCTGCAAATGGTCAATTGAACCCACTTCTGTCCAAATAAATAAATAAATAAAATAATAATAATAATTCGACGAGCTGGTTCTCAGAAGCGTTTGTTCAACAGCACCCCATTTCATGAAAAGTTTCCAAGGGTTGGGGGGGGTGACGACTATGCTATTACATTACTCACCCTGTTTAGTCTATTATGTCTTCATTATGCTGCATTCAGAAACAAGGTTTGTATACGAGTTTTGCAAAAGTAATGTTGGACTTCATGAATCACACAACAGTGGCAGTTAGGATAGGGGCGGGGCTGGGGGGAGGGGTACGTCAAACACAGTATCAATTCTACTCCACACCCTCTACCGAGAAACGCTTCATCTTACCAGTGCCATTCCACAATAACACATCCATCATAATACCGGTAGCTAAAATAAAGAGGAAAACAAAAAAAAGGTGAGATGAAAAACAGAAAGATTTTGAAGCTAAACATGACATGTACTTAAAAAAAAAAAAAAAAAAGCAAAAAAAGCAAGTATGAAAAGCAAAAACCGAAGGGGGGATGATGCACCGAGAACGAGATGAAACATTTATGCTACAACAAGGCAGAATGATGAAATCTGAAAAGAAGGCCCGACATCCAACCTTGAAGAGGAAGCAAATAGCAGAGAGATGAAACAAAAGAAGACACATCTCATTAAAAACAGGCTACATTGACTTAATTAAGTGAGCTCGTCAAACCAGTTCAAGTTGTTAAGTCATCGAGAAGAGAAGCTTTCAGGGAAACTGAGCTCTGTAAAGCTCAACTATGATGTTTAAAGGCTGCTTTCTTTCACTGCTGAACCACAACGAACACACGCAGATCTCTCTGACATTTAAGTGTTGAAAGAAACACTACTTCGTTTCTTCTTCTTTTGTTTGTTTTTTTTTTTCCTATGATGAAACTGAGGCACCTGTTGACGGCTATGACAGAATATGTGCAGCTGAGCAGTAGCCAACATGAGTGAATCCAATTTTCTGAATGCGTCTGTGCCGTCGTGTGCTCAGTAATGACTCAAAAACCACATGAGACGAATGAGGGCTGGAAAAAAAACACGCAGATTGAACCCTTTTTTTCAAGAGCCATGTGAAACGCTGCAGACCATTTTGAAGTTAGTAAGACTCAGAGTCGAGAGGTCAGCAGGTACGCTTGAGGGGGTGCACTGTAATAAATCACATGACACTAAGAACCCTGGATGTCGATATTTTTTTCTGCAGAACAAACTACACAATGCATCTTGCTGTACGAGAGAAAGGTAACACAGATGGACCTGAGAAATGGGCCCCAAAATAAATTACTCACTCCAAACCTACTGAATTGCAGTGCGAAATCTGTTGCATAACTGTACAACATGCAGTTTTTAAATCATTACATCAAAAAAAAAAAAAGTTAAAATATCAACAAGCATTCATTCTGGAGGATTTCTCTGAACAGCAATCATAGTTTACAATTATCTTGAACCTCTTCCACTGAAAGTATAATCTTTTTTTTTTAATCCATTGTTGCAGTCGCCTAGAAAACTAGATGTAAGTGAACCTAATTGTGCCACGAGAAAATTTCAATCTGCTTAGCAGGTCCAACTTGCTACTGTTTGTTGATGCTCATTAATTATGCCCAAAAGTCCTGGGGAGCCAATCAGATCAGTCTATCCTTGAAGAAAGTCTGAAAATGCGATGATGACATAGCTGCAACGTTCTAGTCCGGATGGAAAACAGCAGCCGTTTGAAGCTTTGGCATCGACAGTCAATTAAAGACCAGACATTCATGATAATCTCTTGGGGTTCATGGTGGATGAGGCCCATTTCATTTAAATATGGTAACAAGACATCTGGTAAACTTGCTCTAACAATAAAAGAAGCTATTCAAGAAACAACCTAAACATGATTATGTAACGATTATGTTTTTTTTTTAAAGTTATTGGTTGAGTGATTGGATACAGCAAATATTCTCACCAATCCCTGGAGTCCATTTTCATGACATTGGCATCTCTTCATAAAACTCTTTTCTACACTCTCGTGTTGACTCTTTTGCGTCACTCTGACTACGTCGTCTTGTTCCAGCTCTGATTGGTTGTGGTGCAAACCGACTGCATGCAGAGGCAGTTTGAGAAGCAACTGCTGGTGGATGAGTAGATCCTACGGCTTGTTTTCAGACCTTACGTTAGTCTACATGTAGGGTCTGATCTATCACATTATTGTTTTGGTGCATGAAGGTAAAATCCTAAAACCTCTGACTGTACAATTACTATGTGATTCCATAATGTGTTTGAGTCTGGGTACAAGCTTTTATCTTCGTATGCATGCACATGACATGCACTGTTGCAGAAATGCAAAGGCGTGCACAAGTTTTCAAAGCTTTATGAGCACTCTGCCTGGATAAAAATATTAAGATGAAGCGACTGGCTCTCAGTGTGCACATTTGGACAATATAGAACCTACACTTTAGTTATGACAGAATCTGAGGATGAAAATATGCGTTCAGATCTTATTTAGAATCAGCATTGCGATGCAGCTGCGATTGATTTGGCGTGTGAGAGATGGTATGGCAGGGTTGTGGTCACTTGGTTCGGACTGACATCACTCAATAATAGTGTTCTGAGTTCAATCCACTCGACGGTTGGGGTCTCTCAGCGGGGAGTTTGCATATTCTCACAGGGTTTTCTCCTGCTGCTCCGGTTTCCTCCCACAGTCTGATGACGTGCATGTTCTATGTTAAGATGCAGGTGTGAGCGGAAACACTTAAGCTTGTGTGTGTGTGTGTGTGTGTGTGTGTGTGTGTGTGTGTGTGTGTGTGTCAGCCACGTCCTAAGCATTTATAAATGATCTGTTGCCATCAATTTCAAAGGGAGCTGATGCTTTGCAAAATAATACCATTTCTCATTCTCACTGCTATGTACGTTTTCAATTACACAGAGGGCTTTAATTGCTTTTACATCATTTAAATTTGTTGGTATTTAAAACTAAAGAATGATAGTAATGTTGGCAAAGCTGGTAACATTTGACATTTCTTTTTTTCTTCTTCTTTCTTATTTTGTTATTTGCGTCACTGTGTGTCATTTGGCAGAGAAGATCAGGTCAGACAAGGGCGACTGCGCTGAGACGAATCTGGTGATGTGATGCTACACACACAATGAAGAAAAAACAAAAGCTGCCACAATCCTGGCCATAAAGCAGACTTATGTGACCAAAGTGGCTTAAAAAATGTGAGGCAGACAGGAAAAAAAACCAACAACAACGACAACAAAAAAAAAAAAACTGAACAGAAACCCTTTTTCCATCGCAGTATACTGGCAGGAAAACAAGTTTACGCCATCGGCTGAAAGAGCCTGGCAAGACGCCGCGTAGCCGGAGCTAATGGCAAAGAGAACGATGGGAAACTGCTGTGTCATTCCACAGGACAGAGCCACCTTTAAAAAAAACACAACAACAACCTTTCAAGCTGTATTTTAGCATGAAACTTTTACAAGTTTAACGTTAATAGTTTATGAAAAGCAATAATGCAGAGGTGATCGCACTCCACATTTCCACGCAGGCCCCGAGGCCATAATACATGTGCAGTAAAAATGTAATGCTTTTCTTTAATCAGTACTTTGTGGGAACAACAGATCACATGGCTTCATGTGTGGAAAGTACCACTTCTGGGAAGAATGAAAGCCCATCATATTAAAGATAACATTGATAACTACGTAGCCTGTAGAATTTTACTACAAAAGTAAAAAAAATAAAAAACAGAAGCACTAAAGGTTTGACGTGTCCATGTTTAATTCTCCATGGTAGGAGAGCTGTGCTGTTCTGTTATCTTTTCTAATGGGACAAACACAGAACATTTTTTTTTTTGTCATGGTAATTTACTTTGTTGTTATCTCAAGCTTTCATGCGTAACATGGGCGGGTAGGAACGGATATCTTGCTTCTATTCATTCTATTTGTTTGCTTGCGTGTCCATTTCTGCAGAGGTCAGAGGATGCCCCAAGCTTGTCAGGAAGCACCAAGCGGAATTAAGCAGCAGTCATTTGTTTTAACATCTTTCCAAAATGATTGTTTCTCTCTTTTTTGTGATATTTGCAGCAATGCGCATCACATTTTGTATGTACTTGGCTTACTGATGGGTGGCACTGACAAGATCAGATATTAGTAGTATTAAGGGCTTAGCTTTATCTAGAGTACATAGATAAACACTAATTGGATCAATAAATTAACGATTTTATCAAAAAGAAAAAAGATAAAAGACATTCTGTTTTGAAAAGATACAGTGTGCAATATGAGTTAGTGCTTGTTCGCTGGCTGTCTGCTGCCTTATTGTCCAAAATCACACCATTCTGAGATTAACAACACACTGTTTTATTCCACTTTTGCTGCTTTTAAAATGCTGATATTAATTCTCCAGTGGTGTAAATGCATTACAAAGGTTTTCAAGTTTTTACACAGTAAAATGACAGAGTATAAGAGTCACTGTTGTCACTTAAGCGCCTGTTTTACCTGAAAGCAACCAGGTACGGGCAGTTAAAGCGGCTGAAACACATGGAAGGCGCACACAAAATGAATATTCATCAGTGACACATCGACTCCAGGATAACACCAGGTCAGGTCTGTCAGATTGTCTCCTGGCCTTTTCCTGAGCAGAACACAGTGTTCAGATAATGATGGAGAAGCTACAGAACAGCGGTTTGATTTTAACCTGGACTGACACAACCTTTGAACATAATGGGAGGTGCTTACCTTGCAGGCTGAGACTCCCGTACCCTTGGGTTGGGTGTTCACAACCTCAAAAGTGTTTTTAATGATGTTTCATAATATCAAAGGGGGAGGCAGGACAAAGAGCACCGCTTGAAAAACGGTGGTTGCAATGCAGAGCATCGAACAGGGAGTTCATTAATTTCAAGCGAAGTAAGAAAGTTGAATCACGACGAGTCATTCTTGATGCGTTGAGCGGAAGTAAACCGATCACGCTCAGATTAAAGCATTCTTTCAGTCTGCAGCAAAGCATCACGAACACTGCTATTTCTGGACGACATCAGCGGTTGTATCTGGGTGATCTAAGTGCTCTTACTTGATGTTGTCCAGGCAACCGGAATCTGGTTTCAGAATGGCTGTGTGATGGAACATCTTGTAGAGAGCGATGCCCAGGAAGATCACATTGAGCTATGAGAAAGGGACAAACAGAGAGAAAGAGAGGCGGGAGTGAAGCTTGTGTATTTCCCGTTTCAGTTCAATTCACTTTCAATCAGGGTTCTGTGCAGCACAAAGCTGGAACACAGCAGCCGGACTTGGTTTCCCACTTTGCCAAACAGAGCGCAAAATCCTATGAAACTTCCATGCTGGTGAAACGGACTGCTCAGGGACCTGATAGACGGCACGAAGTCTTTCCATCTGACTTATGCACACTTGTCTCATCATATTCACTCTTAGAGGCAAACACAGGGGATTACAGCAAGTAGAGCTGCTTTCTTTTAACATCGGGAGAGAGAAAAAATGTTTGCCATTGGATGGAATTTTTTTAATACCAGAAGAAATATGAGCATTTACCTCTTGGGCTTAACATGCAATGAAAAAAAAAAGGCTGAGACAAAATGTTATTTACTTTTTAATCTAACTCCCCTGTGCTTCAAAAACAACCAGTTAATAAAACGAACAGAGCAAACATAAAAGTGAGGTACACAGAGACTTTTACGACCATGTTTTGACAAATATTCTGACGTTATATAGAAAAAAAAAAGAGCAAATAAGTCATTTCAAATTTAAGTGCTGGATCAAATAAATAAATAAAATAAAATAAAATAAAAAAACCTGGAGAGAAAATTAATGAGATACACTAGAGGAGGTCTGTTTAATCTCTCTTTGAGCCGCTGATCACAAAAATAGAAAATGAGCCAATCCTGGTCACAGCATGGGGGATCCGTTCAGAGGGACTCCTCAAACATTACAGCAATTAGTCTGAAGCAACGCACCTCGCCTCTGTATACAGGTGACATTCAGCTAATATGAAGCAAGGAGGAAAAAATTTAAAAAAAAAAAAGAGACTGCATCATCTGGAACAGTTTATGAAGTATCACTGGTCCAACCTTCATCTGACTCCCCACAGACTGAACAGGACTTGAGCTGCAGAACACAATCCCGTTATAAAGAGCGCCTTTGTAAATGATAGTAAACTGGAATGCGAGAGGGCATGCATGAATATGCAAGATTTTTGGGTACCACTTTACAATAAGGTAGGCAAAATGTTGCTCAATTACCACCTAATTATTGCTTAATTTTCAAAAGAAAAAACAACAACAACAAACAAACAAACCATGAACTAACGATACTTAATCATGAAGTTGTAGAGTGGGTTTTAAGGGAAAGTAGTGCTGAGTTAATGCTCAAGTTATAGGAACGAGATGAGTAACTAACCTTTCCTTCATTTGTTTCTTGATGACTAATCGGTAATTTAGTAATAATTTGTGGACCTTATTGTAAAGTGTTAGCGATATTTTTCTTTTTCTTTTTTTGATACTTTAACATATTTAAAAGTTTACGTCTTGATACCAAGGAGTAACGTCCAGATGTTTTCAAAGATGATGCATCTCCAGTACCCCCTCCCCATGTTAGATTTTCCAAATTTACAGTAGAAATAAACGTATTGATAAGATTTAAAAAAAAAAAAAATCATATTAATAAGGTAAAATTACATAAAACCACAAATGTACGCATAATTAGTGGCATGAGTGGCGGGGTCAGGATGGAGGGCCACAATGCCTAGCCAGGGGACCCGGCAGAGCTCAACTGGATCTCCAGAAATCCTCATTTCAACTTCTAAAGCACAAAAAAAAACAAAAAAAAAACCTATGGAAAGGTTTGTTGAGTTTGATTGAGTTGATAAGCAATAATTACTTTCACAAAGACAGCTGTCATGGAAAGTACGGACATCCTGTGATATTCATGGTGACAAAGTGGTGCCAACCACTCGACTTTGGCATAAATATAAAGATGAACATCAATTTTACTACAGATTTAAAGCACCTGGATCAATACATGTTCTTTTTATAAAGGAGCAAGGGCTGTCCCAGTTGGGAGGGGTGTGCGTCCTCCTTGCATTATGCATGTGCATCTGCACCCAGAGCTGCCTGCGAGAAGGAGATGGAAAAAGGTAGTGGAGTACGAGTTGGAACGGGAACAAAATCAATCATAATCGCAGTGCGGATTACTCCAGCACTGCATACTGAGCAGAGTTCACTCTCTCTTCCTCTCCTGGCTCTGTGTCTCCAGCTCCCGAACAACCCCCAAAATTGTCTCAGCCGGCGACTGCGGCGGGGTGACAAACTGCGATATATTCTCTACACCCTTCATTCGTTTTTCTGGACGGCTCCGTGCCCGGCGGTGGCATAAATGCTCAACAGGGCAGAGAGAAAAGGGAGAGAGCAGCTCAAAAAAGGGATCTCTGTGGACCATTTAAGCGACGACCCCCAGGCTAAGTAGGGTTAATGAGCGGGAGGGGAGAGGTGAGGGGGGGGGGGAACACGCTTACCATAATTATCAAGGTTGCTGGTCCTATGAAACTCCAAATGAAGTATGTGTCCAGGCGAAGCCAGCAACTGAAACGAGAGAGAAAGAGTGAGAGGTGAAGGGGATGTGAAAGGAGAGGATGGTGAAAATCAGTTGTGAAAGCGAAGGCGGGGGGGTTGAGGTTATAGCTTTATATTCCTGCTCTGAGGATATACATCAAGTAGGAGGCTGGAGTGACACGGAGGAATAGGCACTTCAAAACATAGTGGCTTAAAGTGGCTTAAAGAATTATGACCATCAGAGAAATTTGGAGGAGAGTGGACTCGGTGTCAACGCCAGCCGTCATGATGTCCTTTCAAAGCCCGAACAGGTGCACTGTTCAAAGAAAAAAAAAGGAATATCACACAGCTAAAACTGTAAAGGATGACCGACAGTAACCAGAAATAGGGTCTTTTGTATTTAATTTGTCAGGTTAAGGTGGCAAATTACCATCACAGATGATAATTTATGGATGATTCAATTAGTGTTCAATTGAATTGTAACCACATCACTTCAAGGGAATTGGACTGACCTTGACCCTGACAGACACGGCCCCACACATTCCTTAAGCACTCACCAATGTGTCTTACATGTTCGGTTAAGTATGATTACTCTGCAGGGCCGGTATAATTACGTCAATAATGAAATCAGGTGATCTCCTGACCTCGTACTTCATATCAAAGCAATACAGAAAGTCTATTTCTCTCTGCAGAAGGAAACTAAATACAGACTAGAAGATACAGGGACAGCAAAAGGTGACAGTGCTCTTTTGAAATGGCAAAAGGAAAAAAAAAGAAAAAAGAAAAAAAAAAAAGAAAGTGATTCATGACCTGTGGTTGAATTATTAATCTTTTAATCTCCGCTGCTGCAGCAGATAGACGCCTCCATTTTTGGCTGCTGGAAAATTACAGTTCATACCACAGCGTTGTCATTCAGGCTGACAGAGAGCGAAAATGGAAGTTTCAGAGAATTAGCTGTAATTCAATAGCATTTGAAGGCAACTTGAGCTGTTTGCGGGACTTCAGGGGGCTTTAGAGAGTGACTGCGGTGGGGTGTTGCATTTCCATTGAAATGTAGCAATGAATTTTCACAATTGATGCAGCTTTTTAATGTTCTTTTCTATGAACTGTATGCAGAGCCAATAAAACAGCAATAGAAAGAAAAACGACTCACAAATGCTACCATTTTCTTCAGCACTTGCCATCATTAGCTAAGTAATTCACTCGACAAGATCAGTTGCCAACATATACATTTTTTTTTTGTCCAATCATCTCTGCAAACTTTCTTGTTTGAACATGAGACAATACTTTGCATAACAAGTAACATTACCCTTCCTCTCTAATAAGAAAAAAAAAAAAAAGGACTTTCTTTGCTATTACTGGCTTGATATGTCTTTCCTCTTTGTCATCACTGGATGAGAGAAGGCAAAAAACAAAACAAAAAATGTGGACACACAAAGCACTAAGCATGCACACACAAAAGCTGAACAACACACAAAGATATCTGGCAGTTTGTCAAAGCACATGCTCCAGAAATTGCTGTTATAAATTATGCTCAAGGTTCTATTGTTTCCCTTCTTCCTCTTCTGATCACAGCGAGATTTAAAGACTCGGGAGACGGCAGGAGCTGTGGGCTGTCATTTTCTTTCTGCCTCCTCTTACCTTCTTTTCTCCGCTCTTGTCTTGTCTGGCTTTTGGAGAAAGAAAAGCTAGTTGTGCCTCCCCCACTGGCAGGCTACTTTTTGCACTGCTCCTGCAGAAACCGAGCGATAAAAACGCAAACGTGTGCCAGGCTAAACTCTGGCCGTGTTCTTGCCAACACCTTTGTGCACAGCATTGTGGTATTTGAGCCAACAAATCTACAGTGAGCGGCCATGTGTTGGCTTCATCGCAAAGGGAACTCATTTGCCTCTGCAACACAAGAGCTGATACGTGAATAAGTGAATAAGTGAAGCAATGTGAAAATGTGTGAGTCTAAATGATGGCTGTTAGTATTTGACCCAGTCAGAAGTCACAAAACACAATTTTGCATTTAAATTTGCGAAACATGTACGGTAACAGTTCATTAATTAAAGACATTTTCTTTTGCGCACAATCGTTTAACACCCTGTAGAACATGATCTAGTATATGGAAACATACACTTCAAAATTTGTGTCTTTACGAATACACGTGTGCACATTCATGCTCCAAAAATGGGTCTCTCAGCTTGCAAACAACTTCAGGGGTTGAATTGATCAGTTATCAAACAGTAAAGAAGTCTTAGCTGCACTTACAGAACATTTAAATAAAGGTTATTTTTCTCTACACAGTTTGTTCTATAAGGCTAGTCTGACACACCTTCTAATGCCATTTCTGGGTCGAGTAAACAGGGCAGCAGATTACTTTGCTAGCAGCTGCGCAATATTAGCATCCCCAATCCTGCATGTGACCCTTGCCTTGCTGTTCTTTTGAAATATCCAACTGACAACTTAACATCTCTGCAGTCTATACAGCCTCGATTTGAATGACAGGAGAGGATCTGGAGTCAGCATTCGTTTGCCTTTGAGATAGTTATGCGAGAAGTGCTGAATGTGTGCTAATTCTTACAGGAAAACACCATTACCGTCGTTTTAAGTGCACACACCAATTCCCTGCATGCTCAGTGGCCCACAACAGCTAATAGATTACTATTTCAGCAACAAGATTACAGGATCTTACAGGAAGCTGTAGCTCCTTTGATGCATCACTTTCATTAAACTGGAGACGAAACACAGGATCACATCTTTGTTTTGCTGACCACTAGCAGCCTCACTGGAGGGTTAATACATTGCTCAAGGGCACATTTGGAGCATCCCTGGAGCCTTTGAATGGAGATCATTGTAAAATCAAAGAATTCTCTTTGATCTCAGACTTGAACTGAAGACTTCACAAGCTAGCTGCCCACCAGGCTACTGCAGCCTTTTATAGTCAAAGTTATGATGAGTCACTGCACATACTATGGCTTCATCCATCTACTGCAGCTCGTTGCAACTTGTTGGATGTTTCTGCATAAAGTGACCCCTCCCATGATAATACAGCTATGGCACCGAAAATCAATTTGCGGCGGGGCAAGGTGCCCCCCTAAAACCACTGCCACCACCTTTTGCTATTCACCACGGATCTCACTTTATCCCTTTCCTCATCCTTCAATGGCAGCGTATAATTGTTCCACCGGTGGCAGGCTTTAATTATTCACATGATGCCAAGGCTCAGGCGGTGGCAGCTATCACCTCATCCATCACCAAGAACTATTGCACCGCCAATCTACAAATGCACTGTCTACCAGTTGTGTGGCAGCTTATGTGTGTGTGGCATACATGATAAACATCTCAGCAGCAAACTGCTGATGCTGGTCTTCATTATTTTCAGATGGGTTGAAGATTAACAGAGAGGAATGGAGAGAGATCCTCTGCTTGGCATTGCACTGCTTTATAGACTGCAGTGTATTTCACAGTGAAGAGCTGGAGGATTATGTCTTATGTAGCTCCTGAAGGAAACCAATAGGCATCATCTGTCACACCTTGTCCTTTTGCTAATCTCCATCTCTTTATTCATAGTCTTTACCTTCTTTCTTCAGTCTCTCCTTTCCTGATCTGAAGTTTGTGCATACTAAGACATTAGCAATAAAAGCCATTAACAATAATAGCCTGACAACCATCTCAGAATGGTATCTACCGAAATTGGCATTTTTCCCTGTCTAGGCAATGTCAGTCCAGCAGTGAAACAAAACTTCATTACAAGGTGAGGGAAAGCAGAAGCTATTGGAGCATCATCTATCAGGTTCTTAAAGTTCCTCAGACGAACACCATTAATATTTGAAAACTGAAAGGTGAAACTATTGAACTTTTCTGTATTTTCCCTGTGACAAATTTTACTTTGTTCTGATTCAGTTTACATGTACATACAGTGGGGAGAAAAAGTATTTAGTCAACCATCAATTGTGCAAGTTCTCCCTCTTAAAAAGATGAGAGAGGCC
>JBAMYA010000010.1:2839336-2867101 GCA_037176975.1 Arrhamphus sclerolepis
GTTGGAGCCTTCCTGTCTCCACAGTGAAAAGTGTAGTGTTCAAGTGCGATTTCTTTTCCTTTTTTTTTTTTTTTTTTTTTTTATTTAAAAAAAAAAAAACAAAAAAAAAAAAACAAAAGAAACTTCCATGACGTTCTGCAGATCTGAACAGACACAATTCTGCACTGAAGCCGCACAGATGTTTCTGGATCTTCGCCACATGGGAAAGGCAAACCTAGAACAACTTTGGTTTATTTCTCTCATCAACTGCAGGTTTATTGCACTGTTTAAATGAGGTTGTGCCATGCAGAAACGCACCTGATAATTTCTTTACCTCTATTTTGCCTCCCATACAGCCGTATGCCGCCCATATCTGAAAACTGCTGTTGGTTTAATGGGCCGAGCCCTGTGCTGTTGACTAGAGCGTAAGTGTTATAACCTGCACGCCTCAGGGTCCGATGAATTTAAGGGAGAACATTTTCTGACATAGCCTCCAATTCATAACCTCAAACCCAGATTCTCACTTTCAGTAACCTTCTCCTCTTCTGCTTTGATTCTTTTAAAGATTTAAATATAGTTCGCTTTATACGGGGCTTTGCATAATAACTTACCCGCAGAGCAGGAGATACAAGTCATTTGTGCCTGAGCAGTATGGAAAGCAAGTAACCGCTGGATCTTGTATGTATAAAGCAGCTTGGATAAGCCCTTACACACATCAGTCTATAACACTACAGTGTTTAGGGGTGTTGTGTTTCTCTCCACCGCAACCAATACGCGCGCATATGCACAAGCTTTCCATTAAGTAAAGCCTCCGGTTAATCAATAAAAGTAAATGACCAATTATGAGGAGTGAAATGGCAAAAGAGAGAAAAAAAAAGACCATGAAGAGTTCTCTGAATACAAGTTATATAAGGACTTGTCATGTGCATTGTGAAATGTGTAAACAATACCAAGGGAAAAGGTTTATTTCCGTTATTGTTATTAACTTTTCTTTTTTTTACCTTCTGGTTGATGATGTTAACCCAGGGGGAGGAGCAGTTGCTGAAGTCAGGGCCCTGTGGGTCCCAATATCCTTCTGGGCCCGTGCAGGTATATGAAGCTACACCTGGAGAGAGAAGAAAGTCAGAATCTTAGTGAGAACCAAACCGTCTCTTCTTATTAGTAAAAGAAAAAAAAAAAAAGTTTCAATTGGCACAGTTTATGTGCGTATTTTCTGAGTCTGTGTGAACAGCCCCTGGGGACACAGTCCAGCTTATCCACCATTTTTTTTCAATTTCTCCCTCTCCCTTTTCCACTTTCTGTGATTCACTGCACACTACAGTCAGCCTTATCAACTCCTCTCCTAGCTCTTCAGTGAAAACCCCTTTTTCTTACTTGCAAAACCTCTCCCAAGAAATAAAATTCTCAAGTCATTTAATTTATCAAAGTAGCAGAATATAATTGAACTTTTTTTTTCTTCTCATTCTCTGAAATTGACTGAAAAGACGTTAATTCACTTGTGGTCTGTTGGACACAGAGTGTGTGTCTACATTCAGTCACTAAAAGTGAGACTGCAGCTGAAGTGTCTGCATATACAGAAGTTCAGGTCTCGTTCAGGAAAGAAAATACAACCTTTGGTTAAAAAATAAATAAAAGAAATGGAACCACTCATGAAAAACCTTTGAAAATCTATTATTTTCACAATTATGACTAAATATTTTTATTTTATCTTTTTGAACAGCTGAATATCTGGCCTTGTAAATACTCATCGATCAGGCTCTCATTTTCTTGCTTACCAGCCCACAGATCAGCTTAAGTTCCAACATAAATTTTCAACTGAGAGTTAAATTATATTCAGTTCAATTCTTTCCCATGATGCAATGCACACACGCGCAAGACGGCAACAAGCAAACTGTTAATGTGCGCATGACGAATTGGGGATTGTGCGACAGAAGAACGATAAGTGGAATGTAACTTGGATGTCATCAAAAGTTGGAAAATTTAGACTTTTCACCCTTCAAGTGTCAGCTAATCAAATTGAAGTTACACAGCTGGAGCTGGCCAGTGGTTGGCTGGAGCTGCGTAAATTCAATTTGTGGGACTGTTTCAAAGTACGCGGATGATTTGTGTAGCGAGTGAGAGCAAAAATGTTTGGTTGTTCATGCTATGATGAAGGGTGTCAGAAACACCTGTGGTCAAGGACTGCAGCAGTGGTGCTGCGCTCAAAAGAGAAAAAAAAAATCTGATCAGATACCCGAATTGAAACGTAAATTGTAGACATACGGTAACTAATGAATATCTGTATATCTGAGTATTCAGATTCAGCTAGAAATGACATCTAACTCCATATCATCACCGAAACTGCCTCTTTTCTTATGTTTCATTGGATGAGCACCAAATTAGTTCCCATATTATCACCTTGCTCAATGTTGATTCATGATTGGTTCTTGAAAATCACTTCCATCAATCGTCTACAGTACTGTAGCCCTCTGCTATAGCCCACTGTAACCTTTATTTCTTCTGTTTACTTGTTAATTATGATTTATGTCCATCTTTTTTGTATATAAATCAACCTATTTCTTACAGTTCAGTCACAAATATTGACTTTCTCTTTCTGCTCATCTGTTTCCCTTAAGCAATCAGTTTTGTTTTTAACCTGCTCCAAATTTGAAACCCGACTGGGACAAACCAGTTTTTTTTTTCTTTTTAACTACGTTCTTGACAAAAGTCTTATCATTCCCTTTATTGTTTCAAATGACAGCTCTCTTGTTGGTTTCTTGTCAATGAGCCAGGTGACACAGCTGCTTTGTTGGCATTTTTAGACCTGTGCAGGCATTTATTTGGAAAGCACAAATTAAAATGTGCTTCCTGCTCATGATTAATCAATTCTTTTACTTGAGCTGGCAGGTGTGAATCAGTAGGTAGAGTCAGTTGTCCTTTTACTAGAAGATCAGCCGATCGATCCAAAACCCTGTCACGTGTTGAGATGTCCTTGGGCGGGACACTTAACTCTGCAGTGCCCTCCAATGTGCTCACTGGGTACGAGTGTAAAAATCAAAGCGCTGCTGTACATAGAGCAGTTATGTAACAGAAGCACTGTGGTATACGTGTATTTGTGAGATTGGGCAAATCAGAAACACATTGTAAAGCACTTAGTGAACCTGGATGAGGTTATAATGGTGGTATGTACATATATATATATATATATATATATATATATATATATATATGTGTACATATATATGTAGACACATACATACATACATGCAACTGCAAGGTCACTCAAGAACCTCCAGGCATTCAACCAATCAGAAAAAACTCTAATAAACTCATCTTATTCTTGACTTGTCACTTCACTTTTTTTTTGTTTTGTTATTGTTCTAAAGTAATTAACTGTTTTGAGGTAAATTGGATCCAATAAAAGCTAATAGAGGATATGACAAAATTGGGTGGAATTGGACATCTGAGTTGCACTACTACAGTGGCCTTTTTTCCAAGAAATAAACATGCAATCATACAAAATAATATTCCATATTCTTTTGACAGTGTTTGTGAAAGGGTCATGTAAGTCTGACTAATCAGAATTTATCACAATGGATACATTAAAATGATTGAAGAAACTGAGCAATTATACCTTTCAACAGGTATAACTGTGATTTTTAACTTGGAGCAAAAAAAGGATATATGCATAGATACATTTTAGGAAATATAAATGAGGTCTTTTTTTTTTTTTTTTTTTATGAATTCAACACATTTTGCTTTTGACTTATTTACCCGTGCACCTGAAATAGCCCGCATCTGTATTTGCTCAGCTGACATCAGCAGGCCGACATGCTGACATTAAATTGCCCTTTCTTGTAAATAGGGGTGGGGGTGGGGTGGTTGTTGGAGGGTGACATGGTCTGCATTAACAGATATAAATTTTGATTGACACATAATTTCCTTCCCCAGTCTAACTTGGACAGCCTTATGTTTGATGGGTTTATAAGATAAGTGAGTCTGCATATCCTGCTATATTGAGAGACAGGAGAAAGGAGCATGAAAGAGAGAGGGAGAGAGGGAGGGGAGTCAGAAGAGGTTAAGGGGAGACAGAATGACAGCCAGCAAAGAGAGGTAGATGGAAGGGGAGCTCGAGGAACTTTTAAAGAGTGGCAGAGGAAGCTCACACAGTCATGTTCCGCTTGACAGTGTTGTCTGAAGTACGATGGCTTTGAAGAGTGTGCTGAGAGGAGGTGGGTATGCGTTCCTCTTATCTTGCCATGTGATGGCTGTTAGTGAGGTCTCGACGGGTACTGGCGTTGCCCGTTAATGAAGACGGCATGTATAGTAGTGCGGCACCTGTTCACAACGAGTGAAACCAAGGCTTTCTTTTTTTTTTTTTTTTCTAAATAACAGGTGTCACCTAGATAACATAGAAGCTTTTATCAGTCTCCCTTGAACACCTCATAAGCATCCTATCTCTTGTTGCGATTTGAGGACAGATTCACTCTTCAGAGTCAGTACAATCAATGTGAAATTGTTTTACGTAGAAAAAACAAAAGAAAAAAATAACATTCATTTACTGTAATGAGTAAATACATTTATTGAATTTTAAGCATTTAAAGTTTTTGTGATGTTAAAAAGTTATTTCTCCATCGTTCGATTAACTCTGTCAGGGTGTACATACAGTTGTGCTAAACGTAAAAGTAGCGTGTTGAAAAAAGTGAGTAAAAACTAAAAAAATAAAATAAAATCCTTATCACAGATTGTTTCCATAGATGCAAATGTATTGGGAACACTGCACATTCTATTCCAAATCAAAACTTATTTTTGTTTCCTGTTTACTTTGCAGAAAGTGAAAAAGAAGGAACACTGGGCTACTTAAAAAAAAGAAAAAAAAAGGGGGATTTTGAGAAGAAGAGAAGAAAATAGATGGAAAAAGAGCCAAAGAACACAGCCGCTGGCCTAAAGGGAAATGGAGCAACAGTTTGTGGACCGATGAAAGTAAGATTGTTCTTTTTAGGTCTAGGGGGCCACAGACAGTTTATCAGATGACCCCAAACATTGAATTAGGCCAAAAACATAGTTATGGCTCATTTGAAAACCTGTTCATGATGATGTCATATATGAACAGGTCATGTTGTCTCATGACGAAGAGGAAATGTTCTTGAAATTGGTGTTTCCAGATGACAGTGACCACAAACACACCAGTCAGCAGCAGCATCTCGGCTCCAGACCAACAACATTAACATTATGAGCCAGACCGGACCAGACCATGGACCTTGATCGAATAGAAAACTTCAAAAATGCCGTTTTCTGAGAAAAAACAAGAAATGCAGAGGAATTTTTGAAAGTGGACCAATCATCCTGGAATCCTGGATTACCTGCTCACAGGTGCCAGATGTTGGTCTGACTCCATGCAACACAGATGTGAAGCAGTTCTCAGAAACAGCAGTTATACAACTAAATATTAGCTAAGTGATTCACAGAAAAGATAAATCTTCAAAAGCATTTCCCAGTTCGTACAGTAAATGTTTGAGTTTGGAAAGAAAAATGCTGACACTGCTACTTTTTGAACGGTCTAATATTCCTCTGTCTTCACGTTCTGCTAAACAAACGTTCAGCAAATTATAAATATGAACATTTCTTTCATCGTGTTTTAATTTAGAATAGCATGTGCAGTGTTCCCAATGCATTTGTGTATTTGGAAATTTAAGCTATTATAACAATTCTAAGCTTTATTCAGCCTATTTCATTGGTTTTTTAAAACACTACTATCATTTTCAACACAACTGTACATAACATGACCCCTACGTGTGGTTCACACGCGCAGGATTCAATGAGTCCACATGCACGGAAAGAGTGTGGTGCAGCACTAAGATATTCTGGGATTCTGAGAAGAGGTAAAGCTTTTATATCCAAAGCAGCCATTATTGATTTTATCTTAATGCACACTAGACTTCATTCTCTTAGTATTGATACAAAGACAGAGATGGAACAACATATATAGAAACAAGGTTTGAATGCCTGATAAGACAAACACAACAACCCCATCATAGAGCCGCAAATTAATTGCATCTATTGTGTCCTGAAGGAAAGAATATAAATGTGGTTATGTGGAGTACTAGTAAGTAGTTTCCATGCAAGATGTAATATTGTGCTATCAGTGGCCTCACATCAGTGAGTCGGGTATAAAGACTGAGGAAGAAAGAGACAGAATAAATGCTACCGTAGGATTTTAAGCATAAACCAAACGGACTCTGCTGCTGTAAATAGAGGAAGATTTGTTAGATTTTTTTTCCTTTTTAGAAATGTAATTAAAGCAATTTCATCCAAATTTTGACACCAGCTGTGTTTGCAATGTTGACCAAGATGAACGCCAGTTTGGTTAAAAACTAAAGCTCTTGGAGCAACATGCTTCAAAGCTTCCACACTCTTCTTGAAACACATTTAGGAGTGGGGGGTGTTAAAATTCAAATCTGCACGCTGCAAACTGTATGTTTAACCTAAAATGCATCTACTGGTCTAGACCAGGGGTGCCCACAGTTTTTCAGCTTGCAAGCTACTTACAAAATGATCTACCTACTAAAAAAAAATGCAAAACATACATTTGTAAATATATTGAGTATTATTTAGCTTCCAAGTTGCTAGCGTAAACAAACGCGCATGCGTGATGACTAGTGCTCTAAACAAACAAAGCAAGAAAAACTAGATGTCTGCCCTGTATGTCAGTCAAGAGATAAATGTTATGATGGTGATAGTCTATTATTTACTTTCTGTAATTTTTTTTTATGCCATGCGATGTACCAATGCTGTGTTTGCGATCGACCAGAAGATCGTGATCTATGTTATGGGCACGTCTGGTCTAGACTGTCTTATTTATCCTGTAGCCATTACATCATGGACCTACATGAATCTGATCTTCAAGAAAATGGCCTTACCTATGATTCCAGGAGGACAGGGCATTTTGGCCACGATGCCCTGCTTGGTCTTGGGCCAGGAGATGTCCATCATCACCAGAGGGTTGCAGTACTCCACCCTGAAGTTAGGAAGCTTGGAGGAAGGCGATGCCCTGTCATTGTCTTGAGGCTCCAAATCCTCCACCGGTGTCTGGACCGGGGCCGTTAACGTGGTCCGTGGCCACTGACCCATTGCAGCTGTTGTAGCCGGTATCTTGGTGGTGGTGGTCCTGGCTGGTGTGCTCGTCATGGTAACGGTGGTAGGTCGCGTCGTGGTACTCGTTGACGTTGTTGTATCCATGTATACCATAACAGAGGAGGATGTTTCTAGAACAAAAGAAAAAAGAGTTAGAAACAGAAAATCAAGCACAATTTATTGTTTTTATTTTCCTTATCTATTTAACATATGTGTATTTCATTGGTGTTCAAGATGTATTTTGGTACAGCTGGAAAAAGAGAAAAAGAAAAAGATGTGGGTTGCATTCTTCTCCCTTTTCCATGTGTCAATTTAAAAGAAGACAGTTGCAAGAAGATCATTTAGAGCTGACAGGTGTGACTAAGGTGGGCATACGTGATGTTTAGTTTGGGACCCCTGCCAGCTCAGCTAACGAACGCACCACAGAATGCACAAACCTCCAGCTGTGTGGTCTAAACGTGGGTGTTTGACGAGGGCATATCTTTATGGCTCAGTGGTAGGATTTTGTAAGTACATGCTATTTCTGGGTCAATGGGAACAAGCTGAGATACCTTTTTTCCTGAATACGAGCCCCCCCTCCTCCCTTCTCCCCTGAGGTTACAATCCAGGAGCTGTTAGTTAATGATACTGTTTACCTGAACTCTTGGGGAAGAGTGCTTTTACAAACAATAGCACATGTGCACAATGAGAAGTGCCAATAGGCTGGCAAAGAAATCCTTCACTTCCCACTAAAATGGACATTTGGCTCATGTCCCTGTCATCAATCATGCCATCTACACGCCTATTCATGCTCCATTGTACGCTGATTGGAAAATAAGGAACCCAATTTAGTCTAATTTTTATAAATGTGCGGAATATGTGAAGTCATAGAAGCCATTAATATATACTCATGATTAAATGTATGTAAAATTTTAATTCAGTCATTGTAAATTGGTATTATCTTTGAATAACAATGATCGAAAATACCTTGCAAACATTTCCGTTTGGCGTGATCCAATAATAGTGTGCAACTTTTAAGAAGCGAGCTTCCTGTACCCCCTTAAATGAATGAAAGAGCACTTTCTCAGAGACTAACCAAATTTGGACCTTCACAAAAATGCAATTTGGGAAAGCTGTTGCTTCCGCCTCGTGCTGAGATACAATCAAAATGACAGAAGTGACAAATGATCCTAATCTCTTTTATCAAGAAGGAGCAAAACAAAATTTAATGAAGGTCAATTTTCCATGGCAGGTTTAATGGACGTCACATATCCAGAAAGCTCAGATAAGTATCCAGTTCTGTGAGATTCAATTTGCAATTGGACGATTTCTCTGTATGGTGAATTTGTAAGAGGTAGAATAAGACAGCATGAATTAGCACCACAGTTTGGGACACAGAGGCCCCTGCAGGCGGTAATGACACCCGACTATCAGCAGTCAATATGTTCCAAGCTTAACAGCGTTCAACAACAGTCAAGGTTGATTAAATGGTTTGCCACCTCAGCAAGAGCGCTGGCTGATTGAGTATTTGTTTTCCCTTCACTAAGAAAAGACTGTGTTGTGTTTTTAAGATCTGCAGGTATCTCAGACTCTCCTGTGGAGACAGTCCATCAGTGAAGTGGAATGATCAAAAAAATAAAAAAAAACTGTGAAGAGCGAAGAGACAAATCACACAAATGATTTTTAAACTAATTCATACTTAAGGCAACCACTCAAAATAAGGTACGACAAAAGTACGTTACGTAATCACAAAGGAAAAGCACACAAACCCTTATGATAATAGTCTGACACTCATGAACAGGGGTTTTAAAAAGAAAATTACACGCGTACTCCTAGCAATTCAGCACTTCTACAAGACACCACAACAACATCGCTTCCATTCAATAACCGTTATTAAACATCATCATCAACACGTACCACAACAGCTTTTAGCAGCAACAATCATGAAGCAGATGGGAGAAATATCTGCAAGGACACCAGTCTCTGCATTTCATTATTTCTTAAAGCACTTATTCATGCCCCTGTATTTGAGAAGAAAATGACAATAACCTCAGTATGAAACTGTGTAAAAGGAAAGAGGCAACCATTTCATTACATATAAATGAGCTGGCGGTGTTTAAACTTGATAAAGTTAAGGTGCCTGATGAAAATCTCATCATGGAAACTCGCTGCTCGTATTGAGGTCAGCACAGGTCACAGTGAACCAGCATCTGATAAGCTAGTAGCTAAACAGGTGTGCGGAGGGGCCTATTAGGATAATTAAATTATTGTTAGGATGGGTGACTTAGCACTGACTGTTAATTAATGACAGATGCATTATTGCTGATGGAGGTTGTTCCATTGCAGCTTTTCAATGCAGACTGTTGTTTTTCTGAGTTTTCTTGACAAAACCATCAGGATATCCATATATCGCAAAATAATGTAGATGAGACAAGTTAAAATATAATCTATTTACTGGGATAAATTTCTCAGATAGGATCGGGGGGCTGCTAAGTCATTTTTCAATTCAGTAACCCTTGGTGTGAAGGTTATTTGACTAATTCCCAGCACATTCACTTCTCAACTGTAAGATGAGTTCATGAGCAATAAAAATACGGTGTTGGTACAATATCTGGCACAGATTTCAGTCATTTCTTGTTAAATGCTATTTTATTAAATCATAGATGTTAATTTAAATAGTCTCAAAATAAACTAGATTGTAAAACACTGTGCAAAAGTCTGTAATACAATGTAGGTTCAACATATTCAAGATACTTTTTAGGATTTTTGTTTTGTTTTTTTTGGCTAAAGTGTCCTTTGTGCACAGACTGGAAACCAGGGCAGAGAGAGATTGGGAAAGACACAAAGAAAGGGGTCATAAGCTGGGAGTTGAACCTGCGGCCGCTGCAGGAGGGCTGTAGCCTCTGGATGTGGGCCGTCTGCTCTAACCGCTGAGCTATCCAGCCAAAACAACCTAAAGGTACCCTTTAGTTTTCTGTTTAAATTTAGCCTGGCCAGTCATACCCACAGCCTGGAAATCTAAAGGTACCACAGGCAAATTAATATTTTCTCAGCAGGTTTGTCTAGATGCTCTCTGAGGAAGATCATCATCATCATCAGATCAGTTCTATCCTTGTAAAGCGCCCCTGGGCAGGCTTAACCTGATGATGACAGAGCTGAGAAGCTGCAGTCAGGATGGCAAACAAATAACACACTAAGCAGTGGGAAAACAGTGGTTATCAATAATGTGTAGGAACTAAGGTCTTCTGTCACTGTTTTATTTATCAATTAAAGCTTCGATATGTCTGATTTGCACCTAAAAACATAAAAACAGTCAACCAGATTAATGTAAGTAGATCAAAAAAGGAGAAAAATAACCATTTTTGGCACAATGCTGGATGCATAAATCTACTATATTGACGAAACAGTAGTTTTGCTGTATTGATTGGTGGGGATGCTCTGGTAATCCTTTTAATACATTCTCCCACTTGAGATGATATAAATCTACCTTTGTAAACTCTTTACTGTGTGTTGGATTTCACACCAGGGGTTGACACATGAACTTTCTGGAGATACGCTGCCTCCATTTGGTGTGAGTGTTATCATTACATAGGGTGCCTTTAAACATGGGCAGACTTGGCATCAGATGGCCAATCACAACCTTGAGTCACATGTTTCTCACTAAATGAAACTGTAAACTCCTAAATTAAGGTAGGAATTTAATATTTATAGCAGTCTGAATGCAACAGGGCAGCCAGATTGATGTTTTTTTGTTTTTGTTTTTTTTCGAGCATGACAGGCTGCACATACACATTATGAGAAAACAAGAAAATCTGTTCTAGTCCAGTGGTTTCAATAAAGAAAAAGATTTTACCATTGTTTCAAATCTTTAAAAGTCAACAGGAACAAGCTTTAATCAGTTCTTTTATACTACGGTCATTAGCTTTTGTTTAGATATCTCTCAAGAAGATGCCTCTCTGTTAAAGCTTCAGAGTGACTGTTTATTTCTTTTTTTAAACATTTTGTAAGAAGACTAAGTTGCTGGGAGGCAGTGTCTTTTAATCTTTTTTCACATCTTATCTTGAAAATAACCCACTCCAGACTTTCCACCACAACTTGAACCTGAAGTAGCCTCACTGTCCAGTTAATCTGCTTCCGCATTTAGAGGTGATTTATGATTATTATTGTGATCAAATAGATAAATAAAATGAATTTTAGAAAAAAAAGAAAACAAAAGACGGTGGATCATTATGAAACCTCTGGCTTGTTAGTTGGTTTTGGCCATATTGTTTTATTTATAAGTGTCAAACTCAAAATATTATGGGACTATTGTGTCTTATTTAGTTTTAATTTGCAATCAATTAAGAAATTATTTGTAAAAACTAATCACACTAATCTATGGAAGTTTTCCGGGGTTGGCACTCATCTACAATCAGGTACCTTCACATTAGAGTCACAATGTCCATGTTCTGGGTGTCAGTATTTGTGGCCACACGTTTTATCTGGAATTGGAACGGTGACTGTGCCAATGTTCTCCTTGGTCCTTTCAGCTGTTGTGTCTCCACTTATAGTAATGGGCTCGGTAGGATCCACTGACTTAGCAAACCACCACTCCATAACACTTGGTGGAAACTGCACTCATTTTGAGGTCAAACAACAAAGAGGAGGATCGACATGGTAACAGTTGACGTGGCTGCGATGAATGAAGAGACAAATCATACTCAAAGGGGACATCGAGACGGCTGAATAACATAATTTACTGCCTACAGTATAACCAGTTAGCACCGCATCAACCCTCCCCCCATCAGTTTTTCAGGTTGATTGGGTCAGATCAGATGAAGTACCTAAACTGAGAAAAACGTGCATTTGTCCCATGGAGGTTGTCAAAAAATCTCCAGGACACAACAACTGTAGTCCCATACACGACAGCCAGACCTCTCCCCATGGATTCCTGACTCATATA
The DNA here is from genome assembly GCA_037176975.1 of Arrhamphus sclerolepis. Classification (NCBI taxonomy): domain Eukaryota; kingdom Metazoa; phylum Chordata; class Actinopteri; order Beloniformes; family Hemiramphidae; genus Arrhamphus; species Arrhamphus sclerolepis. The sequence continues at coordinate 2,851,350 of JBAMYA010000010.1, forward strand.
CATGGAATAACTAATAACTAAGCTCCAAGTGTTTTTTATACCTTAAAAAAGCTACTGGACATCAGCAGTGCCAACAGCTAATGGAGTCCTACGAGAAAAAGTGACTGATTACTTCTCCAAGACAAAGACAACTGCTTGATTTTGGTTTACTTGTCTTTCTGAAGTAATTACAATGAGGGGAAAACGATTTACATATCACCTTCTTCAATGCCGAAGTTGATACGACAATGTCGAGAACTATGACTTGAGGAAATGTCTTTCACAGCATGAGGTTAATTCAAAGTCACGAGGAGCCGTGTCTAGAATGTAATTCTGTACTTCCAGGTGATCCAACTGAGTCTATTGTTCAGTTATTCTTCACAATGTTCTTTGTACATACACCGTGTTAAATACACCGGCAAAGGCACACATGAGGGATGGAGAACAGGAATGGAAAAAAGGTCTGTGTCCTTGAGCAGACTTAAATGTCTTTTCCATGAGATGAGCAAACAGGAAAAAAGAGAGAGAGAGAGAGAGAGAGAGAAAGAAAAGCTAGCAGCAGACAGCAGCTACAGTCTGCAGGCACTATCGCCGTGGAGACAACACAAGGACATTGTGTTTTGCTTTGCCAGCTTCCCCAGTCGATCCATGGGGGACAAAAAGAGAGAGGGGGAGAACAAAACTGAGCTCGAGAGCATCAGAGAGGTGAGCAGGCCTGCTGTGCCCAAAGAAACAAGTCTGTGACCTTACAGGACAATTTGAATGCATGACGCACTTTTAGTTGAGAGTTTTATTAAGTGTTCGAAGTGAAAGCACAACAACAAAACAGCTGACCACAATGAGGATCCTAAAATGTTCCTACATATGAACGCTTCTCTCACTCATATGTCCTACGGTGGGAAACCTGACAAGCTTTATTAATTTCACTAGAGGTACTTTGTTTAGACAGAGAGCTCAATGCCAGAAGACAAAGAATATAATTCAAAATAAATTACTTGAAACCATAAATGTCTTTCCTTTCCTTCGATTTTTAAGATAAAATGCATAGTTGCAGGGGTTGTGAAGTAAATTAACATGAATATTAGCCATCTATAAAATATTCATGACTTCTAAGCTTAAGGGCTAAAACAGCAACCTGTTCATTCATAAAAGACAGAAGTAAACTTCTGTGTGCATCCCAGCTTCCAGCGCATTCAAAGACCAGCTCCTCTCATTTACGCTCCACTTGTCCCCCACCCTACTGAACACGTGAAGCACGTTTTCCACCACACACAGAGCTTTGTGCTTCATTTCAAAGCATTCATTTCTAACTAATTAGCCTCTCTGTCTGTATCCCAGGGCTCGTGGCTTCCACAATTAGATAAGCCCGCTCTACTTCGCTGCAGGAAAGAAAACTGCAATGCTATTATGAAATGGATCCGGTTTATATGACTCGCCGTTTCCGCACCGAGAGCGGGCTCATCGGCTCTGAGGAACGTCTGCAGACTCGAGATCAAAAGAGGTGGAAAGGGCTTTTGGACGGGAAGGGGAGGGATGAAACAAGCATCAGACAGTGAAGTGACTCTTCGAGCCTCGTGCTGAACCCAATTACCTCCTAATTTTAGTTTTTGAACCTTTATGCATGGTTACATCTTTGCAAGGGATTTTCAAAGACGGGGAAAAAAATTTGGACAGTCTACGTGTCATGTCATCTACTGACCAGCTTTACCAGCCTACATAATAGGATTTCATCTTTAGACAGATGTGCAACTTGAAGCACCATTATTTTTAGCAGGCCATAACCATAAACTTTGGTCTTCTTACTGTTTGACATGAAAGTGCTGCTTCCACTTCATCAGTCTCCTTTTTTCCTTCTCAAAATTTAATTTTCCTCCTTCTCAGGTACGAGTCGCAAATAGGTAGTAAGGTCGCCCTAATTATCATACACAAACCACTCAAACTGATGATGTTCCTTGTAAACATCACAGTTTCACAACTGGGCGCTCTAACGACAGCGTTTCTAAAATGTTATAAGCTACTTTCAGAGAAATGAGCAAGTATATATTTATTGTTCAGTTTTCATAGTGTCACCGCAGAAAGAAAGATTTTAGGCTCCGCTTCGGTGTTCAGTTTGTAAAAAAATGTGCATTCCATCAACATATTTGAGAACGGAAGACATTTTTCTCAATTTCATCAAGCATACGATGCCACATTTCAGGGTTGTTTCTGGCTTTAATGTTTCTAAGGCTGGTAAATTTCTTTACAGTGTCACCACTGTGGTGAGGTTGCCAGGCAACTGCTGGAGTCCTCAGGAAGTCCTTGCATGCTGCCCCCTTTTAAACTGCACAGTTTTTGGATTTACAAATCAATTTTGCCGAGATAAAACAAATGAGATAGGTTTTAGAGCTGCTGATATATTCAGCTGGCTTCAGAAAGCATCAAACTTCCTGCAACATACCCTTATTTGGAGTTACGCTAAGATTAAAAACTACTCTCGACGATCACAGCATAATGTCAGGAGAATCAATTTAAATATGCCCCCACGTGTGTATATCTGCATATTGTTATGTGGATGAATGTGTGGGAACAGTATAAAACAGCAAATGTTCATTAACACTATTCCTGCTAAATTACAACTTGGGTTCCTTCAGTTTTTTTGGACTCAGAATTTAGGAGCATGTTGACTGAGCCCCTTAAAGGAATATTTCGGAGTTAAATCAACCCCCAGGTCTATTACTGACAACATGAATCAAAGAAATGTTAACTTAAAAGTGTAAAATATAAGTTTGGAGCATAAAGACTTTAATGAGAGAAAGTAGCACTGTGTATTTTAAGCCTCTGACAAAACTGGAGTTACAGCATCAGGTGAACCAAATTCATTCAAGTATTTTAAAAGGAAAGTTTGTACAGGAATGTTCTTCCGTTCGTCTTTTCTGGCCTTTGCTTCTAGCGCTCGTCTATTTTGTAATAAATATAAATATAGTAGCGATCCAGTTCTAAGTCAGTGTGTGTTGCTTGTCTATGTGTGGCCCTGCAGTGAACTGGCAGCCTGTCCAGGGCTGGGATCGGCTCCAGCAGATCCCCATGACCCTAAACAGGAATAAGCAGGTATCAATAATGCTAAAAGATGGATTCAGTTCTTTGGAAGCAGGGGGCCATCAATTTCCTTTTCTCTTGTGTCTATTGGTTATTGACTTTTCCAGACTCATGACAACAGAGGTAACAGGTTGTTGGCTGTAGCTGTACAGATGCAGCGCAGCTCTGGTTTCACTGGTCTTACCATGGTTTCATGGGGGAAATCAACATCCAACTAGTTTAAAAAAACACAACAACAACTTTGAAGTATCTATTTATCTTTCAGTGGACCTTGAACCAAATCACTGATCGAGCAACCACTGATTAATAATAAACTAGATGTCCAAATAAGGCCAAAACCTTACAGATTAAAAGCAGAAACATTGATGAAAAATTAATAGTGACTCGTTAACTACAAATTATTTAATTCTTGCCCAGCAGCAATGTGAGAATTATTAATTATGGAGTTGTAAATGTTAAATGCAGCCCCTGACAAAAGTTATCAAACAATCAGCTTCATTAGGGTATAATTAACTCAGTTTCTCTGCTTATCGATTTCCCTGTATTTAGGTCATAAAGTTGTCCCAAAGCTCTACAAGGGCCCACATGTGTTTGGGAACATGGCTGGAAAATAAAAACGACAAACGTCCTGTCTTTTAACGTCATCTTTTGTAGCACGTCCACAAATCCATCACAACCAGAATGTGAAAAAGGTGCTGGTAGGAACAAGGTGCAGTAAATTATTCAGCAAGACACCCGGTAATGCTTCGATATCATCTGACATGATGAGAACCATAATAGATGGGAGCTATGCATTGTTTGGCAATTAATTTCTTATTCCCGAGCTCTCTTCCCGGGATTTGAGAGGGCATCGATGGAGGTCACACAGCACTGGGAGAGGTGTGTGCACCGGGCTGATATGTATGCATACATGGAAACGGGCCTGGGGAGACACTCACCGCGTCTGCGTAAAATGAAAAAAGAGACAGGAGCTAGGTCGACTTGCACAGGCGCGACACGAAGCTGCTCGAGGGTGATTTTGCTGCACAGATTTCCTAAAAATGCAGCCAAAGGCATGTACATACATGACAAACTACTCCAAGGTCTCAGCATTTGCCAAGAAAACCAATAGTGAGGCTTTTCAAAAGACTGTCAACCATCAGTAGTAGGGCCAAATGGATGGAGGAAAGCTCTGCAGAGAAACTCTGAGTCTTGTGATAAAGAGAGTTAAAGATGCTTCAGAGGCCTCTGCTCAGATTCGCTCGGCTGATTGGTCAAAATAAATCACTCCGAGCCTGTGTGCTACCAAGCCTGTTCAATTCAATGTGGCAGTTTTTTTTGGGGAAGAAAAAAAAGAAACAGTTGCCAAATACACACACACACACACACACACGCACAGGTTAGAGTCAAACCTGCCTACCCAGACACTTTTTGCTCGGCAAGAAAATTGCTTAATCTAAAACCACTTAATCTGAATTCATAAACAGACAAAATTTATAATGATGGATGATTCTTCATTTTGTAACAGGAGAGGTGTCATCTTTGATGATTTCATGCTCATCCACCAAATACCTAAAATACTCACCCAAACTTTTAACTTAATGCAGCGTGTACGCAAACCGTTTTCTCAAGATTCTGCTCAGTTTTCTTTGTGGAACCAGAGTAGTGCGGAGAAAAAAAATGAAAAAAATCATTAACAGAGTCTCCTCCGAGGTCTGCATCCACAATTGAGGGTGGACACAGAACACTTTTTCAAACCAACGTCACCACATCTGTCCTCTTGCTTAAAAAAGTCCCACCATGTGGTCGATCTGTCTCATGTAGATGCTCTTTAATGGCAGCGCGTACCGCCGCTCCTCTGGTATCCTGTTACACTGCACAGAGAGCAAAGATTGTGACTAAAGGGGAAACATTTTCAAACCATTACCATCTTAAGGTGACGGGGAACAGTGAGTTGGGACTCGACAAGGATGATGGGCTCACATTGCTGATGTTGCTCAGGTTTGGCTGGTTGTTTGGCTCACTTTCTGTCAATGCTCCCTCTTCACATGGAAACAAATCGTTCCACTGCTTCTCCCTGAAACGCATGTCTATAGGCACAACGTGGCCTTCTGTAGTGAAGATGTACTTGTTATCAGATTTGTGAAGCGGGTTGTCCTCGTCAAAAAGCTGCAATTCGCAGAGAGAGAGAGGGAGAGAAAAAAGTAATGCAAGAGTAACAATTAGCAATGCTTTGTAAGTGATTATATAGTGTACATTATAATGTCTACTAATTGTTGTGTTATTGTTAACATGAGCCATTTATATCCACATGTTGGGTATTATTTCATGAACCCCGGTAAAGAACGACACTGTTTTTTTCTACAGTAGCAGAAAAACTAAACCCTCTTGAGCATGGGTGTCCAAACCCAGTCCTGGAGGGCTGCATGTCCTACGTGTCTTAGATGTTTTCCCTGCCACCACACATCTAATTGAAATGAATGGATCATCATCAGTTAGTTGTCAAGGCCTGTAAAAGTCTGTTAACAATCCATTTCTTTTGAATCAGAGAAATATCTAAGACAAACAGGACATGCGGCCCTCAAGGACTGGGTTTGAACAGCCCCGCTCTGGATCCAGTTTTGGATGAAAAATGAAGAGTATTTTGCTGGTTGCTGGACCAGCTGGACCAGATGTTAGCCCTCCAACATACAGCATATGAACATAAGCAAGTGCAATTACACCTGTACTTAAGGCTGTCCGTTTATGATTAGCTCACTCAGGACGGATGTTAATACCAGGTCTAAACAAAGCCTAGATGACACTAAATCCAACACATTAGTCCCTACACTACACTACTTTTCTTAAACTGAAAAGTATAAAAGGAAAAGATTGAGCATTTTGAAACTGCTTGTATTACAACATACCATGAGTAATATTTTGCTCTCATATCTGTAGTGCATACATTTCTCTAAACATGCCACTATAACTTACCAAGTAAAGGTATTTGCAGGTCTCACTGAGGAAGAAGCTCTCCATGCGATCCTCTTTGGATTTGTCCACAACATGGTGGAGAGTGGCATATCCACATCTGAAAGAAGAAAGACACATAAATGTACCATAAAACTTCAAAGATATATGGACCGCTTATAATATTAAACACCACTACATGATCCACACCTGACTTTGGCATTTTTCTCAAGGCTCTGAAGTATATCCATTCCAACATGCAAATAGAAAGGATTTTTGGTCGCCTGTGGAAAAAATGAAGAGTAAACATTAGTCTTGGCTCAAGACAAAATTCACTTTAAAAAAAAAAAAAGAAAAAACAAATATCATTTCTGCACATCAGCAGGTCAATACTGTTACCTGGTACAGAAGGTAGGTTGACTCCACCAGCTCTGGTCGTAAAGGGTAAAAGAGCACATCAGGAGCCTGCAGCTGCCAGTTATATCTCTCTGGCAGAGCTCCAAAGCGCTTCCAGATGGCATAGTAAAAAGCATGTAGGCAAATGGCATTATCAACATCACCATTCAACACCTGCAGGTCAGAGCAACACAACTTTATTTCAACTTAAAAACAAAAGATATATATGTATTCTTTAAAAAAAAAAAAAAAAAAATTCCATGATAGTGGAAAGCACACAAGCTAACCTGCAACCCGGGAAAGAAAGCCTGAAGGGAGTCAATCCAGGTGTTCATTATCTCACCGCTGAACATGTTCACATTTACATAAAGAGGCGGGTCACCCTCTCCTTCATTACAAGACTCTCGCCTGGGGTTCAAGAAAAAGAAAGAGGTTTATAACATTTAATGCATCTCAGCATCTCTAAAAACTGAAGAAAAAAAAGGAATTAGATTGTTTTATCCATCCATCCATATCCTCCTATCTGGGTTGAGGTTGAGAGGCCCAGACCACCCTCCTTCCACCCACCAGCTCGTCTGGGGAATATAGAGTCATTCTCAGAGCAGCTGAGAGATATAATCTGTCCAGCCTCTCTTTGCTCTGCCATGGGGCCTCTTTCTAAATGCTCATACCTGAAACACCTCCCCACTGAGGTGTCCAGAAGGTAAAACCACCTCAACTGGCTTCTCTTGACATAGAGGACCAGTGACTCCACTTTAAGTATCTCCCAAATATCTGAATTTCCCAACCTCTGTCTCACCACAACACAATGATACAGAGTTCGCATTACTGCAGTTGACGCACTAATCTGCCTGTCAATCTCCTGCTCCATTTTTCGCTAATTCGTGAACTTGACCCTGAGATACTTGAATTCCACTACTGGAGGCGGCACCTCACATCCAACCTGGTGGTTGCTCTTAATTTCCCTGAGGGAACCCTCCCAAAGGGATCAATAAAGTTTTATCTAACTATCTATCTATCTATCCATCTATTGTTTGTTGTAAACTGGAATGCTGAGCGCCAAGACTGTGACATTTTATCGTAATGACTTTTTAAAACAAACATTCGTATGTTACAAACAGCGACTGCCCATCACCCATGAGACATCACACAACATCTTTAAGTCTCAGATTTGAACTTTCCGAATCCTAATCCAAATAATAATAATACTGAAAACCATCAGCACTTTTGACACATGATGGTTTGGCTGATCACAAATAAAGACCAATGATGTTGTGAATGTTTCACACCTCAGTTGCAACCTTATGAGAAGCTCCCCAATGCCGCCAACACACGTGGTTAATGGACAAAACCTTACTGTGTCACATTTTTAGACTCGGGACTCACCCTCTTCTCAGATGGCTCTGTATGCTGTCATAGGCAGCTTGAAACATCTGGTAGTCCTCTTTTTCACCAAAAAGGATGTATGATTTGAGCAAATACTCATAGAAGGAGTCCATACCAGCTCCAAGACCACTCTGCTTGCCAATCCACTGACCGGTTTGGATATTAACAACATTTCCTGAAGAACACCACAGAAAGATGTTTGAAATCTTTGGTATATCCACAAATACAGTCACATAACTTGCGAGCTGTACTCACCCAACAGACCGGTTTCATTGCTCCTCAGATTCCACAGAGCTCTGACAGCTCGTCTAGCTACCCATTCAAATGTTGAATCTCCAATCAAGCGACTCAAAATCCCAAACTCCACCAGTAAGGACCCAGCTCCGGCAGTACAAGTCTCATTGATGCTGTCCGCAGGAACTCCAGTCTTCAAGTTTACCTTTGTTTTGGATACAAGAGAATGAAAGTGCTGACTGCATTTTCAGAGTACGATAGAGCAAGGAATGATCAACAGATTTTTAATTAGTGATCAAAACAGCCGTCCTCACCCTGGGGTAAGGAATTCCCGTGCTAGTGTTCTCAAAGGCTGGCAGCAAGCGGACAGCTAAGTCATGAGCCAAGTGCAGCAGCTGATCATCATAACCTTCAAAGCCCACCTTGCCAAAAGGATGCTTTGAGTCAGTTAGTAGAATATGAGCTGAGATGAGGCTTCCCAAGATCCTTCAAGGACAAATTGTTAAAAATTCCATGTCTGTGATTGTTCTGTTGCATAAAACTTGTACAGATACTTCTCATAATTTGGGCCACCATAGTAATCTCATAATTATCAAGTTTAATCAAGATTAAGTTAAACTTGATCTGGTGCAAAAGTATACTCAGCCTTACTTATGTGCTTCTGCTTTGCTTTTCATATTGGTAGAATTGAGACAGAATGCTTCATGAGGTTAGTGAGAGTAAACCTTTTGCATGAGTTCATAAAGATAGATAACTCAGTTTAGAATGAAAGAAATACAGTAAATACTTAAGAGAAATTTGAACTGAAATAGTGTTTAACTGAAACAGTTCTCAGGGCCCGGTAACTTCTTATACTCCCAAGTGGAATTCATTATCAAATGCTAAGATAATATCACTTCACCTAACATGTTCAGGCGCAAACTTCAGAATTTACGACAAGCTGTACAGTTTCTTCTTGTGCGACTAAAACAAATAGCATGAAATAACATTTGTACCTGATGTTTGCCTCAAAAACTTGCACAGTTGAGTCCTTGTCGAAAGATACAGTATCTATAACCAGTTTGACAGCTCTCTGGAATTCTGTCACATTGCCAAGCACCTGGGTGAGACAAAAGCAAAACTTACAAGAGAGGAAATGCAAAACACCATGGCAGAGAATGTAGTGCAGCAACATGCTGATGTTAAAATAGGAAAAAAAACTGCAATTCTATGAAAGTTTTTTTTTCCTGTTAAAGGCATGAGAGCTTTACTTTTCCAAATATGTAGGACACAGTGTGAGACAATGGTAACAGAAACTGGGTAGAAAACAACTTACCAGTAAGGTGTCTAAGGTGTCAATGAGAGTAAGAGAATAATTCCCCAAGACATCATTTATGTTGATGTTTGACCTAAAACAAAAGAATAAAATAAGACTTGCTACAGAGTCTGGTTAAACATATTAAGATAAATAATGCAAATCTGATGATAGGGTTATTATCCTTACATAGTACATAAGTTTTTGTTTATCCAGACAGGCTACAAAGTACAAACAGCACACACCCACAAGAAAACAACAAAAAAAAAAACATAGAGGAAAAAAACTATCAGTTATGAAAGGCCCTTTCAGTAACTTGTGACCCTAAAAAACAGGAGATTTTCTTAGCTTTAAATGTGTTAAGTCCTTGTTATTTGAAAAATATCCACATAAAATAATCACTAAACACTGTTATGATTACTGTAAATGTTTCATCTCTGTAGAGGTACATTTTTTCAGTTGTAGCTCTCGGATATAGGAAGGACTTCAACATCTTTCTTCCCCTGTGAAAGAAGAGGATCTCTTTCTGTCAGATGTCTAATATTCTTCTTTTGGAACTCTAAAAATCAACAGCACCTCATTATCTGCATCTAAAGAGTAGTTTTGGTAATTGATATGAGCAGCGAAGAATCATCTGACAAGAAAGGCTTGAACATTTTAGTTAAATTTCAAACTAAATAAGATTTCAGACTAAATAAAAATGAGGCCTCCGGAGCCAATTCTGGTGGAGCTGTTTGAATAAATAATTACCTAATTTTGATTTCAATATTACTAACTCTGTTATGCAGAAAAAGGAATAAGGAATCGTTCAAACTTTCTACAGATTTTCTTTGCCATCACCTCAAAGTAGCTAATAATTAAAAATGTAGGTGAACACAATTTTTTTTTTTTTTTTTTTAGTAGAGCCCCAAGACATCATGAATGAGTTTCCTTCATAGGACTCTCCCTTAGATATAGGGTAAGAAACTCTGCAATCATTCAGGGAAGGACCCGGAGCAGAGTGACCCAGGACACATGGAGAGATTATGTCTCTCAGATAGCTTGCGAACACCTCGGTGGTCCCATGGAGGAGCTAAAGGAAGTGGCTGGAGAGAGAAGAGGTCTGGGTCTCTTTGCTTAGTCTGCTGCCCCGTGACCCCAATTCAGATTAGCGAAAGTTATTGGAAAAATATACCACAGTGCGTCATTCAATTGTCTTTTTTTTTTTCCTTTTCTTCATTTCAAATGACTGAGAATGAAGTTAAAGAGTTCCTTAATATGACCAGACCCCTCCATGTCCCACTCAAGGTTCACCAGCCCACGGTTCTGTCTATAAAACGTGTGATTTAAATGCAATGATCGGTTGATGTATATCTATATGAATTAATGGTGAATGATAAAATAGTATTTATGCAAAACGAAAGTATCTATCAGAGAGCAATACGTTTAGTCCTCATAAAAACATGTTATCAAACTCTCTGTATTCTATGTTTATTAAAGATACAGATCTTGCTCTTTTTATTATTATTATTAATCTAACCATCTAGTTGAACCAAGAAATAAAAATGTGAGCTTACATATTTGTTACTGCGATTTGTTATGAATGGAAGTGATTGTATTAAATCAACATATATCATCTTACATGGATCGCTGGTTCTTGAATTTTATTGTGGCAATCTTTTTGTTATTCAAAAACAATCTAATCGCCATCAATTTAGGCAATGTCTGTGTTTACAACCCTAGTGTGTGGGAAAATTGCCTCTGGACAGTACTGAGAGGTGTACTGTTGCACTAGAAGCTACTGAGATTTCAAACAATATGCAAATTGTGTCCTGCAGAGGAAGCCTCAGATAACCGAGAATCCAGCAGCGTGAAATGAACATAACAGTGTCAAAGATGCAGGCAGCTATGAGTGACTCACGGGTTTAGCACGTCTGGACCCCTCCCTTCACAGTCAATGGGATTCAGTTCGTCCTCTGGAAAGGCATATTTCATGTAATTGTCGTATCCAAAATAAAACATTTCTTTGGCCATGGTTTTCATCTTCGCTTTCAGCGCGTCTGGGAAGGAGCTGTATCTCCGGACGTACTCGTCCTTGTTGCCATCGAAGAGACTCAGGTAGGACCTCTTGGATGACTCCTCTCCTCTAGCCTTGGAACAGGTGGTCGCAGTCTCGTCATATTTTTGGCCGTGTAGCCGTCGAGACCACGTGCTACTTTTTGCGTCGGTTCCCTTTTCCTCCCTAAACAGCAAGTCTAATTTGTGCAAATTAAAACTAAAGTGGAAGTTGAAGCCCAAGCTAAGGTTCGGTCCCAGTCCAAAGGCTAACCAAAGCACACAGCTGACAGAGAGTCTCAGCACGACCAGACCAACTACTATCGACCTCCATTGCATCTTTGCCTCGAGTAGATCTTTAAACGCATAATTCAAGTCCACATACCTCCGAAGACTACCCAAATGTGAAGTCCGCTGTATCTTAGACTAACCTATAAAACAACGAAGGGCTTGTGTGGTAGTGATTTCGTTTACACACTTCCTGTCAACAAAGCAGCACCTCCCAGTTCTAAAGTTATTGATTGGATCCGCTTGTGTGTTGTCATTTACTCAGAAAGGCGGGTTCGGTCGCTGACTGGTCCGCGTCTCTGTCAATTTACGCATCTGCACCAATAGAAAATAGACACAAGAGTGAAACGTCCCGAACTAAAATATTTGACTACATTTACATTATTTCAAAAATACAATAGAAAGAGAAAAAAAGCTAGCACAAAAACAATTCCCATTGTCAGAGAAGATAGAAATATTATTCTTTATAAAAGGTGCAGTGTTAAACAACAAATGCCACATTTTTGCACATTTTTGTATTTTGGGCTTTTAGTAGCCTTTCTAGCACATTTCACTCTTCTCTGTGATATATGCATTTTTTCTGATGATATATGCAAGGTTGTGGCATTTTTAGTGCTCTCATGTAAACACAGACTGGGGAGACCATTGAATGGGCTAACTGTTGCATGGATGACACTGTATTGTTTTGTTTTGTTTTTGTTTGTTTTTTATATTTTGCCTTTTGTAAACAACATGAACTGAAATACATTATTGATTTTGCATTTTTGTGCTCATAGGAATCCATTCAAATCACTGCTTTTGTTCCTGATCACAAACTGAGGAGACCACTGAATTGTAGGAGTGAGCGGTATGGGCTAGAAATAATTTGATATTTTGGGGGGATTTTGACAATCACGATAATTAGCTGATATCCTTTAAAATGTGATTGGAAAAGTCTGCGTTATCCTTACTTTGAGATACAATACATTACAACAATGGGCACAATGTTTAAGGAAAACACTCATATTTATTGTCCTTAAACATTAGCATTCAAGTACAAATAAAACAAAAACTCTTCATTTTTAAACTTAATAACTGATCTACAGTACAATGCTGAAACCCTGAAAACATGTAAACATCCAGATGGTCTGCTGGAAGGTAAAATTTGCTGCAGACAAACGAAAACATATAATAAAATAAAAACAGTCATATTTTTAACAAAGTGCTCCATCAAGTGGACAGCTAAGTCATGAGCCAAGTGCAGCAGCTGATCATCATAACCTTCAAAGTCCACCTTGCCAAAAGGATGCTTTGAGTCAGTTAGAAGAATATGAGCTGGGATGAGGCTTCCCAAAATCCTTCAAGGTCAAATAGTTAAAAAAAATAAAAATAAATAAAAAATCCATGTCTGTGATTGTTCTGTTGCATACAAATTGTACAAATACTTCTCATAATTAGGGCCACCATTGTAATCTCATAATTATCAAGTTTAAGTTAAACTTGATCTGGTGCAAAAATATACTCAACCTTACTTATGTGCATCTGCTTTGCTTTTCATGTTGATAGAATTGAGAAAATTTGGACATCATCGTCAATTTTAGTCATCTAGTTTTATTTCATTGCTCACCTGTGAACCTTCCTCCAACAACTGCCTATAAGAAACAAACACTGCTTCAGTGTTCACTGACACAACAGTAAGAAAAATGACAGCTGTGGCACTTAGCAGACCTCAGTGAAAACTGAAAATAATATACTTAAAGAAATGTAAATAATATCAAATTGAAATAGCCTACTGTTGTTTAATGTCACCATTTTTCAACAACTGGCTTTTAACTTAACTTACAGGATTTCGCTTGAAAAAGGTATCAGTCTTCTTCTGTCTTTAACGTTTTGCATCTTAATGATTCTGCCTGACAAAAATACACTGTTAAAACTGATACTGACTGTGAGACTGGTCATTTTTATAAATTTGGACTTCAAGTAAGCTACTTTTGGGTGGGTATTTGCCGCTGTGAACCTAGCCAGTTCCCGCCTCCCCAAGAGAGGCGGGACCTAAGGAGAACGGCCAATCATCAGCCAGTCCCAGTCAAAGCAGTTGTCATGTTTTAGACATTATAAAGACATAATGTCTATGGTTTTAGAAACGACGGGAGAGGTAGGGGGAGGAAGCTGCTGCTGCAGAAACTTAAAAACATCTGAGAACTGAGACTGCTGTAGTGCAAAACTATGGAAAAAGTGTGGGTGCTGTAGTACGGAAGAGTATTAGGGCCACTGAAGAAAAGAAAAATAGAATTCTGAGAAAAAAGGAGTCAGAATTCTGAGAAAAAAAAGTCAGAATTCTGAGGGAAAAAAAGTAAGAATTCTGAGAAAAAAAGTCAGAATTCTGATTTTAATCTCTGAATTCTCAGAGTAAAGTCAGAATTCTGACTTTTTCTCAGAATTCTATTTTCCTTTTCATCAGTGGCCCTAATACTCTTCCGTACTGTTGAACCCTGTCAGCAGGAAAAATGCGAGTGTTTAAACATCCACACGGGTGCGACCACCATGGCTGTAGAGAGCGCTGCATCACCGTTTGACAGGACCGTTTTCACATCTTTAAAACAACGATGCTATTGCCCACTGCTACTGAACTGGCTACACTGTGTCTGGGATGACTTTCCCAGGTGTCCAATGGATCGTAAATTCAATTTATTTATTTTTAATCCCAAAGAAAAATAAAAGATGCATCTATGGTCAAATGTTGGGGTACCTTCAACCATAACATTGTCTGTGTAATTACCCCATATTTTAATGCATCATTCTTGAAATCTAATCAGTTTAAAATAATAGACATTAAAATTAGTAAAACACCTGATAAAACACCTAAACCAAGTGTTGTTGTTTTTTCCCCCTTTTCACAATATGAACAATTCTTTGGAGAAAAAAAAAAATACAGAACCATATATAAATTAAAAGCATGCCTTTTTTATTTTATATATATGAAGTGATGTTTTTAACTTTACCCAAGTAGGCACACCTTGCATGCTGCTTAGCTTCAGAGGTGAGAGACACTGCACAAGGCACTTTAGATTCTGCCACTCTCTCAGCTTCGAGGCAGCACAAAGGACATCATTCAACTGAGGCTATTTTACAGAGACCAATATGAACCACACAACCCTGTACAGCTTTACCTTTAGTACATTCAGACTTTAAATAGAATCATATTCATACACACATCCCACATTGGTAAAAATCATAGAAGCTTGATATTTGTACAGATCAGCCTAAATTGACTTAAACCCACAATTTTCTAAAACAATAGTCATGTTTCAATCAAGCAAAGAGTGACAGCCCAAGATTATCACAGAGCAGAGCTTGAAGGAATTACGAAAGACTGCTTTGTCTACATCAGTCATCTCCTGGCATCAACTCTGTGGAAAAATTGTTTTAATCTGTGAAGCGTGTTAGCAAAAGAAAAAAAAACAAAACACCTTCCTTCAAAATGGTGTCATATGCCCGATATATTACAAACCACTGAGTGTGATAAACAGTGTAATGCCTGCAGCGCAAAATGTAGATCAGAAGAGTTTTTTTTTTTTTTTTTTTTTTTTTACTGACTTAAGTACAACTTCACAATACATATAATGCCAAATGCCATTCTTAATTCTGGTACCAATACCTTTCTTTTCTTTTTTTTTCCTTTCTTACATAGTGCATTGTCTGAGTTTGTGGGCAAAAAAAAAAAAAAAAAATCACAGAAAAAAATACATATGACACTAGCAGAACAGTGCAGCAGGTAGAATGAAGATGCAACTGTACATCATTGCAAAGTGGTTAAGTGTGACATGACAACAGCATGGCAAATACAGCTCGAAAACAACTCCTGGATTTTCAGCTCCTGCGGGATTTTGAGTGCTGGATGAGCCACTGAAGTGTGATATCTGGAATCAAAGAAACACACAGAGTTAGAGTGAAAACAGGAAAGTAGATTCAGGCATCGCTAACTGAACAGTAACACAAAGTGCAATTGCACGAGATTGTCGTGAAGCACAAGCTGTATACAATCCAATAAAAACGATCACATTTAGCTTCTACTAGCTAAAGAGGAAAAATCATGCTCATATACAAGTTCAGAATTCAACTTATCTTTTCTCATTAATGAGAAGATTCATGCTGCCTG
>JBAMYA010000010.1:2870639-2889296 GCA_037176975.1 Arrhamphus sclerolepis
AAAAAAAAACAAAAAAAAACAAACAAACAAATGTTTCATTCTTGACTTTCCTTTAAACATCCCTTTAAACAGAGGGAGTTTTAAACAAATAGCAAAGATCCCAAATGTTGATAAATGGTTCTGTTGTGATTATTGGCTAAAGCGGCCGTTTAGAAAAATGAAAACAAATTGGGGGGGAGGAGGGGCATCTACAAAATTATATCATCTCGGTAAGAAGTACCTTTCCATTATTTCATCTACATGACATTTTTAATCTGTGGTATGATTTACGGCAACACACAGAATAAACTGATTACATGTAAACTGGTTTATACTTCAATCTGATAAAGTTCGAGCCATGGCAGGCAGTGCAGTTGGAGCTACTCAACAGCAGGCACTGCTTGCAAGAGCCAATTATAGTTAACTACTGATTATTAGGGAGGGCAATTATAATTTCTTTCTTAAAAAAAATAAAACAAAAAAAAAAAAAATTCAAAATGACCATGAGGACAGGATCACAGTATATCAATAAATATGATGATAAATAACATCTTTCTCAAACAATTCCTCTTTAAAACAAATTTAAGTACATGAAAGAAAATAGCTGCATTTTGTCAGATGAAAACAGGAAAGAAAAAAAAATTGGCTGTTTTTGCTTCCCCACAGGCTTGGGGCCAGACTCCATTACAAATAAAAATCCAACGTGTGTGAGAAGGCTCTTTTCACCATAATGGGGCAGCAGTCTGACAGAGTGCTGACAGCTTCTAGCCACGGATCCGTCGAGTGGGAGAAGCCGAATGCTCCGAGGGGAAGGAGGAGAAAGATACAGCTAAAACAGAGCCTTCTTTTCCTTGTAATCTCCCAAGATTAAAATGTCCTCTATCTGCAGGTGAAAATGTGCTGAGATGTGTCCTGGTGACACAGAGCTTCGACACACATCTCTGCATTTGCTTTGCCAAATGCTTAGAGGGTTGTCTCGTTAGAGGTAGGGGTGGGGGGTCGTGGGGTTGGGGGGGTAGAACGTTGGAGTAAATGAGCTTTGTACTGACGGCTCACTTGTCTCTATGGTGGATGTAAGACAAAAATGCTTTTTAAAAGGGATTTGGCAAATTTTTGTGAATTCATTTTTTTTTTGTCATCAATCCCATGATTTGACAAGACGGTCTCCTCTCTCTCCATCTAATACCCCAGTGGGACAATGCTCCTGCTAGCCTAGCTTCACATAGCTGCCTAGAAGTGGATTGCTTCACGTAGGCCAAGTGACAAAATAACTTCCATTTTAACTTGGTAAAACGAGACACAACAATCTTACACACAGATGCACATGAGGAACAATATTTTGGCAAAGTGATTGCTATGCTCTGTTCAGCTAGCCGGTCTATAGTTTACAACCAGCATCCAAAAACTCTATATCTTTCTCTGCAGAATTTTGGCCCAAAGTGATCAATATTGTCTGATCACTGTGCAATCACAAAGTCAGCACAGTTAGTAATGATGTTAGCTGCTGGACGCTGGTTGATCACACCACTGATGGAAGTTACGACGGGGTTTTGGAGGTGCTGAATGTGATGACTGCGTCCAGGTAGTGGGACTTCACTAAGATTGTTTCGTTTCATTTGTAGAGCTGGATGTGATGCTCACGGCCACCACCTGCCAGTGAAAGAGAGAGCTGGAACTGCTTGTCACTCAAGCTATGTGTTGTAATCAACTTCCAAGGATGATGCCAAGCTATGCTGGGGGGGGAGTTATCATACTGGGCTGTTTGATAAACAGAGAAGTGAGTGGTGTATACCCTCTTACCAAACTCTCACATTTATGTTCTTACTCTCACCTCCAGTCATGAACGTTGTGTAATGACTGAAAGAATGGGACAGTGGATGCAAGCAGCTGAAATGAGTTTCCAACATGAGGTGGCTGGACTCCTGGTGAGAAGCTCAGTCATTGGGGAGGGGGAGTCAGAGTGCTCCTTCACATCAAGAGAATCCAGTTGAGGTGGTTTGAGCATCCAGTTTGGATGCCTACTGTGCACCCTTTCGGGCAACCAGGCAGACACAGGACACACTGGAGAGATTATAGCTCCTGCCTGGCCCTGGTATTGCCCCAGAGGAACTAGATCAGGTGGCTAGAGGGAGGGAGGTCTGGGCGTCTTTGCTTAAGCAGTTGACCCTGTGACATGCAGTCGGATAAGCAGAAGTTAATCGATGGGTGGATGGATCAAACTCTGGGGTTGATGGCACATAAGCTAATTCTCCAAACGCAGGGATATCCCTTTGAGGAGGATGTAAGATGCAGAGATGAAGGAATGAGTGAAACATATTTGAGGAGTATCACAATCATGGCTTTCATGGGGAATTTTCATATATGGTTCCAACAGTTGCACAGTCATCTGCTAAACCTTTGAAATCACCTCCGGTGCTCATTGACTTTGTGAAAGATTTCAGAGGAACGTTATTAACAGTTATCAAGAAACCTAATGTGTATTACACAGCCAATAAAGCCCAACTCACGAGTCTTCTTTCATTATTCTGTCTTCATCTTTAACTTCAATCCACTTTTACGCTCAGAGTCTGACGGGGGACACATTTTATGTGAGTGACAACTGAGCAAAATACGGAGCTCCTGGGACACGTGTGAAGCTTTAGCATATGCATCCCAGCATCATACAATGCTGATAATGTAAGACTGCAACTGCAATGATCTATCTCAAGTATTGACTCATGAGTCCCTCAAGGTTATAGCCATCATCATGTTAGAGCAATTTGAAAAATGCTGACAGGTTATTGGACAAGCTATTGATCAACATGTATAGCATTCTGTTTTAATATTATGCAGCTGATAAAGCTGAGCTGGAACATTTTTTCAGTTATTGCAAGGAATAAAAACATCCAAATGCAAATGGCTTTTAACAGGGTGTAAGCTTTCCAATGTTTTTTTTTTTTTTTTTCTTCCCCAAAAATGGCCTTAACATATACGTAAACATGTCAAAACCTGTCTCTCTTATACTGGTGAGGCCCAATTAATTATTGACCATTATTAATACTGATGTATGCATGTGACTACATGAGAAAGAATTTATTAAAAAACTTTATTATCCTGGTGCTGTTTTCTCATTTTCCCCATGAAATGCATGTTGAGCCATACCAATGAGCCACACAATGAGCATGGACCGGAAACGTGCAAAAAAAAAAAAAAAAACCCCGCCACTGCAACCCGTCACCAGAAAATGCAACCACACATGCAAATGAAAATGAAAGTGCAAGAAGAAGAGTTGTTGGCATTTAGTTACCTTTTTGTTCCACTTCTATTTTAAGGCGTGAAGGGGAGAGAAAGAAAGAAAAAATAAAGAACAGATTAATGACGTGAGAAGTGTCTTTATTTCACAGTCACACTACAGAGCAAGAGGAGAATGTGGTTAGTGGAAGAGACACATTAAATATTTAATCTTAAGCTTTCAAAAAGGAGAACATATCGTGTCTCACACGAGCCTGCTGGAAAAAAAAAAAGACAGGTTAATCAAGTCTCAAATTATCAGCAAGTGCACGTTGTTTTTCCTGGACTTGTGGCTGTGGGATAGGAATATTCAAAGACAGCACAAGCAGCTATGAACACATTCAAATATATGGCTTTTTACAGGTAAGCTTCTGAATTTTACATACAATTGAAAACAAAAGTGCCTTATTAAAAAAAAGGTAAAGTTTTCACTGCATGATGACACTAAAGATGAAATATGTAAAATACGACAAATGGATAAACTTCAAACTTTTTTCCATATCCATACTAATACGGACCGTGATTCCTGAATCTGCGTGTATAGATCCAGTCCGAGTGCCTGGATTGAGGCTATTTATTAAACTGAGGTGCCAGCCACGCCCCTCTCCTGACATCTAAGTATAGTCCCCTGCTATTATTACAACACCAAAAAAAGATTTCACTCATGAGACTTAAATTGTCCCCCAAAGCCAAACAAACATAAATTTAAAAGTAATTTTTGTCTTCGATGAAACAAAACCCAACAGTCTCGACAGTCTTACAAAGAGAGAAGAAACTCCAAATGCCAATCCAGGCTTTTCTTTATTCAAGGCAAAAAAGAAAAGGATATAATTAATTCAAATAAAAATACAACTATTAAATTTGCGGGTGGTGTGGGTGGAAATCCCAAAACTCCACATCAAAAGAAAGAAAACCTGTTTGGCAACTTTGTGCGCTTCATTTGAACGGTGCACGGACAGTCAGCCACTAACCAGCCAGATGTACACAGTTACTGTAAAACCTCCACAAAGCAGCAAACAGCAGTCCAGTGGAGCAACAATTTACTTCTATCCTGGGTAAATCCATTGGCCACACAGCACAGCGGACTGAACAACACGATGGAGAGAGACAGCAAGTGATGACAAATCTTCCACATCAAATCTCCCCATCATAGACTTCACTGGAACCCACTGACAGTGAATCAGGACGCCTGTTTGAAACTTGTGGTGCGACTGCAGTTCTGTAGTGTTAAACAACACTGCGATCACCAGCAGAAAAACAGCAATTTTCAATACCAAGCCAGAGAAAAAGCTTTTCAGAATAAACTGTTGGACCGACAGCCATTTGTGTTTCTAGAAAGAACAACAAGAACAAAAAAAAAACATGGATAAGGCCCCTTAATGGAAATAAAGGAAAACAGCTCTGATGTCCTCAGTTTATCTGTGTTTCAAAGCTTCACCCAAAATTCCTTCCCTGTCTGATTCTTGAGCTGCTAAATGCTGAACCATACAAAACAGTCGGTCTCGAACCTCAACGGTCTCCCATAAGGCTGAGCAAAACCAAATAAATCGAGTCCCGCACAATTCAAATGATTGGGTGAAAAAATATTACGGTGCTTGGGAGCACCCAGAGGAAGCAGCGATCAAGCTTTATTTTCAACACACTCTGTACTATTTACACATTTACACAAAAGCACAGCTTTAAAAGAGAACTTTACACCATGACAACAGAGAAGAGCCTTTTATTCGTTCACGTGCGTATGTGAACAGATGTAAGCCCAAGTAAAATTTGATTCTACAGCTCAACAAGCACACAAAATACCTGCTGAGAAACTACTCAGGCTATTACACCCTAACTCTCGATATATGACTTCCTCTTTTGACAAGCTTCTTAGGTCAGCCATGGCATTTTGTCATTCTTCCCCATTTGAGGCAGGGGTTAGCATCCATCCAGCGTGCCTGCTCCTGCTCCTTTCCCTCCAGTAATCCTGCTTCTAATAAGAGAGGATTAACCTCTGCTACTATAACTTACACGAGTCTTCTCCTCCAAATAGAGAGTGCAACAGAGTGAGGTATGGAGGTCAGTGTGTAGGGGCAGGCAGGGTAAAGTTTGAAAGACGGGAAAGTTATTAAGGGAGAACAATATTAATGCAAGGCAGTGAGCCATAGAAAAAGATCAAATCAGGCACAGCAGTGACAGGAGAGGGAAAAGAGGGAAATATAATGGGGTGAGGCTGTCAACAAGTTGTCTGTTTGTCAGATCATAAACTTGCACGCTGGTACAGCGTAGCACCTCATTAGTGGCAAACATTTGAGCCGTCGCTGAAATACAATAACTCCATACCAGCCAGAGCAACAGTTGCTTTGGGCTACATGTGAGTCACCGTTACAGGCAACTCACACTCGCCAGTAAGACAGAAATTCATGCTGGCCCCATGCATCAAATCAAAGTAAACAGCCTAACGCGCCTGATCGAAGCCTCCTCACCTCCCATGAGCAACGGCCACACAACTGGGAACACGGGAGGCCAGCGTTTCTGATTGAGCGATCGCTAACAGTGGCGAGGGGGAAGCGGGGTAATGATCTATAAAAAGAGGCATTAGTGGTGAGCATGTGAGAAGTGCGACGCAATCACCGGGGGAGATGATGTGAGAAGGGAGTAAAAGATGTGGATGAGATCCCTGACAAGGAAATACACCACTCCCAGGGCTACAGTCCAGCATGTGGCTCTTCCGCTTGACCGGAAGACGGTGGGGGTCGCCCGTCAGTAAACTTGAAGTAATTTGTTCATGTCATGTCTACTCATGTTTCACCACAGACTCAGACATGTCTGTGATGTGTGTCTCTGATATCCAGGCTGGCTCTGCTGAAGAATCAACGGAGGCAGGACTCCAGACAGCAGCAAATACTCGTGTTTCGGGATAATTTTTGGAGTCAATGCGAGTATCTAATTTAATGAAATCAAAAGCATCTGTTTTAACTGATCAAACAATAAACACTAAACTGTAATGTGTGAATGTCTCTGTAACCGTTGCTTCATATGATGCTTCTTCTTTTAGTGGCTTTAATGGTATTCATATTTTAAATAAAGTTCAGTGGAGGTGAAAATTGAAAAAAAATAAATAAATACAAGAACGCAAAGCACAGGCAAGTAGGCATACTGAGAAAGGACAACTGCATAGATGTTGTGAGCAAGCTTTGTGTGCGTTATGTGACTAATGATGTGATAATCTTCGTCTGTCATATTTCCCACAACACCTCTGCACTGATTCCGGCGACATCGTTGAAGTACAGCGAGTTTAAAGATCAGCTGGTGATGAAAAATGGGGCAATATTTTCAGTTACATGATCAAAATGGACCTAAATGGCTGTTGAGGATGAAGACATAGGACTTAGAATTACACTCGGCCCAGACAAGAAGAAAAAGAAGAGTCCATACTGTAAGAGGACCACGAGGACGACCAGTCCAGCCACTGCTGGTCCGTTGTCGGATCATATAATCAGGTGACGTGATTTGTTTAATTTTATTTTTACGCCTATTGGCAAATTTACTTTGGCATGTGGGAGAGATGGAAGGAATAAAGAGACAAAGATTTCTGTTTTTGAGGGTCCAATTGTCCGCAGTAGCGTGATCAAAGCGTGAGATGTCACTTAGCTGGTCATGTAATCAGCGCTCGCAGCTCAATCACCAGTATAAATGGTTGTCAGAATTAAACTGGTTGAAATACAATTTTTTTTAAAGAAAGGAGAGAACAATGACTTCCATTTTCTGCTTTTTGTATGATGCCAAACATACAGGAAAAAAGAAAGAAATCAAACACAGTACCATTGTCGAACATAATAACCTGACAATAAAATATGAAAGACGATGACATCAAAACACCTTTCCCCAAAACATTTCGTAAAGAGCAAATTTTAGTGCAGCCTACTTCTTGACAAATGAAGAACTGCTGCTCAGAAAGTTAAAGGTACACGGAAAAAAGAAATAAACTGAATGAGCGTGTTGTCTGTCAGTATTGCGATTAAAATGGTAGAAATGTGTGAGTATGTTGGTTAAAGGTGTGCTCACAAACAAAAAACTATCTCAGTTAGGAACTACTGAGGTCCTCATAGAAAATCTTAGTCTGGGGCCCTGAGGGGCCGAGAAATGTAGAATTGATTAATTTAAAAAGCGTCTTTACTCCACCCCATCACCTCCTTTGTGACCTTAATAAGATTTTGGTCACGGTTGTCACTGAGTCACTAAAAAGCACTTAGCTCTCTCATCTCTTCTTTTTCTTTCTCCCTGGCTTCACCCCATCCAAGATGGCTTAGCAACTTTTTAAAACGTGCGCACAAATACCAATAAAACCTGCCAATCCTGCACAGATCGTGCATTGGTGGAAGGATTCCCTCATTTTCCATCCCACAAAATAGAAAGATGAGAATCACATTCTTAAGCTATATGCAGTAAAAATGGCCTTGCATCTATGACTGATTTGTTAACAGACTTGTGCAGACCTTGATTCATTTGAATGTGTCGTGGCAGGAAACATGCAAGACATGTAGGACAGGGGCCCTCGAGGCCTGGAGTTCGACACCCCTGCTCTAGGTTCTTCTGTTATCAGACTTGTCGATTTACGCGTCTGATAACATTAGAACCTCGCGTACCAGTGAATTATAGACATTATGAACTTCACTGTGACCTTACATCTGTATTCTTGCACTCAAGCAATGTATAAATCTTTGAACTGATAAAACCAGGACAGCATTTCATAAATTATACACAAGAGTATATTTGCTATCATAACAAATAATACAATCATCCAAAGAAGCTTTCGAGTCGAAGTAATTTAAGACGCGTACGTCAATGTCATCAATCATAAATACAGCACCCTCAATGAAATCTACTGCATATCATGAATGTTTTTTGTTAACATATTTAAGCAGACTTATTATGGATTTGAACGCCATTTTTGTTACAGAAAGATTGGGGAGCAGTAGGGGCTACACGAGCACCACGATAATTCCATCCTCTAGGTGGCAGCACCAGTCAAAGCGGTAACTGGTCTTTACCGCTGCATTTGAGGGTTTTGGAAGATATGAAAACTTCCAGCTTTGAACTCAGCGTTACGCAGTTGCCACTGACTTGGAAGGATTATTTAGCATGAGGATTAAGGACAAAACAGGGAAGAATGCCGTCCCAGCCCACGTTCCTGTTATTTCAGGAAGGAAAATACCATCGCTGACAGTGACATGAATGGTGACCCTGTCTACTTTGCCTGGAATAACCAGAGGAAGCTATTGTGCAGAAAAGTAGGTGTCTGCAAAGTTCTGCCCCCATTAAATGTACTTCGGCAGTACTCAGGTATTCCCTATTGGTGTAAAGTAGTACCTGAAGTTTTTGCAACGGAAAAGCCAGCTGGAACGATTCAAGTCTACTCATGTCTGCTACATTTTGTCAGAGGAACGGGCTGACCAGCTGTAATCGCCTTTCCTTGGCTGCAAAATCCAACGAGAAAGAGGAAGGACCACCTGACAAAACCCTGGAGTGAGATTTACCAACGATTAATGCTTGGCATTAATTATAATCGTTTCATCCGGCGAATTTTAGCTGAATACATTCTTGGATAAAACTTTGCATGAAGTTTGGACAAAACAATTACTCTCTGAACAGAGTGCATGATGCTCATAGCAGCTTGGCTGCTGTGTGGTGTACCCTGCCAAACACTGGAGAAAAATAACATAGGCTGATTCTGCGACTCACTGAACAGATAAAGCTGTGAGAAGGCTGCAGCTGTTCATTACAACCACAAAATTAATGTACTCAATGTTGTACTTTGCTTTCTGTGCAAGTATTTCAGGTTTGACAACATAAGATAGGCAATGCTCGCAATTAAAACTGCTTTCCCCACAACTATCTTGCAAAATTCTTGCACATGCTGAGCAGCAAACAATGGCAGCCTATTGCTGCTGCGAGCACCGGACCCGTCATGTGAGCTGGAGCTGTATGGATTTTCATTTGAATAATTAATGCTTCCCAATTTCACACTAATGGCTGAGAGGTATCAGAATGGTATCATTAGCCTCTAATAGAGATTCATGGGGAGAATGGCAGCAATATTTTCTGCAATACCCCACCCCACACACACTTTTTTCCCTCTTCATTCCGCCTCAACCACCAACTCCAAGACTGAAAACCCTCTCAGTCTATCCTATCAGCTTTTTAATTAATGACACAGATTACAGGGCTTTGAATAGCATGTGCCTAAGGATGGGGGAAGACACCATAGCTGACCATCTCTCTTTCTCTGAGTCCTCTCTTCATTCCCTCTCATTTTTTTTTTGTCCTATCATTTCCCTTGGCCGACACTCATGAGTCTCCCATGCCATCATTACAGGTTCCATTTCTCAACAGCCCTCTCTTTGTCTTTCAACCACTTGTCTGCTCTCTTTGTGCTCCCTTCCGCTACTTATTCAATCTCCTCCCTACAGTGTCTCCTTTCGGTCTCCATCACTTTCTTGCTCCTTCCTGCAGGGAGGCAGCTATGCTATCTTATAACCTTGACAATGCAGGATGCCGTCTGTGCGCACGTCTCTCATCTGCGGGACTGCGTATGTGTGTGTGCTCCTCTGTCTTTGAGGGACAGGTGCAGGGACTTGGCGCTCACATGGCCTGCTATCCACATGGGACCAACCGGCGGAAGGGGAGAAGACAAGCAGAGTCCAGGAAAAACAAAATGAAATGTATTTCCTTTCTTTTCTTTTTGTGGAAGCAACTGGGGCATAAATATCATAATTACATCTCCTAAAACATGTTGTGATTTTCAAGGGGCTTGAAATTATGGAGAACTGAATTCTAGTCGAGTGTATGTTTTTTTTGTTGTTGTTTTTTTTGTTAGATTGCTGTTGTCTAAAGGAAAATGTAAAATAAATTTGAAGAAAAAAATAAGGACCAGCAAAATAGAAAAAAAGGAGTTACTTTGATTAGAAGGATGATCATTAAAAGGAGAGAACCCCTGAGGAGAACGATCTCTAATTAGCGCTGTATCCTCGACACTTGGCACCCCAACGAGTCTTTCAGACATGAGTGCTTGGGTGCGGGAGAGTGTGGGTCTGTGGCTGGTGGAGCAAACACTTAGACTAAAGCTTTTTCTTGTGCTACATCATTAGTAGCATATATGGACATTTCTATAGCTTGTACAGCATTTGTTTGCATTTCTTTGGTCCATCCAAGAAAAACGAGGCAGGGTCCTTTATGTAAATTACAAATAATAGAGCAGCTGCTACAAAAGCAGAATCTGATAGATTGCAGCAGCTTATTTAGCTATTAGTGGGGGGAAGTAGTTTCCACATGTCCTACTTCACCCCTTTATCACACCCATTTATCCACATTGGTAATCACAGCTACAACATGCAATTGTACCGACTCGCAATGGGGGAGCAAAAGAAAAGAAAAACAATACAAAAAAAAACTCTTTTCTTCTGTTCTCCTGTCTAACAACTTATTTCTTATTTCACGCTCCTGCCCTTTTATCATCTCATTGTAGAACGCTGGTGTAAATTAGCTATGCAGCTGGTTAATTTCTTATTATTTAAATACTGACACTTAACCTTTTTATTCCATGTGATAACAGATAAAAGTGATGGGTACTGCAGTGTTATTAATGATCAGATCGTCAGACTGTTAAAATAATGAGAAAATAGCCATATACCTCTGACAATTGAGACTAATACATCACAAGTCTACTGTAATATTGTTAGTTTGAGGTGTTTTATTAGCAATTCTGCAGCCATGTTGGAAGCAGAATGCGCTAGCTAGGTTCGTAATGTATAGGGCTGGAACACTGCACGGGCTCTGGAGCTTTGGTTGTTCATTACAATGAATATTAAAAACTTGGTTTCCACTTTGGAAGGGGGGGTGGGTGTGATTCGGTGAAGGAATCCACACACACATGACCAAGCAAGTGTGGTTTCACACATACAACATTGAACGTGTAAAGACACCAAACGATGTGTTGTCAGTATTAAAGTGTGTGAGACTAAGTGACGTGTGCACAACAGAAGCGTTCTACATGCGACATAACTTTAAAAGAGAAAAAGTATGGCTTATAATTTATCAACTTGTCATCCCTCGTTTTAAGGAGCTGAGGCCACAGCATTTAGTGCTCAATGTCAAAACAGAAAAAGAAGAGAAAGAAATATGGACGTCCACATAGCGAACAAATATCAAAATATCCGGATATTTAAGACCCTCACTCGTAACATAACTCCTTATTATCATTAATATTTTAGGAAAAGGGCAGCACGGTGGCTTGGTGGTCACCACTGTTGCCTCACAGCAAGAAAGTTCCTGGTTCATATCTCCACAGGGGTCTTTCTGGCATGTTCTCCCTTTGCCTGCGTATGTTTCCTCTGGGCACTCTGGTTTCCTCCCACAGTCCACAGACATGCACGTTAGGTTAATTGTTGTTCCTAAATTGCACTTAGGTGTGAGTGAGAATGGTCGTATGCCTAAATGTGGCCCTGCGATGGACTGGTGACCTGTCCAGGGTGGACCCTGCCTTTCGCCCAGAGAGCTGGGATAGGCTCCAGCGGACCCCCGTGACCCCCACATAGGACTGTCCTGGTACAGATAATGAGATGAGATATTTCAGGAATATTATACTTGTGGCATAAAACTATAATAACAATACAATTTAACCTGAAATTAAATGCTTTGATTTTTTTGTCTAAGAAATTACCAAAGCTGTGAGATGTTCCGGCACCAGAAACAATAAGATCCATTGGTTAAAGTAAAAGGCTTACACTAGTTAAACATCAGCCCCAAATCAAGACATTTCTACCAACACCAAAGCTGGGGAGATCCATGGAAAAGTAGAAACCAGAGAAACCACCAACCACCATACCTGTTTCCCTCTAAGGGTCCATCTTTGACCCGTTGTCAGAGGAGCTTTCACTGTCCTCATACCAGCCGTAAGGAGCAGGCGTTAAGCATAAGTGCTATTTTGGTAAGAGTAACACAGATCTAATGTTACACATACCGAAGTATTGGGTTTTAACTATTTACTTTCCAATGACCATAACTTTTAAATGGAAGTAACTTGCCCAACACTGATATTTTTGGGTAAATTTTGTTGATGAATTGAGACGAGTTTGAATGCAGTTTGTCTCAAAAGGTGGTTGTATACAGAAAAGTCCTTACACTTCTGAGAAGTGGCCATAAACCAAGGTGGTGATGCCAACATCAATTAAGATTTTTATGATGATTAGTTTTTTTTTCTTTTTAAGACAAAGTAAAGTTGAAATTTCCCTATTAGCATACATAATGAGTGAATAGGTTTCAAGTCGGCCAGTGAGCCATGACAGTGTGACATTATCACTGCAATGAAGCCATCTGCCTCTTTTTAATGGGTGAATTACATGTAGATGGCAAAACACGACAAACAGCAAGACGTTTCTCCAGAGCACACTTAACACGCCAGAGCGATTTCAAAAGATCATCGGTGTGAGATGTGTGACAGAGAGTCACCGTCATCAAAGCATGCTGCGTGGGCTGGGGAGTGGTCAGCTGTCACTGAGTGATGAGTTGGCATTAGAAGCTCCCTTCACACATGGCAAAGTAGAGCTGATCACTCAGGTGGGAAGGAGGAGGGGGGGGAGAAAAAGGTGTCTGAAGAAGCAGGCTAATGCTTGCTGGCATTTCAGCGGGGAGAGAAGAGGGTGTGGCTCTGTGATGTATCCGCTGTCACAGCATTGCTTCCCACGTTAAATCTAATGAACGTGGACTGGAGAGCTCAAGGGCAAAAACCACTGAACTCCCAAACAATCTGCTGAGTAGATTTACTGATAACATCAAATGGAGTGATCCACTCCTTGAGAAGTTTAAAAGTTACTGCAAGATTATCGAAGGTGGCGACAACTGAGCATGGTAACACGCTGATGACTGAACCCTGTGCATGAGCAATTAAATCGAGACCATATCTAAGAATATAACTTAATATGAACATAGCAAAAAACATTATTGTTGATTAATACAAATCAAAACTACTCAAAAGTGCAAAAAATGAGGTAACATTCAGACTAACAGCCAAAATGCAGTTTTCAGCATCTCTGACTAGCATCTGATCTTCCTGACTGAACATTTTCCAATATATATATTGCAAGTGAAGGTTGCCCGTGGTTGCCATGGTAACTTACATGCACATATCGGGATTCTGATCACCAGTTGATTAATTGGTATATCTCTACTGACCACGACATGAAACGAGCAGTTTTCTGAAATATGAACACAAGATTTTCTTCCTGTTTATATATTTTTTGTCACTGCAGCTATCACATCTGACTAATGAGCCGTGAGCACATTCTTGCATGGTTTGATGTAACATTTTGTCCAAATTGGCTGTCCTACATCCGATAATGTCAGCAGTTTGATGACGGTCAGAGGGTCCAATTTTCTAACGGTGTCAGAAATCCTGCTTACTCACAACTTGAAATCTCTTCAGCACACACTGATGATGCAATCTTCTACCTGTCTGCAACAGTTGTATCCTAAGATTCAAGACTGCTCATCATCGTGCAGTCTGCATAAACCATTTGTGACATAGTGCCCAAGATTAAGCAAATTCAAAACAGCAGTATGAGTATGAGACATGATAATTTTATACGACTGAAGAAACTGTGCATAGTAGGCCTATAGGACCCTTAGAAACTCATCAGGTTATTCATAGCAGAGCAAGTGAATAAAGGTGTAAAAGCACACATATATTCATGAAATATTCAAAAAAAAACAAAAAAAAAAACACTAAAGCAAAATGTTCTACTTGGATGATATGTATGATAATCACTTGAGATTGTAGGAGTATTTTTGGTGTGGTAGAACAAAGAGCTGGAACACATTTCTCCTTTTTTCATAGTCTAAAAACATACATGATCAACAATTTTATATCCTAAGTTATATGCTCCATCAAAAGGAAAAGGTGCCTGTGAAGAAAATCTCGCCGTCAGCTGGGTGTGTTCAAAGACATTACAGCACCAAGCTACCCTGCAGAGACACCGTGTTCACATAACGGCCATGAAGTCCCATTGTGGTCGCACAGGTGGTGCTTACTTTAGGTGTGACCACTCCAGAAAGGACCCTTTAATCGCCCCACATTGTGCCCGGGCTGCATCGTAACTGATAGCCATGTGTTGAGCATCGATTTCATGGTTTTACCTGCCAGCACAGACGGAGAGAAACTGGTAACAGGTGCTGAGTAAAACTTGCCAAAACAATCTACTCCATTCTTCACTTTGCGCCTCCTGAACCAGTTAAGTGTGTTATTATTGGCAAAATCATTTAAAAGTCAAGTCGGAAACAAAAATGAAAACATGACAAATGACATTGGGACTGAAGCGTGAGCTCTAGATGAGACAAATCTGAGAAGTGATTGGATGACTACACGTCCTGGCTTAGCTTCCAAAGTGTGAGCCATCGCTGACAAGACTGCTGGATACCACCGCGCAAGGCAGGATTTTATATTGTCCTTATTAGTTACAAACAGTGGGGGGAGAGCTGGTGGTTTTGTACAGCAACAGACTCCCAGCAGGTTTTCTTTCTTTGTTCTTTCACTTTTTTTTCTCATCATTGCTTTTTGCCTCTCACTTTTCCTCCACCTCATCATCTGCTGCGCGCAGTCGAGTGTCAGTTCTGAAAAGTGGACAGAACAAAAGCGGCTCTCTGAAAGGGCATGTAATTATACCCAACCTCATCTTTTTGCTCACTCGCTTGGACCAAATCAGTTAATTTGCCATGGAAACTACACAGTGAGGTACCACTAATTAATGAAGGAAATGCTTGGTGTTGGGGAGACAAGAAAGGCAACTACAAGCTCTCAGCAACTGAAGGAAAGAAAAAAAAACAAAAAACTAAAATGCCAGAGAGTGGCAACACTTGTCTGAATATGCTTTGTGCTGTAGGTCGGGGAGTTTTGAGGAGCCACCAAGGGGATCTGAGTGCTTCATTACTGCTGAGGAACAATGCTGGCTGTATAGCATGGAGACACAGCTGGGCTGACCTCCTGTCAGTTGACCAATGGGAGGAGCTACTGAAGTGAAAGTTACATCAAAAGAAAGCTGGACCAAGTGAGGGAAAAAAGGTTTTAATAAGTCACTGAGAGAATAGACATGCATCTCTTCACTGGATCTTGGAAAAGTCAAGGTGAGGAGGAGGAGGGACGGAGGCAGATGTCAGCCACTGGTGCAAAGTCGTGTTTGTGAGCCATGTTAAGGGTCAACACATTTCTTCTGCTGGAAGTTGGACTTTAAAACTGGCACTGGTTCAAAAAGAAAATCTTCAGACAGTATTATAAGAAAAAGTGTAACCTAATTTTCAAACAACTTCATTCTGACTTAAATAAATGCAATACCCTTCTATTAGATTTAATGCATTATGCACCAACTTCTTCAAATGCAATATGCATCAGTTCCATTTTTATTGTTTCACCTGATATCGCTCCTGTTTCACCTTCTTCATCGTTCAGCACGATATTGTTTCCCATATGAAATTCACAGCTCATATTGAATAATTATTCAGACAGCAGCTCAAATGGAAACATGATGGATTGCCTTGTGGAGAGACACTTCCACGCAGCACTGGCACTCTTTGCAGTAATTGTTGTAACATTTTTTCTTTTCTTTTTTCTTTTTTCTACCCTATTACAACTGATGGAGCAGATCAAATCGCAAATTAATGAAATCAATATTGTTTCTTCTGTATGCGTCCATCGATTTAGCACACTCCTTCTGCCGTTTATAACGGCGGATCTGATTGTACAATCACACGGGTTTATGAAGATATGGAGAGGAGAGCAGTAATTTATCCTAAAAGAGAAGAGCCTCCCCAAGCGGAGCGCAGATAAAAGCCGTCGGTGCAGGAGGTCGAGATGAGAGGAGGGGTGGGCCGAGTCTGCGGAGTGAGGGAACAGAGGGACAGCAAATAAAGGGATATAGTGGAAGGGAGGTAATGGGGAGGGGGCAGTGAGAGCACTTAAAGGACAAAATGTAAGTGAAAGTGAGAGAGGCTTGAAAGAAAAAAAAAAAAGAGAATAAGGACTCAGATGGAGAGCTTGTCAGAGGAATACAAAGTCAAAACTCCACCACAAAAGCAGAGTTGGAGTCATGGAGGCTGCCTCTCTTATTAAACACTCAAATCCCTCAGTCAGCCCAGAAACCTGGTACAGACTTGAGACTTGTGCTAGCAGCTGCCACGTCTCCATTCGTACTTTACTGCCAATATAGCACACAAAGCAAACAGACATTTTTGCTTTATGAGCAGGAACATTGTCACATTAGACGTCCATTGAGAGAACCTGGTGTTTATAATCAAACTGACTTGATTTCGCTCATTTCGGTCCTAATGTATCTGGTGGCTTTACTTGGGTAGACACACATGGATTCTTTCACATGCTGCTCTGAAAAGTGTCTCAAAATTCATCAGCAGTGAGTTTACACTTTGCTACCCCACTCCCTATATAAATAAACACCTACGTGACTTCTGCTGTTGGAATGCATTGCCAGGAGAAATATTTATCTTATGATGATATCTGGGCACAATCTATACTTAAACCAAACAAAGTGCCCCCATGTCCCTCCCTTGTGCAGCACTAATAGCGGGCCTCGATATTAGAGCAATTAAGCAGCCCGGTGTTTTTTCACCATTTTGGGATACGTTTCAATTTTCGACTCGGTCTCATGACTTCGGCCTGGATCAGCACAGGATAGCAAAAACCAGCCTCTATACTGGATGTTCGCCTCTCTGTATGGAGTCATAACGTCTGACAAAGTGCCTCACTATGTTTGTACAAAGGTTACAGGTTAAAAAAAAAAAAAAGATTTTAATGGTTTGGGAAAGGAAATTTGACGATATATTCAACTATGTGTGACTGGACAGAAATAATTAAGACCACATGCTGTACGTGGGTCAAATTGAATTTCTATTGGATGAGAGGTAAATTACACTGTGTAAGTGAGGAGAGAAACCAAACCTACATGTTGAACTGGAAATCCTTTTCAAAAGGAGCAACAATGTCAGTCTATGTCTATGATATGGATACACTTAGAACAATTACATCAGTGGACTATAGTGATGGATCATGGTGGTATGGTACAGTAAAAATAAATAAATCTTTTCTTTCATAAAATGTGAATAAGTCACGCTCTAAAAGGTAATAACCACCATCTACACTACCAAACAGAGCAAGACCACCCTTACAAAGCTCAAAAACACACATCTTTCACTCTCAGTCTCAATACAAAATATCACACTCCTAACACCGAGGAAGAAAAAAAAATAGAAATATGTGGATGCTGCAGGCTAAACCCTGAAACAACATCCATCAATGCTTCTCATGACATTTTCCCATTGCATTTTGCTTCAAAACTCAGTGTGACTCTTCTGACTTTTAAACCCAAGAATTAAACTTTGCTCTCCACTGCAGATACTAAATTTGGTGGGTCTCCATTAGCAAGGGTCCGGGGTAGTTTTATGGACACTTGACTGTTGGCATGTCTCAATTATTGGGAATGGCCTACAAAAGACATTTTTTGGTACTCTATGGGGATGAAACAAGTCCCCGCTGAGAGTTAAGTGCTTCAACATGGTTCAAGAAACAGCTGGCTGGGTGGGGTTGGTGTTGACTTGGTGCTTATTGGCTATGCTGTAAGCAGGAGATGATGTTGGAATCGCCTCAGCGTCATCTTTGTGGTCATGTTATTGCTTGCTATCCATCGCCAACCCTAACCCTTTTCCAGTTTGCTTTTCTAACTTTTTCCCTTCCTCTTTGCCATATTCTTATTATTTTATTTAGCTGGCAATTGGCAAACAGTAAAAGTGTTGCCCTCCTGCCAACAGGTGGTATGGAGTAGGGCTGGTACGACGTCGACGCGTCGTACCAGTTGAAGCAAAATATGCGTGCCGATGCACCGTCAAACCAAAACAAAGATGGAAGCGCCGGAAGACAATTGTAACGCGAGTGACTCCTCCGAATTTCGAAAGTGCAAGGCACGCACTCGTTCGTTTAAGGTATGGGAACACTTCCATTTAAAAGGAAATAAATCCATCATTTGCCATATCTGCAAGATGGAAATGGCGTTTCATTCAACACAACGACAGCTATGCACCAGCACTTGAAGAGGCGCCACCCGGGAGCAGCAAACCATGACAGGCTGCCGGCTCCAACTGCCTTTTTATTTTTTACTGAATACTACCTCTGTACTTCTATATTATTACTTAAATTTCATTTGGAATTTTGAGTTGGAGAGCAATGAAAACGTATTGCAATAGATTTCATGTTTTTTTCATTTCAGACAATTAAATCATATCATCAATGTATAAGTTACTTCTAGTCAATTAATGGGGAAATAATCAATAATTGAATCGAATCGGACTGAAAAATGAATCGCTAGATTAATC
>JBAMYA010000010.1:2889396-2904469 GCA_037176975.1 Arrhamphus sclerolepis
TTTGATGTTCTGATTTTCATAAAGGGATTTTTTTTTTCATTCAATGCCAGTGTGAGTGTGTGTGTGTGTGTGTGTGTGTGTGTGTGTGTGTGAACCTCACCACATGTAACTGGTCATGAGGCATTATTTATGTTTGCGTATTAAAATAATTTTCATTTCAAACAGAAAGTGGATGTATGGTTTAAGCTACTTTGTCACCTTTAGTGCCCTCTTTTTGGGTTTCCAGAATATGGTCACCCTAAAATGAGCTAAAGTGTAAAGTTAATAAGCTAAAAATAAATAAATAAATAAATAAATAAATAAAGCTAATTACAAGCTAGAAAAAAAATCAAGCTAACACTAAGCAAAAGAACTAATAAGCTCAAATGTGGAGCTAAAAACAATGTTAAAAAGTAGAGTTAATGGCAAGCTAAAACGGTTAACAATAAGATTAAAAAAATAATGCTAAAAGGGATAAAAAGTAAAACTATGTGCACTTCTGAAAATGGCAATGACAAGGGCAAAAAATGGATTTCTGGAAAGTTAAAATAGATCATAGTGACAAACAAAGGGACAATGGCAAATGAAGTGCAAGAATTTTGTACAAGGCTCTTCATTTTAGATATTTCTAGAACGTAGAAATTCAACTATAAACAGATCAAACTTGCCTTACGAGTCTCTTTAAAATTAATCTATTTATTTATGTGCCACAACAGGCATTAGATGATGTAATTCCTCTCTCCCCCTGAAAGGTCAATCCGTGATTCTGCACAAGGTGCAGACATCCATCTGGCTGTGCACACCAAAATTCCATTAAAGTATAAATTTGGCACCTGCTGGAGATTGCTGGGGGGAGATAGACACTTCCAGATACAACATGGGGAAAATGTTCTGGTCCAAATAAATCCCATAAAACTGATTTTATTGTAAGATGGTGCAGTTAGAGCTTATATTGGTAGTGTATTGTTTAAATTACACAATAAAAGCTTGGCCCTGAATGATAATTAATTGAGAAGAGAGTTAAGAGTTCATGCTGCTGCAGTTCAAGTATTCTTTCACAAACTTGTAATATAGAGTGAAGCTGTTTTCATGGAGACAATGGAGCCTGTGACGAATGAATCCTCTCTGTCACAAATGCTTAGCTCTTTTCATATATGCATTCATATGTACAGATTTTCTCTGCTTTCAAGGCAGGGGCACAGCGAGCAGTCTTTCAGACCGTGCACATCAGAGCACAGAGTCTGCCATTTTCTTCAATGTCTCCAAATGCACATCTTGAAAACTACACAGCTTAAAAGAGAGCGAAGAACAATGGTTTTCTTCACCCTGGTAGGGCTCATATTGGTTTGAAAATTTCTCTCATGCACACACAAAAACTGAACCCCAGCCCTGCAACTTGAGCGTAAATTGAACTCTAGTTTCTGTGAGTGAAGTACACCCCACTATCATTGTTCACTGATATCATCAAAATGATAAATGCTTTCAAGTGGCTGTCGTCGTCATGCATACAGACGTACGGTTTACATCGAACAATCGCCATGACAGAAACAAATTTAAAATTCACGTTAGTGAACCCTGCCGGTGATCATTTAAAACAAGGCAACATGGATTGTATTTCTATTGTATAAAACATTTAAATATTGAATAGTTTCTTTTTTTGAATTTCAATTTATTTGTTTCATAAAATCTTGAGCATTTTAAATGCCCCCCTTTAACTCCTTTCCTAATTGGGCCTTTGAGGGCCCTTGAGGTTTTTCAGGTTCTAAACTATGTAACTTGTTTAATTTCATATATATTTTATTGAATTCCTTCCAAACAGATGACCTCTTGAGTACCTGGTGTTTATGTAAGGCCATATCTCAGGTATGACGTCCAAGGATATAGATATTTGGCATCTGCTGGTGTTGGAATTGTTGGGTGGAATGATTTTAATAAATTTGAAGCTGTGTTTTTCTATTTTTTTATTTTTATTTTTTACATTCATTTTCTGTGCTCTTTGTGAATATAACATCATGACTTAAATGATTAGAAATCTCTTGAATAATCTTCGCATCACCACTTACTGGAGGAGCTCAGTAAGATAACAACCACAGTCAAGAAGGCTCCCGGAGTTAGTTTTTTTTTTGTTTTGTTTTTTTTTGTTTTTTCGGAAAAGTTATAATTTTTAGTCAAATTCGTGGGGCTACTTATCATATTTTAAGTCCAAGAACAAACATTTCCCAGAATCTGAGATCAGTAACAGGTCATTTTTCATATTTTTGATTACTTTATCTTTAATTTACAAATCATGAAAAGAATTTGGATATGTTTTTAGCAGGTCAAACATTAAAAGTGGAAATGAACGGTTATATAAAGTATCAGTGTTGTTTAAAACCTGCTGCTCTAACAAGAATAGGAGCTGATTAGAAAAGTACTTTTACACCAACTCGACTAAGCATAAGTCTATCCTGCTGACACCCTTGCTCACTCAAAATATTTAAATATAACGCCCTCCATTAAAAATAAATCAACGCAGTTAAGAGCAGAATGTATGATTTACATATCTTCGGCTGTCAGAAACAAGAAGCGCTAATCCCTGGCTACGTGTTGTATACTGTATGTAAATCGTAACGCCCACAGTGTCTCTCCAGGTGCCTGTAAAGAGGCAGAAGGGAGGATTGAAATGTGCAGCAACTTCACAAATCGATTTGTTTTGTGGGTGAGCCTTATTCACTGGGGCCTGCCTGTCTAATGATTTACGATTTCCAGGATGAATTTTTCTATTCTTGCCAACAAATGATGCTGCTCCATATCTTCTTGGTGACGCTTGATTTATCTTCCAGTGAACGCCCCTGGGGCTTTAAGCTTGAGACCCATTTTCAGCTAAGCCTCATTCCTGGGGGGATGTGTAAAAGTGTGAGGACTGGGTCATATAAGAGATATATATATATATATATATATGTATATATATGTATACATATATATATCTACACAGACACACATATTACAACCACTATCGCATGCATATTGATGTCACATATTGAAGAAAAATTATAAATTGCCGGTAGAGACGTCAAGCAACTTTTCTGATGGGGTGTGCGGTATTCCACACAGATGTGCGCCACAGCTGTAATTTAAATTATGCTTGCAAGAGCACTGGCATCTCTGCAGGCAGGAGAAAAAGTATGTCCGTGCACAAGCTCAGAGTACATTCTGAAATTATTCCAGCGACAGGCCAGCCAGGGTTAGTGTTTTGAACCGTTCCTGCTGAGATTCTAAGCTCATCTCAAGAGCAGATTCTTCATCCAGATAGCTGGTGGTGCCACTGTTGCGCCGGCCTTCAGGGGAATGGGTGGAGAGTTTAAGAAAAAAACAAAAAAACAGAGAGGCAGAAAAACCGATGGTTTGACTTTAAGACATCAAGTCATGTCTGTTATGCACAAAAAAGCACTGTCTGCCTCTGCTTTGAGTCAAAGGAGTGCTTTGGGCAGCAGCTTATGTGGCTGCATGCTCAACACAGCAACAACAAAAAGATCCTAATCCTTTCCTTGGACTGGTATTCAATCTGTTCTGTAGAGCTGGAAGAAATTCTGAGGTTTGTTTGAATAAACTACATCAACATCTAAATGGAAAAGCACTCCATTCACTGTATTTATAATCTACACACAAATCAATAGGAAGACTGTATCACTGAGCACCCCCCCCCCCCATCTCCCCATCTCTCTCTCGTATAGAGACACACACGCACACACACACACAGACCAAGGCCTGCCTTTAAGCACAGATTTTTCATTTCCAGTCGCTGTCACCATGGTAACTTCCAGTGTCCGACTTAGGCCGGTCTGTGCTTCCAGCGCTTTTCCTTCTTCAAAGCAGTTTTTTCAAAGCCTAAAACCGCATTGCTTCACTAACGGTCACCCACAGCAGTCAGCTGCTCGAAGGGCGTTTAGCCGATAATTACCTCAGACGACAAAAGGGAAAAATAGGTGCCTCTAATAACAAACAATTCTATCTGTACGAGCCATAAGGTTTAGCAATAAACAAAGGAACGGCTTGTAAGAGGTCGAATATGACCTTGCAGGTTTTTAACCAGTCACTCAAAACAGCACGCTCACCGCTCGTGCTCGCGTCAACCTTTTTCCCATAGTGCATTCATACTTTGCAATGAAGAAGAGTGTCTTGGCAGAGCCGCCAGAGCGACAATCAAATATTCCTGTGTTGACCGATCGATGAGCACCACCCCCTGCCCTTCTTCATTCACATCTCAATAATGAAAGACGAGCAGGGGTTATGAGTAACCTCGGTGTTCGATACAGGAGGGGTCAGGCGTCAATAGCTCGGCTGGGGTCCAAGGCTGCATTGGCATGCGGGAAATCACTGTGGGTCTTAAGGATTTTTCCTGAGGGATGCATAGTTGGGATTAAAAGCTCGGACTTGACTGAACTCTCCTGTCTCCTCCGTGTCGATATGCCCAAGGTACTGTCAGTCACTGCACACAGCTTCAGCCTGGAAGGTAATTTACTGACCCATGAGGGCACGAGGGTGCAAATTTATTGCGGACTAGTTACACTGATGGCAGAAGAGTAGGATAGTCGTTTATGGAGCTCAAGAAGTCTTTTCGTTTTTGTTTTTTTTGTCAATTACGCTGACATCATTTGGCAAACTAGGATCATTAAAGTAAAATAAATTAGCAGATAGCAGTTGGTTTAGGAGATTAATATACAAATACTACGACTGAAAAGTGATTTTGGATTCAGGGCTGTTTTTGCCACCAGTTGGACACATATTTTATCTACAACTGATTTACGTCTGCAGACTTTGACTGAGCTGTGAAGCCACCTTTTCCGATGTATTTTCTTGCATTATATATATTAAAAAAAAGCCTATCATGAATTTCAACGGGCAACAGTACGGCCTTTGCTTCTCTTTTTCCCGCAAAGTATTGAATCATTAATGATGTAAAAAAAGACACAGGCGGCTTCACAAGCTGCGATTGGAAAGGACATTCAATTTCTGCCTACAAAAACAACTAAAATCAGTTTTTTTGAATCGACTGAGCAGTTAATTAGCTCATTGAATGAGCACAAAAGTCGGCTTTCTTTTATAAAGAAAAAGTGCAGACTGCCGGCTCTTTACTTGAATAATACCTCCCTCTGTTGCTCTAATTCAAAAACACTTGGTGCGATCACGTCAGATTTATGCAGAACTTCCGTTCCACAGACCAGGAGTTCAAGCAAGGTCAACGACAACGGAACAAGGAGTGCGGAGATTGATATAATTCTGGCCTTTTCCTCTTGGTGATAAAGTGCGTGTTTTATTTCACTCTACGCAGCACTACTGTCCCGCTGAATTTGTCGAGGGAAGCCGAGACATTTAGCTGTCTTTTAAAATCTTCTCCATACCAACGTCTCTCCTGAGATACGGCCTGAAGAGGAGGGGAGTCTCACTCTGGTGGAAAGCAAAGTCATGACAGTGTCATCCTGTCTGTTTGTTTCTGCTCGGCTTGCTTCCCAACTCTGTTATGTATTCGGTGTCAACGTCTGTTTGTGGCAGACGATTTACTGTCAAACGCTTTGAAATATGTTATGCTCACCTCGTTCCATCATTCCTGGCATTTATGATGGCCTGAGGCCTGTCTCACTGAGCAGAGTTAACTTTGGGCTTAACCCTCGCTGCTTGTCACAAAGACGACTCAAGTTCAAAACGTGCTGTATCCATGGTTTCTAATGCCGTTGACCAAACCTCTGAGACTCGTTGCTAAATACGCACAAAAAGACCAGCTCCTCTGAGGGAAACAGAGACGGAAAAAAATGAAGGCACCATTTCTATAAGGTCTCAGCAGAGGCGAAAAAATAAAAGACTGAATTCATGTAAAAGCTGTGAAACAGATGATGGTTTGACTACATCTATAATATAATCAGCATTTCTCTCTCTTCTCAGTTGCAAATTTATGAGTATAGATAGGTGCTAAATTATTCCACCGTTTTCAAGATAATGATTGCAAATCAGATAAGTTGTGATATATGAAATTACTTGCAAATATTTCCTTAAAGGAAACCTATTATGCCCTTTTGCAAGAAAAAAAGGTTGACAGTGTTTCCTGAGGTCGTGAAATATTTGTGAATTGTTTTGATCAAATGTAAAAAAAAAACAACAAATGGCTTCCTTTTCAACATGTATTCATAGCTGTGTTCATGGCAGCAGGCTTGGGGGGGGGGGTCAGACGCTCCACTGACTAAACCTCTCTGCAGGGCGTGCGTCCTTTTAGATTTGTCGTTACAGTTTTTAGCTGTCTGCTGCACATGTACAGAACATGCAGAAGGATGTCAAGTAGGATGGTGATGAACATAGGGATGCCAGAGATTTGTTTCTGATCTGAGTCTGTGACGGCACAGAATTAGGGCTGGGCCAGTTCGTATGTTTTTATACTGTGGTTAAACAAAAAGCAAGAAATTACCGCAGTTACGCAGTAATCTAACAACCTGGTTCCTGGTTACTTTTCCATAGAACATAGTTAGCAGTTAGCTGGCTACAGCAAATAACCATCTTCCTGGATATTTCAGCAGCAGTTTGATTGGTTTTTCTGGTCAGAATGGCACAATGAACCCTATGCGTTGATACCCTCCTCTGCTGTGCGCTGCTACGATGTGCAGGTATGAACACGCTATACTTATCCACATGTATGTAAGAATTCTGTTAATATGCATGACATCCTTACACAGAACCCTACGAGTCTGAAATGAATGATCTATTTTCAGACTTCTTGATGAATTACCAGAAATATACATCTGCTCTAACTGGGAACCCTGCCCTATATCATTTACTGTAAAGAACTATGGACAAGCTGTCCTGTCATGACATCCACAGATTGGTACTGAGAGCCTTTGAAGCCCATTTTTTCCCTGTTGCAAAGAGGCGGGACAAAGCTGTCAAAGCCAACCGCAGAGCCAATGGCTAGCTCTCATTCAAGCCTTTCAAATGAATCTAGGCTTCTGTTTGGTCAGCTCATTGCTGCAAAGTCATCACTTTTAACATGAGAGTGAATGGGGATGTTCTCTGTTTTGGAGCCAGCCCCAAGTGGTCAGTTGAGGAACTGCAAAAAAAAAAATGTATTTCCTGGATGAGCTACAACTCTCAAGTAGGATGGTTGCTGCTTAGTAATTACCTCTGGCATGGCCTAACATGCACCTCTACATAAATGTAACTAAACATCAGATCGACACAAACAAAAACAAATGTCCACTTGGTGGTGTAAGGTATTGTATTTCCTTCTACGTCTTAATTCCTGGTACTACTTCTTTTTCAGTGTTTTTCAAGCTTGGTAGGAAGATAGATTGCTTTCAACGTCAGTAAAAAGTTACCGCCGCTCAACGTTCATCAGCTCCAACTCACATAAAATATGCTTTAATTGCTCGGTTGCTATGTTTGATCTACATGAACGAGGTAAACAACAGTTTAGTGATAGAGATCCAAATAAATGACGCTAACCAAAGGGAAAAGTTTCGTTTTGTACTTTTATCATAGTATACCCTTTTTAAAATTGAAGCAGACACAAACAGCTTTATACAGTAGCTGAAATAATAATGCATAAACCCCATGTACAGCTGATCTGTTTTACAGTTGAGCACTCATGTTCCATTTATTTTACCTTACTATATTTTAATATTTTATACTCCTGCTGCAAACTCATTTCCCAATTGGAACCAACACCGCCTTTTTCATTAAGCATACTAGAGGGCCGTCTCCACAGATCTCACCTCTTTCATGTGAGCTTGCATCAGGAGGAAGGGCTCTGATGTAAAAGTGAAGAAAGCACTCGGGGTTCTCTCTAGGAATTGCTGGAGGAAGACTAAGACGGTGAGAAAAGGGCAAAGGGGCACAAGACAGCGAGCTTAAGGCTGGCATTATCAGAACATTTAATGTTTTGTCTTTTGACAGCTATCAGCTGCAGCTCAGAAATGTGACACAAAAATCAGGATCCTTGCAAGGATGAATTAGAATAGCGATGCTGTAGCAAATCTAAAACCGGCACATCTTAAGTGTTGAGGGTGAACAGACTTGTGAGCAGCTGCGTCGGGACACAGTGGATGAAAAATAAATTCTATCAACTTTTCAAGGTGACATGAGAATCCTGATTGTGTGGCAACGCTATCAGCAGGGGGAGCGGGTTCAGCGGTGATTCAGATGAAGCATCTTTTATCTCCGCTGCGTCCCCCGTTGTCATTGTTCAACAATGAAAGCCGTCCCTGCCTCACTTCCTCCCTTTCTAATTTGATGTGTATCCTGTGTACTTCTTAGCCTCTATGACACGGAATACAATACAATACAATCACAGTACCATGCACAGAGCTGCCTCCAATGGTATCAAG
Source organism: Arrhamphus sclerolepis (assembly GCA_037176975.1). Classification (NCBI taxonomy): domain Eukaryota; kingdom Metazoa; phylum Chordata; class Actinopteri; order Beloniformes; family Hemiramphidae; genus Arrhamphus; species Arrhamphus sclerolepis. Next base: position 2,897,724 of record JBAMYA010000010.1, read on the forward strand.
TAATGAGATATAATTACATTAAGAGTTTTAAATCTAAACCATTCACATGCTCCCATGACAATGAGATCTTACTGTCAATGGGATTTATCTGATAAGTAGAGGTCATAGATCATCTCTTCATTAAAATAACCCAAATGTAAGTAGATATCACCCAAGATGAGCTGTTAGATTTCAATTAATTCTTTATGTTGAACCTGTCACTGAAGCGTTAATGATTTAAACTGCAAATTTCAGAATGGATGGACATTATATTTGGTTTTCTGAGCTGACACAATTACCCAAGTCAGCAAAACTGCAGTTCATGAAATTACCACTATGAGCTGCAAAACTGAGTCCATCAAAGGGAGCCTGCTAACTAAAATGTTAAAATGTCTGACTTTACAGCAGAATTAAACAAATTCACAAACTGATACAAAAATAATAATAAAAATAAATGGTTTGGGTCTCCATAGTGGGATTTCACTTCCATGAGAACTGTGCAGAAGGAGAATATTTATGTACCTCATCAAGTACAACAATATAAACCCACAAATTCATGCAAAATAGGGGAGTGTTTGCTTTTTGTTTTTTTGTTTGTTGTTGTTGTTGTTTTTGGACTGACAATGGCAGTGTCTGTTAGCTGTCATTACTTTAGCTACTTTGAATTTTTGTTGAATTTGACATCTGACCTCTGAATAAAGAGCAAAGAGACTACAATCACTCTTCCTTTTTATATAATATGCCTTCTTGTGCTGTTGAACATACTAACAGACCATCACAACACACTCTGGATTGATCTCAGACAATCCAGAGGAGAATGATACCAAGCGGCTCAAAGCCGTAGCAGATAAATTAGCCTTCTCCTGGGTGCAACCGCCAACTACCAGTTCATGGCTTTGGCCACCCGCTCTTGGTGAGCCACGTTTGCCCTCACATCATTTAAGACAAACCTGGAAGGATCCAGGTTATGGTTTCTGCTTCTGCTGCTGTTTGCTTTTCTGCCTGAGCTACCTAGCTGGGCTAAAGGCTAGGTTAGCGACTGATGGCTGTGGTAACTGTGGCAGAACAATGAAAGACCTCATTGCAGCTCAGGCAGCCCTTGTTACACGTCATTTTTTAAAAATGAAATGAGAACAGTCACAATAAAAAAAAGAAAGAAAAAAAAAGGTCACATTAGTTAGCATAATAGGTGAAAATGAGCTAAGCTGAGCTAAAATAGATAGCTGTGGTCACTTTATGGGCATTAATGAACAAGCCTGAGAGATAAAACAAGCTCAGTGTTTCGTCTGACTATCAGGCTCATTCATTATGGCACATTAACCTATTTTTTCTTTTTTTCTTTTTCATTAACCAGGGTTGGGTGGAGTCAATAACGTCCTGAATGGTGTCCTGCAGAGGCCTAAAAACTGGCATAAGACAATAATATGAAGGTCTGTAACAGAGGACATCACATAGGGTTCACCCAGTTCTCTGTGTGCAGTCTATGCTCAATCTGGACTCAAGAAGTGTTGATGCATCACTGCAAACAGAAACTTCCCTTTACATTGAGATTCTGAGGAGCAGGCTCACAACCTCTGCAACAACTCTCCCCCATCCACCCCCTCTAACCTCCATATCAATCAGCATTAACATTTTAAGAAAGACATTCCTCATGTTATATATCCCCTAGAAAGAAATATGGAGTCATCATTCTTGGAGGATGTTCATTCAGCAGTTTTATTTTGTAGAGCGGGGGGAAAAAAAAAACAGTTATGACAGAATCATTGTTTCAGTTTCAACTGGACATTCTGGCTTTGTAAAAAAAAAAAAAAAACTCAAATCGAAGAAATTTTCAAAAGTTAGAAGCTTTTTTTCTGGAGGCTTAGTGGGTTTGTAGACCTTAACTGTCAGTTAAAAAAAAGGAAAGGATGATAAAACTCCTTCAAGGAGGAGATGTGGTGCAAAAAAAAAAAACGTTTGGTGATTACCAGGCTGGTGTCTCTAAAATTTGGAGCAAGTACAAATAAAATGGTTAATTTCTCAAAGCGAAGCATACCAAGGAAGATGAAAACAGAAGACAAACAGGAGAAATAGAAACACACGGTTGCAGAAACATGAGTCACAGCAAGTCACTTAACTTTAAAAAAACAAAAAAGTGGCTGAAGGGAATAAGCTTCATATAAGAAAAAGCCACATTAAGCATTATTACCTAAAAAGAAGAAAATAAATGTTACAGTGGGGTGAAGAGAAGTTGTCTTGGACTGCAGATGATTGGATGAAAGTGATATTTTAGTTCATCAACTCACTCTATCATGAACAAATACCTATTAGTTTGGTGTCTAGGCTTTGATCTCATTACTCTCAAAGGCTAATAACCACACTGAGATATTGGGAGGTATGAAGAACAGCTTTAACCTCATCATACTGATCTTCACACTAATCGCTTACAGATGGATGTCGAGGTGGTGGTGGGATTTTTTTGAGCAGTTTGGCAGTTTGCATTAGCTGCCAAGGCAGAGATGAGACATATTTTGCACCTTTAAATAGACCAATGAACTAGACGGTGTAGCTGGAATGACCCACGTAGAGCAATACATCGTAAATGGTCTGCACTTAAATGGTGCCTTTATAGATTCGACAATCTGTTTTGCAGCATTTGTCAGTTACCTGTTAGCACAAACCCACTCTTATATACTGGTACAGCAGCACTTTGTTTCAACAACTATACCCCAATCAGCATATGGATAGGTGGGGGTTGGTGCAATGTGGGGTTCACTGTGACACTTGGACACGTGGAAGGGTTGAGGATCAATCTCCAGGCGGAGGATGACCTACTTTACCCACTGACCCAAAGCCTTTTCCATCATCTGGGCCTCATTCATGAAATCGTTGGTAAAGCCATGAATAAATGTGCACATAAATTGCCTCTTTACTAAAAACCTACTGTGGACCAAATAACACAGATTAAAGTTTGGACATTGTGTTTGTGAATCTGGAAAAGTGGAGCATTGAAGAAATGTTTCATTTTGCTTCATTAACAGGCACAAGCCTAGAGACGTGAGCTATGCAGTAAAGACCGTGCCTTCTGTCGAATGAAGCGTCCAGAAGTTGTTTGATATAAAACTGGACAAAAAAAATTAAGGAGAATAAAATAAAATTCTCTACATCAACAAAATTCCACAATCGTAGGGACCTCCTTTTCAGATTCATATCTGATGGAAACAGATACCTCCACAAGAGTCAACAGCAAACAGTTAAGCTTAGATTTGCCATGTTTCCCCAATCCCATTTCTCCCCTTAGCCCTAATCCCTGCCCCTCGCCCCTTGAAATGAAGTGGTGAGGGGTAAGGGTGTAAACTTTCCCCTAGGAAATGAGATACCCCTGCTTCAAAGTTACACATCATCAGAAGTCATTGCGAGTTGCTTTACGTTAGATGAAGTGGCAAATTTCTATGACAACCACTGTTCATTCACGGCCCGCAACATTAATGTCATGAGGCAATGGGTTTCCTCTGGTGGGGATGTTACAGTGGCAAAATATCAGAAGAGTCCTGTTATCAGATGGAAAAGTTAGCAAAGTGACATCAGTGACTATAATGAATGTTATTGAGAGTATGAGACCTCACCAGAACCAACAACGATGGCGGCAGACAGAAAGCAGGGCGCCCATAAATGTAAGTATAAGTGTTGGCAACCATGTAAAACAGTATACAGATGCATATACTTTACATTTATGGGCGCCTACGTTCCATTATTGTTGACTCCAGCGTAAGCTGGGAAATATCTTCTACCCCTTCATTTGAAGAGTGGTCCTAGACTGGCTTTGTTTGTGTGGCCCTCCCCCATCATCCAAAAGGGAACTGGGATAGCCCTTCCCCTCACGTGAACACGCAGAACTGAGGGGTAGGGCTAAGGGAGAGAAATGGGATTGGACCATTATGTGTTATGTTGTTATGGATTGGGACAGAAATTGCTTTATAATACACATTTTAAGAAAAAGAACAATAGTTATCACAGAACCATGTCTAAGTAATTTAATGCTTGTTAGTCCATGACCTTAGTACTCTTTTTGTAGTTCCAATAAATCAATCTGAAGACAAAGGGGATCTTCAAAATCCAATTATAACACATTAACATCGTAAAGTCTGATAATTACAAGCTAAAACTTATGAGCACTTTGCACACGGTTGGCAGAAGATTTCGTTCCTACTTTCATCAATTTATTCAGAAGTACTGCGTACGAATGAGTGCCAAAGAACATGAATTTGCTATGCCAACAGCTAACACACAAATTTGTTTTGATCACATTTCACAAATGAGACACATTAAGGTAAACTTCCACTCAAGATGTCCATCTAAACCAGTTTGAGAATATCACCACATGAATCTGTATTGGCCAAGGAGATGATGATGCAATTGATATTTGATGAGGGTTCAAAGAAACCAGATATAAAGATGACTACCTGAAGAATACCAAAGACGGTTTATGGTCAATGATTACATGGGTTTGCATGTCAGGTAAAGACATAATCCATGAAAGTAAAGAAACGTATTTTCTTCTTCGGGGTCAGTGACGTGGCCAGCAAACAGTCTGGATCTCAATCCAATAAGGGCTAAGTTCCGCAGTAACAGTGTCCTGTAGATGGCAGCATTAGTCAAAACCCGTTGTTGCTGTTGCATCTGGGGCTTTTGGAAGATACGAAAACTTCTTGTTTTCAATGCGATAATTCAAAACTGCAACTAATTCAGAAGGCACAGATTTAGCATGAGGGTAAAGACAAAACGAGGAAGAATATCAACATGGTTAACCTGACAAAACAAACTGATGTCTACTTTGCTTTGAATAACTGGAAGAAGCCACAGTGCAGAAAGGATCAGGTCTGCAAACCCCTAGAAGAGTGAGAGTTCTGCCCCTTTTAGATGTCATATTCCAGGTAACTCAGGTAGCCCTATTTGGAAATTTATGATGGAAATTGAAAGAAAAAAAAAACATAATCCAGAACAAGTCTCTATCTTGTTAAACTAACCTGTTGACAGCTATATGAGAAACTCAGAACCTGATTTATTAAGAATATTGTTTTTCTTTATTCAAATCCATACCTCAAAGAATTCATCAATCATAAAAGCCAGAGGAGGTGCAAAGAAGTACCCACTGGAATTTTTATGATTTGTGATTCCATCATTTTTTTAATCGCTACATGATCTAAAAAGACACAAATGCCATTAATTCCTGCAGGCGTATTTAATTGATTTGGTATGTTTTACAAAGCCAGAATGTTAATCTGCCGAAGGTTACCGGAAACACTTGGTAAAACCCGTGCTCTTTTAAAAGTGAATGGGTCTTTAAGGCCTGCTTCCATATCATATAGCCCCATATAGTGTCGAACAACGCGTTCCAGTTACTGAGGAAGTCACTGATAGAATTAACGCTCATGAATAAGGATGTGGCACAGGACAAGCGAAATCTCTCCCACTGTGTAATATTGACGTGCTCCCTGGCCAGAAAATAGTCTGGCATAATTAGCTTTCACAAGCAAGTCTGGGGCCAGCAGGAAAGGCCAGACACAGATGAAACCCACAACAGGGAAAATCTGAGCCACTGAGAATGAGCGAGAGGGCAGAAAAGAAGAAAAGACTCATATTCAGTCTGAACAATTCATCTGCATGAGTACAAAACAATACAAAAATATACAATACAATATATCTTTTTGGGGAGGAGGGCTGTGTGTAGTCATATTACCAATCAACTCAAGGCTGTCAGTTTGTAAAGTTATTTCCAAAGGATATAAAGTAACTTTTCACATTAACATTTTCTGCGAGGCATCATGGATGAGTCGCTCTACATTTTATAAACTAATCTATACATCTATGACGCCTGGGAAAATGTAATTTTCTGACAATGACAACAGTGTGATTAAAGGCAGGCAAAATTATATGAAGGTGAGATGATAAATCAATACTTCCGTGTACCAACAAAATACATCAAGGGTGTTGCATTGGGGGGTGGGGAGGAGGGGTACTGAGTGCTTAGGGCCCAACAGGATTCAGGACCCTTGATGGACCAGAGAACATAGGTTGAATTGTTTGCTGTTTTGATTTTGCTGCGCTTCCAGTGGAATGTCTTTTCACGGGGTCCTAGAAATCCTGGCGGTGCCCTCGTACGCAATACTGAAAACCAGATTTTCAAATGTGACAATTTTAGAGCCAAAAGGCAGAAAAGCAAGACCGCAGACCGGAGAAAATAGAAATAAAACCAGTGTTGAAGACGGAGGTCATTTTTTTTACTCTTATTTAAAACAAAACACTTTTTTATGAGAAAGGAGAGAGGGTCTACAGAGAGCAGAGATGACGTATGGATGAGAATTGAAGCAGCTGTGGTGAGACTCAGTTTCGATAAATAAATGTGCAAGCTACAGGGCAACATCTGTCTTCTTTTAGGCCAGTACAGAGAAAACAGCCAAAATACACATTTAAGCTTTTATTTTCTTTGCATCTTTTTCAACTGGTCATTCATTTCATCACTCTATTAATCTTTTGATTGATAGAGTAATAAAGTGAAGGAATCTTTCTTATTGTAAGTTAAAGAAAACTGCAGCAGTTTCATCGTAATAGCATTTTTGCCCTAATAATTGGTGGGATATCTCTGACAGATTTTTTTTTAAAAACAGAGACATTAGTGCTATATATATATATATATATATATATATACATACACATACACACACATGCACGTATGCATACACACACACATGCACTCACGTATGCACACACAAAGACACACACACACA
>JBAMYA010000010.1:2912336-2970783 GCA_037176975.1 Arrhamphus sclerolepis
CATATATATACATACATATACATACATATACAAACACATATATACATATATTTGTATATATATATACATACATATACAAACACATATATATATATATATATATATACACAGATATATAGATAGATAGATATATATACACATACATATACATATATATACATATACATATATATGAACGTGGTGACACAATAGACTCAACTTGCTTGGAAAAAACAAACCAAAAAGATCTTGATCAGTTCTTTTGCAGTAATCATGAGAAATAAAGTTAGAATTAGCAACTAAAAGGTCAGAAGTATCCCACAATGCCAATAAATGAGTTCATGCTGAAAGGATAATTAGCCTGATGTTAAGTAATATTATTAGTAGTGATTATCAGAGTCTTCTTAACCCTGTCATCCATTTAAGAAATGAAGAATGTTTAATTAGATTCATCAATTCCTGTAACTCTTAATGCATTATAAGATATGCCCCCCCTCCCCCTCCTCACACACACATACATACAAACACCACCACCCCTACAGATTTAGGAACCTGCGGCTGAGTAGTCCTACAAGACATGTATAGTCGAAGTGGTGCAAAATGAGTACATATTCAGCAGTTTGGGCTTGATCAAAGTGAATTATGCAACTGTGCTATGAAACATTGATTATGCGAAAGGGTCATCAGCTTTCCATCTTCATGATTGATCCATTATATCTCAGTTTCTTGTTTCAGTTTAAACCACCCAGGTAGATTCCGCGAGGACAGATCAATTTGAGCTATAACTGTAGCCTTTAATGCCGATTAGGATTTAATGGATGCTATGATTCAAAGCAAAAATGCAACCCAAGTGTACAGTGCTAATAAAACAAAAAATATTTTGGAGGATTCCAGGCAAAGAAAATGAGAGCACAACCTGCAGTTACGTGAACCATGCTTATAAAAAAAAAAAGGTCAATTTTGAGGTGCAACCTCTAGAGAGTTACGAGGTAAACAAGGTGAAGCTCGTCTCAATCACTGGACTTCGCCTCGCTGAGGTTAGAGGGCACGCGTCATGAATGCAGATCTGTTCCTACACCCTTGCAAGTGTAGAGGCCAGATAGTATTTTGGATGCTCATTCGTGCCTGTTCTAAGCGCATTTAAAAAGGTGATGTAACAAATACGCAAAGGAAAAAGGAAATATTAAAGTACAACAGAACACACTGGAGAACTGGAGGAACACAAATAAAGAGAGAAGTAAGGGTTTGCTGTAACGGTAATTGAGAGGACACTGGAAGAGACAGAGAGCCGTGACGATAGCTGGATTAAGGTAGGCAGAGTGTCCTGTGAAGCTGAGCCGAGCAGCGACTGGAGGCTTTCCCCCAGCCAAAAGAGTTAGAGCTGTCTATCAGTTCAGCAGAACTTTACCACCTCACTGCAGCCTCAACTCTCAAAGATGACTCAATTTGTAGACATGTCCAAGACCAACGGAACCAGCTGACAAACATCCCTGAAAATGTACAACCATGTAGGGCAGATGTCTTAAAAATGAATGACATGAGAATTGTGCTGCAGTGGAGAGGCTCGACAGCTGTTTCCTGTGACTATTATCAGAAGCAGTTGGAAGAAAAAAAAAACAACACTTAGTAGTGGCCAAAAAAATACTGGATCCCCTTAGAGTTTACTGGTTTTCAACATTGATATACAGGAGAGAGAACCTTGCTTTTGCGCACTGATGAAACATAAGCCATGACTATGTATGATAAAAAAGGGCAAAGCTAAGCAATATCAAAACTTCAACCCATTAGTAACATTCGGTGGAGGGAGTGTCATGGTTTGGGCGTCATTTGCTGTCTCAGAGGCTGGACTTTTAATGATTCCAATCAACAAAGTAAATCCAGCAAAGAGTGGCTCAAGATCCCAGATCTTAATCACATAGAGATGCTGTTCAATGACATTAAGAGGGCTGTTCTGCAAATGTGTCCGAGCTGCAGCAGTTCTAAGAAGAAGAATGGTCAAAATCAGTCAAATTCTTGTGAGCAACTGAAAGTATGCACTTGAAGTCATTGGAGGTTTAACTAGCTATTAACTCCAAGGGTTCACATTCTTTTTCTGCCAACACTGCGAATGTTTAACAGGTTCAGGGTACATGTGATCAATTGCAGCTGTTATCATTTTAATCACATGGTCTTCGCCTATTTTTGATACTTAAATGAAGATGAGCTTGCATTTGAGACAAATTAATCCACAAAATCAGTCCAATTCCAGCCCCCCAATGGGCACTGAGCTGCATATTTCGAAATGAACAGATTGCAATTAGGTTGTCGTCAATGTCTGGATGAGGCTAGTAACCCACTGATTTGACTCCAGTATATTGGAGTCAGGGCAGGATATTTCTCAAAGTATTTGCATGGCGTGAAATATCCAAGGTCAAGATCTAAAAGTTATGGACCCATTTGCAGGATATATAGTCCAACCTTTGTTCCAAAGGTAGGAGGCTCTAACGCAACAAAAATATCATAAACCAACTAGGCGATTTATAATGTGTATGAAAAAGAAAATATCACAACAAAATCGTGACCACTACCAACAGATTGTCTGCTGAGAAGGTATTTTGAAAATGCAGATGTTATTTCCATGAACACACCGCAGGGCTGGATGGAGTTAGATATAAAAACACGAGGCTCAGTGATTAATCATGATCTTCCTGGTCAGTCACATTACTGGCCTCATACATTTTAAAAAGCTCTGTCAGCGGCGGTATGTGAAAATCATCCGAGTCTTCTCATGGGTTAGAATAATAATGTGGTAATATAACGCACTGATGGCAGGTAGAATGCCTTTGTGATTGTTGAGACACAATAATCGTCAACTGACTCTTTAGAAAACTGAATGAATTATGCATTACATTATTTCCATGTTTGTCTTTGTTTAAGCGAGTAGTAAGGTTGCACTCAATTAGGGTACTCAATGAGTACTGTGTTCAAAAAATAACACCACTGATGTCAAAAGAATAAACTCTTAAATCTGTGGGGGGGTTTTCTTGTCAGTTTTTTAGCAGCCTTGAGATGAAGTATGTACTTCTTCATTTCACATAACCAATTATTATCCCATTATTTATCTTGTTGCTGCCAAAGACTGACAGTATTACTATCATCCACCTAACTTAATCTGGTGAAACGCCATCAGAGCAACGCTGAATTTATTGAGGAGAGGTAAGTTGACGAGATGAGAGAGGTTCAGGAACTCATCCCATTCAAGTGATCTTGTTTTTATCTCATAGGGAAGATGTGATAAATATCCTGCAAACTTATTCAAGGTCAATAAAACTTGTGTTTCATCATATTGTAGGGGGGTTGGGGGGGGCAGATCAAGAACACGAAGGCAAAAGGAAGAGACTGAAAGCTTGACATCAAATGTGTGTTGCGACTACTCCCAACAGCCAATTAAAAAAAGAAAGGAACCGAAAGAACAAGGATGAAAAGACTGTGGAGTGTAGAGAAGGGCACATATCAGATAGAGGAAAGGGAAAAGCCTCGCCGTCTCCCTGCTCACTGACTAACCACCTGCTCCCTCCTGAATTAGCCCTTTCTTTACTGTTTGGACGCATCCAAATGAAACTGACTCCCCTAGTTGACAAATGAACTGAGGCCTCCTACTTTTACCTCTACCATTACTTTACAAAACCTCATGTTTTGTGAGCCACCACTCTGAAAGCTATTAGCCCAATAAATACACCCTCCAGGATTTCTGCGGGTAAAATGAAAAAAAAAAGAGAAAAAATACTTTTCAACTTCTGGGCTGTCTGGCAAAGCTCTCAGCTTGTAGGGGTATAATAAAGTCTATGGGGTATTCAGCTTAGAATCCAGAAATGACACCGTTACGGTAGATTCAAGCCACTGGCTTGGTTGGTGTCAATCCGCTCCTCTCTTATCTCCATCTCCTTAGAGGAAGCAATTCGCTCCATTTGGGGGAATGTTCTTAAACTTTTTCCCATTCCAGACACGGGCTTCCTTTGCCCCTATAATCGCCACAGAGTCTTGTACTGCCATGTCTCAGGCACTGTGGCAGACTTGATATGCTGCCAGCCTGAAATTTACAGCAGCTAATTGGCCAAAATTGAATGCAGTAGGTTCTTAACAAAGCTGACTGGAGGAGGGCTGAAGGAAGGAACGGGCTGAAAATGAGAATAATGAATATGAGGTGATCTCATCAAATCGGAGAAGAAGAATAGAACGTGGAAGAAATAAAACTCTTTGATCCAAGTGAGTCAGAGCTTTTTTTTTTGCTTTTTTTTTGTCAGGAAAGAAGGGCAAGAGGCAAACATGCACAGATGGAAAGACAGTTTAAAATCCTACACTAATCTGAAGAAATTTGAATGTGTTTGTCTCTTTCCCAGCATGCTTCACAACTACATGAAATCTTTGTATTCTCTGTCAAAGATTTTATTAATAAGCTTTGCATTTTAACACCCCCTCCCTCCAACCCCCAACAATTACAACAGACAGTCATCTTTTTATTCTCTAATTGTCAGGCGCTCGACGTGTATTTGTATCTTAAAAAGTGCAGCCTCTGACCAACAGGAAGCAAAGCAAAAACTGACATTTAAATGACTTTTAGAGGAAAGTGAGTAAAAGTGATTCCAGTCAGGTGCTAATCCATTTCATCAAAGTAGCACAAAGCACTTTTTCATCCTCAAACAACAGTTTTAATTTCATTTCTCAGTATACTGACTTACTTTTAAGAAGTGTCTCTTGACTTAAATTGCATTGTAGTTAAGGCTAAAAACTAAAGTTTCTCTGTGCTGCTTTAAGTAGACCGGCTCATTTGGAAGAGGCTATAAAGAAAGACCTCCGTGGTATTTGTACTCCTAAATTTTAAGTCCACATATTAATTCATGTTGCATCTCACTGTTTAATGTTTATGCAAACCTTGACTTTAAACAAAGGCTTCCCACTTGTGGTTGGGTTTCAAGCATTTATGCATGAACACTGACGCTCACATGTGCTCAGCATTATAATCGCCGTCAGCGTACGCGACATCAAAGACTCACAAATTCGTACGACCACACCAGACACCATTTCTGCCTCCATTACAGCTCGGCAAAGTTTTTCCTGACATACCCCGACATTCCTGCAGTTTAAGTTGAGCTCTAAAAACACCGGGTCTTACATTTCCCATGATGCATCTTGACGGGAGCTTTTATCATATCCTCCTGGCCACTTCTTTAAAATTCCTCTCAGTTCCAGTTTGGCATTCAGATGTTGTTTTGAAAATGTTCAGTAATGATCACATCATCAGTTCTACGGTTCATAAGGCTGACTTCTGACAAGAAAAAAAAAAAAAAAAAAAAGTTATTCTGAAAAATAATCGGGGAGAAAACTTTAAATAATGGCATAATGTTGCCATCCTCTCTCTTTTCAGGCAGACTCATCCTCAATAGTCATCATTATTTTGACATTTTAAGGCAACATAAACAGCAAGGTGGCTTTTCTTTTCTTTTACTTTTTTTTTTAACAATAAAATATTATTATTGCTTCCTTTTGAAAAGGCACTATTGAATCAAGGATCACAGTACAAAACAGTGTTTTTTTAGATATATAGAAACAGCCACCAGCCAATTCTGTCTTTGACAAAACAATCAATATCAATGAACTTGAAAATGAACTCTGTTGCATTTTTACATTTGCCAAAACAGAATTACAGTTGTACAAATAAACTTGAGCAGAAAAACAACTAAAATTTTTTTTTTTCCTTCTTTGACAATTTAAATCTGCAGCCATGCCCCCCCCCCCGCCTTAAATGGGGGGGATTTAAATGAAGACAAAACAAAAAAAAAAAAAACGTTGAAAAAGAAGAACCCAAAGGAGGTCCTGGAGATAATCCCGTCCATCCTGCTCAAACAAATATCTTATAAAATCCTTCAGCGAGGTTAAAAGCTAAGGATAATGAGAGCCTGCTCATATGGGAAAGATCATCGTCAAAGGAAAAAGGATCCACCCCATCTGCTCCCCTCTCTTTATCCCTCAATCATTCTGGTCCCTCCATCAGTACGCTTCCATCCTGCAGCGGAGGAGTCATTCGTCTCATGCCTTCCGCCTCAGTTGTGGCGAGAGGGGGGAAGAAAAAAAAAAAGCAATGGATTGGGAGCATTTGTTTTCCACGTAATCATCATTAACGGGATGGTTGTCAAATGTCAGCTGTCACGTGGCCAGCAGGTTCAAACCGCAGGTTGCGTTCATTTAGTTTTATCGTCCTCCTGAGACTCTTCAAGGTGCGATATCTTTTAACCTTCATCATCAGCGCCATACGCACAAACACAGAGTTTGTCGACAAAACTATGTTTTCTTCTTCTTTGTGAAGTGTGATGACACAGCAGTGGGAGTCACCCCGGGGCGGGGGGGGGGGTGTAGCTGAAGAAATGGAATAAAGTGATAAAAAAACAAAAGACAAAAGGATGATCTGGACAGATAAGGACGAGGGGGTGTATGCTTGTGTTTGGATGTGTACGAGCTGGAAAGGAGCAAGTCGTTCCATCCTGACCTGCTTTTCTCCTTCAGGGATCGTGCACAAGCCTGCCACAATACTATCAGCCATCCCTTAAGGTGGCTGCTGAGGTCTACGGAGATATAAGGTGATATATAGCTTCGATATAGCCTGTAATTATTGCCCATGAAGGCCACACCGCTGTGGGGGGAAAAGGAAAAGCGAAACACAAACACACACAGAAGAAGAAGAAGAAGAAAAAAAAAAAAAGGCTCCTGATGAGAAAAGAGCCGGTGTTGTTTGATAATCCAACTGCATCCCTCTTTTAGCTATTTCACACAAATGGAAGTGGCACTAGATGTAGACACGGACTGGAAAGACACAGATTCAACGGACTCAACAATAGGCTCCAAAAATACCCCCAGAGGCTTCTGCACAGCCGTGATGTTCAAAGCACAAAAAGGGGGAACATTTATTGAAAGACGTGCATTCATTTCATTCTGCCGTGGCACAGTGCAAAACAGCCTTCATTTCAAGATGCATTACGACAGCACTCACAACCTTAGCAACGTGCCATTACTCAGACACAGGCTGCTATTAGCTCCCGCTTAAAAGACAGCAATGAAATAGAACACCTAACCAAAGTAGCCATTTATATACTTTTCGAAGTGTGCTAAACTGGAGCAGGTAGAGTTTGGGTTTGATAGCCGTGTGTCAATGTGGTGTTCTCAGTGGCTGCTGGAGCAGCCGGATTAAGCTGCCTAAATGTGTATTGTCAGCTCGTATGAGCCGGCGGCAGTGACGGGTGCAGGGCACAGACTCAGCCAGCGGCTGCGTGGCTCATCTTCAGACGCGATGTGAATGCAAAGTCACCACAACTTAAATGAGGCCAGCAGGAGAGGCAGGTGGTACACGGGGGGTGGGGGGTGTTGGCAACTGCAGAGTCCCAAAGAGGGAAGTATCAACACCTTCAAAAGTGAGCCGATTCATTTGTCAAAACCTACATTATTAAATGTGTTTTTAAAACCAATTTCCTTTGTTAAGTCGAGACCGACATAAGTGTCTGTATTGTTCTTTTGTTTCCATCCTGTTTTCACTCATTACACGTAACCACATTCGTTCATGGTGTAAAAATACTCCTGCGCCAAGTGTGTGTCTGGCTTTTACAAAATCACAGTCGCTGATGCCTTCAGACTGGGGACAGATTAGAAAAATCTTAGCATTTAAGAAAGTCTTCTCTTCTCTCAGATCTAAATCAAATCAAAGTTTGGCTCAAAAGGGAAAGGGGTCGAAGGAGAGGATGCAAACATCTAAAAGTATAACTTAGCAGTGTTTGTGTAACATGCTGCCAGTATTGTTACTATTATTAAAGTTATTATTATAGAAGAAGTAAAATACAGTCTGTATCAGCTGTATCTTATACAGCGTTGAGATTTTTTATTTCTCTGTTTTTTGTGAACTTGTTTCTGACTGTGGACTGCAAAGTTACAGAAAGGGACCATCTTCAGATTGGAGAAGGCTCTGAGGTTTTGTTAAAGCATATGCTGTTGAGGGAATACCGTGCCTTCCGGAGATCAATGTGAATTCACAACTGGAGAGAGGAGGTGGGATGAATAGAGGATCAGATCTTCACAGCGCGATGGCGAGGTTAAAGCCTGGCTTCTGTCTCACAGGGCAAAAGGTATGCGCTGTGTAGTTTGGATAACGGTATTTGGTATATCATACATAATGCAGTCTCTTATGAGAGCAGGTAATATATGACACGCACGTGTTTTAATAATAGATTCATAATACTGTGACCACCTCGCGCCCACCCTGAGCTTTGAATATTCAATGCAATCTTCTGCAGGGCCTATAAAAAGGTGTGTGGGCCAGCCGTACCCCGGAGTTTGTCACTTCCCAAAGTCATCACACCGCATACAATTAATCTGTACTGTGGAAATGGGACAGCTCACCAACAAGTTGGCCTCAAGTGAGTCTGAGTACACTTCCTGCACGGCCCTGTCACCACCCCACTGTGAAAGCGTTGATTGCTGCTCTTTCCGAGGGTCACAGTTACAACTGCAGCAATTGCCATCCCAATATAAACCAGTCGCATTTGTGAGATTGCTTGCACAAACTTCCAACGGTGTCCGTCACTACTGCAGATGGAGAAAAATCTGCTCTGCCATACTGGCACATATTTCAACTGATAAGAGAAAAGGAGCTTCTTCTTTCTTTTTTTATTTGAAAATCAATTTTTTTTTCTACATCTTGATTGAGTATGAATGAGTATGTGTTTGTAGGTTTTATAATACAAAGTGTCACCTCTGCTTTGTAGCCTTTAACACATTCTTCTGCACATTAGCCAAGTAATCAAACAACTCATACAAAACCTCAATTATAAATTATGGAAGAAATCAAGACACGAGAACCAAGCAAAAGCTCTAATCACACTATTACATTATCTGGATTGTTGCCAGTTATGGAGTGCTTGCAAACAGAAGGCATGATAAATAGGAAAAGAAAGGAGGCAGGGCAGTATGTGATGAGAGAGAAAGAAATCCAACTGAAATGTTAATAAAAGAGCGCTCTTGCATCACCGTTGATGGCAATTCATTGGAGATAATAAAGCAGATTAGCCAGAAAGGGGAAAAAAAAAACTATTATCTCATGATCATTTCAAGAATTCCCAAGAAAATGTTGGCTTAATGACTGCAAGTCTGATCAAAGCAAAGTGACTGTAATTTAGAAAGAAAAAGCAATAATACTGGGAAAGAACAAAGACATCCATCAAGATTATTTTGCAGTTATTTTTTTTCGTGCGGGCCATTATCATGTTAAATCATACTGTAGCCGAATTATCTAAAAGAAAGAAAGAAAAAAAGAAAAAAAAATTCAATTCAAATCCTGCTGCCCTGCCTTTAGCCTTTTCCTTATCACAAGTAGACTGTCCTCGTTCAAATTACTTATTTCTCTTCTCATTTTCCTTTCAACCTTAACGAGCTCGGCCGCAGGTGCCTAGCAACTGCTCTGACAGCTCAACACTGAAAAGGTCGGGGGCGGCGCCCGTTTGTTTTGCTAACCTTTGCGACACCAGCGAGTCGTGGCATTGCCACAGCCGCTGAGACCCGATCCCTTCTTCGGCGCTCTACCCGATGGCGGCATTCACCCGCATCCATCCTGGAGTCATAGCAACCGCGCCTCCCGTACACTTACTCACTTCCAACCGCGAGACAAAGTGCCCAAAGTGCCAAAAGAAGTTGGAGTTATCTTAAAGCATCATTTAAAAGGCCTCCGGTACTAATGAGATGCTAAAAAAGACATACTCCTTCTCATTTTTTTTTTTTTTCCACTTTGGACCCGTTGATTCATTTCAACAGGGATTTTTTTTTCAGTCCGAGTGGGCGGCCGGGAGAACAAGGGAAGCTACAGGGTGCATCAATTATCTGACAACATGTTCCAAACTACCTCTTTAAACCATCACACAGCTGATTATCTCCAAAAAAAGAAAAAAAAAAAAGGAAAGAAAGAAAAACTGAAAAACCTGAGAGCAATTGTTTGATAAAGCCGAAAAGTCCATTAGCATTCTCAAAGGGATATGCCCCAACGTGGAACTAAAGCTCTGGAAATGAAAGGAAGAAGACATACGTTTAAGCTTCGGAAATAAAGCGAGCTAGAAAAAGTCAATGTGGAGGAGCAATTTAGATAAAGTCCGTCCCTTCAGAGTGCTCAAGGGTGTTTTGACCTCAAAGGAATGAGTAACCGTGCTCAGAATGAGAGTTTTTATCCTGCTCTTAATGCTGCAATATGTCAACAACACGGCCACGGCAGACTACATGGATATTCAATCCACACTCCCTTAGGAACTCTACTTTTCCAAAACGCAGACTACTTTGTTAAAAAAAAAAAAAAAAAAAAAAACCCAAACTTGCTTATATTTCCTTAATGTTGGTAATCAATTACACGGCAAAAGCAAAAGCACAGTAAGACTATACTCTGTCTGACCTGACAAATAGGTCTCCACGTCCCGGTTTCCGTACAACAGGGTCATAACTCTGAAAACCCGGCTTTGCGTCTGGCAGGAAAAGCTCATCAAGCACATTTTTGTTTTGACAAATAACTTGTAATGCATGCATATTATTTATAATGAACATTGATTTGTGTCAAAACAATTTTACGACTGTATATGTTGAGGTTTACGGCTGAAGTTGTTTATGGATCGAGCCGATTCTTGGCTCAAATAACCCAAACAGAGAGATGTCAGTACGGCACATTCAGACGCCGAAGATGGCTTTTGAAATAATTCTCCGGCTTTCTTTCAAGCAAATCTCATGGGCTAATCCCAGGCGAGTCAGAAAATCAGACACATTGAGACACTGTGTGTATATTACCTTCAACCCCCCCCCAACATTTCCATATCCTGAAGTGTGTTCCATCAATAAAACATCTCAAGGAGAAGTGCATTTCATTTCCTTTCAGTAAACCTCACGTTGGAGCTCCAGAAACTCTCATTAACTTTAAAATTGATGATTATGTAATCAAGATTCTGTTTTAAACAGAACACTCAAGTCGATGACTGAACAGCATGAAGCAAATTTTGCACATGAGTGGGTGCATATTCATACCTGGTAAAGCTCCTGAGGGGAGCCCAAGAATTTCATTGCTTTTCATTATTGTTTGCTTTGTTTCCACACGGTGCTGAAGGAAACGCATGAAAGTACATTTTTCTGTGCTCAAGAGCTTACGCTTGGATGTCTGAATTGAATTCAAAAACTCTGACATGGCGTGCCTTTTTTTCTTCTTCCAAAAATTCAGTCAGATGGACGCGTTTCTTGGTTCCAGCAGCTTTTAGTTGACTCATACGGCTGATTTGTGAATGCCTGCCTAAAAGCAGCGTGTATGCATAATAAGTTTGGACAGGATTTCCAGTTTTCCTTTCTCCTTTTCATGCTAATGACAGCTTTATACTGCTTGAACGTTGCTGTTCTCTTTGGGCTCAGCAGACATACCGCCACTGAATCAATACTTGTGAGAGACAGTGGAGTCAAATCTACTGTGATACAACTTTTCTCTTCATCGAAGCGTTCATTCTAAGTTTTAGTTCTGCCATCAATGTCCACCTTTTTTTTTTTATTTTGGACCAAATTTTTTTTTCCAGCCTAATATTAAAGTAGATAACACTCTGCACAGTATAAAATGTTTAGCTGTTTTTATTTCTCATTAATATACAGATTTAGATGTTCCAGGGGCTACACACGGCTCTCAGCTTGGATTTTGCTTGTGTGCTCTAAAACTAAAAGCCATAAATAGAAGCGTAAAGGCAGCTTAAAAAGGAAATGAAAGAAGTCATAAAATATTTGATCTATAAAACCTTTGTGAAATCATTTGCAACAGTGGCAAAGCCAGATCGCAATCCTCCAATTTGATATGTTTATATGCACTTATATGTCAGTTACCGTAGCGATATATAATGTAAAAAGTTGGTTGAAAGGATGGGATTCTGATCGGATATGCTCAAAATTGGATTTGGGCTGGTAATGTGAACATAACCCTAAGCAGGGGGAAAAAGGTAGTAACCTTTTACACAAACTTTAATTACTTTCTGCTCAAGATTCAACGTCCCTCTGCTGTTCAAGCACACACACACACACACACACACACACACACACACACACACACACACACACACACACACAGAGAGAGAGCTCAGCATCAGTGTATTACCAGAATGATCATTATATGGGTACACGTTGCCAGTTTAACCGAGTTGATGTGTTCACTGAAGACTCAACTGAAGTCTGTTCAGGACGCAGCAGAATGAGCATTAACCATGAGGGAGAATATTATTATTGGAAAAAAAAGGATGCCACCTCCTGCGTCCTTTTATAGACTTTTTATTTTTATGGTTTAGCTTCTGGTATCAAATGCTGTTGCGTCTGGACTCCTAAACTTGAAAGGCTTTAAAACAACTGACTTGGTTAAATGCATAGACGGGGGTGAATGATTTTTTTATTTTTATTTTTTAAGCGCATGAGCACAAATCAGTTCTCCTCAACTAATGCATCGAGTGTGTTCTCACCTCTGAGACATGATCTTGTACGCGTCCGGCAGGTAACACCGCGTGTTCTCCATCTGTGCTGGGTCTGCGTCGCAGATCTTGTCGTCGGTGCGGCCGTAGTTGGCGCTCTCGATCATGATGACGTCTGTGCCCGGGCAGCGCAGCTCGATGGGGTAACTCTCACACGACAGCTCCCTCCTCACCACCGCCATGGGGATGGGGGCTCGACTGAAAGCTGCAAAAAGAAAAAAAACAAAAAAAACACAAGAATTTGAGTTTGAGTGCTTCTACTGTCTTTTTCTTTTTCCAATATGAGCAACAAGGTTTCCATGGATTAAAAAAAAAAAAAAAGAAGAAGAAACTGCTGAAGCAACTTCATCATGTGAGTGAAAGGTTAGCTGAGAGCTGGATAAAAGTTCTGCATATTCCTCCAGGAAAATACAAGAGCAGATGGGAGAGCCTGCAATCAAAAGGTCTGACACTGAGGCATATGTGAGGAGGTTATCCACCCTTGTCTCGAGAGTGTGGGCGGACGGGATGCTGCTTCCTTGGAATGGGAGGATGAGCAATACCACGTGGGCCCTCGAGAGCCCAGGAGTTGTGGAAAGACAGACTAGAAGATTGGCACGGATCAAACAAAAGGAAATGGTGTGTTTGTTTTCAGCTTTGAGAAAATAAACTATTCACTGTTCAGCTGAGAACCGACGGGCGGAAACGGCGAAAAGACACCAGCGTCTCAGGTAAGTTATTAGAGTTTTCCTCCACACCAGAATGTAGGAGAGAGATTCTGCGTTCTCTGTACTTTTGAGGTGATAAGAACCAACTTCAGCTGGGCTTCATGCAGAGAGGAGGCAGAAGATCAAGAGGTGCTTTGGCCCCGAGCTAAAGATGAGAATCGATCTTCAAAAAAAAAAAACTGTTTATTGCAGAGCCAAAAAATGGATGAGAGGGCCTGTGGTCTGAGCGGCGGGGTTGCTGTTTCACTGATTTCTTTGACAGAAGAACATGCATGTACACCCACGGATGTCTGCCGAGGCTCAAACGGGCACACGAGCAAGCATGTCCACGGCAGACGAGAGAGTCGGCGTTTACAGCCAGAATAAAAAATGAGCAAGAAGCGTAAACATTGGCCTCGGCGACGGTGAGGAGGACTGCGGCAGTTAAAGATTTTATAAACAACCTTTCAGACAAGCGTCTGGACCGAGAACGCATAGATCATGTTGAGCACATACGGACAGAAAAAAAAAACAAAAAAAAACAAAAAACAAGGCCGTGTCACTTAAAATCACATCTTTGTGACAGAAATTAACTTATTGTCGAACTCTTTATACGTCATTCATTTAACATATTCAGTGGTTACAAGTACAACTTCTCCTTGAATTTGTAAATAATCCCAAAATAATCCCAACACTGTAATCGATTAGTGGTTGTCCTGGTTGTTTTGGTCACTGTGGTCACCAGCAGATGCCTGACAGCAAATAAACCAAAGGATAGCAAAAGAATAAATGAAGTAACTTGCAGCAAAGCAAAAGTTTTACCCCCTTTCTTTATTTCTATGTCTTTATAAGTTAAAGCATAATACAAGTCATCTAATCCCAGTGGGTCTTAGAATTAGGCCAGTACAGCCTCAGATGAACAACAGCAGAACTTTTTTTTTTTTTTTCCTCAGTGCCATTTTTTATTGAAAACAAAATACAAAGAAAAAAAAATAGTAAGCACCTCCATGACTCAATCCACCTCCAGTAGCAATGAATTGAATGCCGTATTTTAATTTAATGGCTTTTATCAGTCTTTGACATTGTTGTTGAGGACCTCTGGAACATTCTTATGTATAATCTTGTAGTTCATTGAGATTTTTAGGCGTTCGCTGATGCACAGCTCTTAAAACGATCTGCCGGAGCATTTTGGTTGGGTTGAGACCCTTCTAAAATCTCGCTGTACTTTATCAGTCTTCATCTAACTGTGCATTTTACATGCATGGTGAGGCTTAAAGGTTCCTAGTTGTACCTCTTGTTGTTTTTGTTTGCTTGTTTTTTTTTTTTGTATTTCAATAAACACTGCAGTGTGACCTTTGGGTAAATTCGCATGGATGACCACTCCTGGGAAGATTGATTACTGCCTGTACTTGTGAATAATATCTGTCACTGTAAAATACTGAGCTCCACATTCACTGAAAAGGTTATAAATTTAAGATAATGACTGATGCGCAGCAATAATTCCTCCTTTAAACTCATTGCTTAGGTCTTTCCCTCTTGGCATTGTGTTAAAATTTGATCTGAATAATGTCCCACTTTTATAAAGATATGCACACCTGCAGGTGATGGGTTCATCTTTCTGCCTTAATTTTGGCTGAATAAATCGCCACGTCATGTTGCTTATCAGAGGTTTTATTTGCCTCATAATAAGACCAACAACAAATGGATGGTTCTTATTATTTTAATATATTTTTTTAATATTTTTTACACAAAAGGTATAGCACTGAAAGAGGGTTAGGACCTACTTTTGCACATGACTGTAAAAGAAAAAGAAAAGCATTATAAACACAAAGCCATGTGCTGTTGAAGACCACAACACATGAATGAAAGCTGAGGATTTTATGGCATTTTTCTTCAAATTCATTTTGTGCATTGTGTGAAGAGGCAAATACTAAATAATAATAATAATAAACTGCTCCATCTGAAATACAGGATGTCTGCAATTTTGTATGATTACTTTTTTTCCTCCCTCCATTGTAATGAGCAAGGTAATGGAAAAGTATATTTTGTGATTCCTCTTGAAGTTATAATAAAGATGATTTTCTTGGCAGAAGTATGTACGGGCCTCCTCTCTGCATCTGCGCCCCCTGGTTATCCGTCTTCGCTGAAGTTCTACTGGCTGGTCATGTCTAATTACATCTCTTAAAACGAGCGAGATGCAGCAATGTCAACCTGACCCTTCGTGCAACTTCACACCGACTCCGCGATGCTGAGATCAAGGCTCCGCGGGGGGAAATATACCATCTGTTGCAGAGCGCTTTGTTCTTACGCCTTCCTGATGGCGTCGCACGATAGATAAGAATGCAAATATCGAAGGTGCCAAAAGCCCTCATGTTGCATTCTGCGCCATATAGGCACAGACAAGACAGCTGATCATGACACTACACTTGTGCGAGGCCACACATTCTCTACCAGTTCAGACAGCCAGGTATCACTTTTTTATCTTTCCCTGCAAATAATGAGAGAACACACAAAGACACCTGGTGAGGCGAGACAAGAGAGAAAGCCTCAATACCTTGTCATTTCATTTTCTTTCTTATAAATCTGTCAGACTCCAATCCACTAAAACGCATTTGTAATTGACAGAGATCACAGATTGAAATAATTATATCCAATATGGCACTGAAAGCTAACAATTATCTTCCTCTTACTGGAAAGATTTATTCTGCCTCCTTAACAGCACTGGTGCGGATTAAAACAATCTTTGCCGAAACAGACAATAAGCCAATGAGGGGGAGAACGCAGGTTAATTTCAAAAGGTGCACTTAGATGAATGGGAAGAAGAAGAAAGAAAAAAACAAAACAAAAAAAAAACAAAGAGCAAAGCGGCTTTATAAAAACGGACAAATTGCTTATCGATCCTCATGTTTTTGTGCATGGCCTTTTCACATAAACCCTCAACTAAACTGAAAGTAAAACCAAACAAAAAGTGACCCAATTAAATGTCTTCCATTGAAATCAAGAAACAAAAAAGAAAGATGAATGTGTCACAGACAGGGACAAACTTTAGTCACGTGGAAGACATTTAAGCTAAAGTTCACTTTAACCAGGGCTGAGCCAAATTTTAAAAGATTAAACCGTTTCAAAAAGCCTACTTTGAAATACTGTAAACCACTCTGCTCATTAGGTAAAAATGTATCTCAAAGGCAGCTATCATCTGGTTGGCACATTTCTTCTTTGCCAGGCAGCCAAAAAAGAAAAAAAAAAATGCTCAAAAGACACTTATAGTCCACTTCTTGTTTTACGGGGCCTCAGACGGGTGTCTTAATACCAGGAACGACCCCACAATGAGAACTGTCGGAAACATAAATGACGCCAAGACAAGTCCCAGCCTTGGTTTTCAAACTGCTGCTGGTGGAGGTGGTGGAGGTGGTGGACGCAACCACGACTTGTTCTGACAGTGAAATTCAAACACAACAGGTAAAAGAATCATGGAGGAGGGTGGCTGTGTTACATTCCCAGTTTCCTACGTTTTACCCAAGACCCCTGCTGATGGAAAAACCACCCTTTGACAAACTTTAAAGTTTAAACTTTGACGATTTGTAAAGATTCACAGTTAATCCAGTACTGTGGCTTAAACTGACACTGGTCAGGAAAGATGCTTCCACAACTACTGCGACCTGGGTGATTGGCTTTCTCATTTTGTCCTATCAGGTCATGGCGACCCCAAAAAAAACACAACAGAAAAAGGTTTTCTAGTTTTTTTGAACACGCTACACCTCTCATTCAAAAGGCTTTTTCAGTTCTTAAAAGTGCTGGGATGTTCGTTCTTGCAAGTGATTGAAGTTGAAGGTCTTTAGTCCATTGTGAGTATACGAGTTGTTTTGTTCACACGAATCAAAAAACTCATGATGTGGATGGATGTCAAATTGCCTGGGAAGAGAGAGTCAGTGCTGAGAGTCAATACACTTCAAAACTGTATCGACTCTCAGTAAAAATTCTGGATAGATGACACCTAAGGGCCACCTGCTCTGCTTAATGTTAAATGGCCTTTTTCTTATTTTTATTAGTTTAAAACTCCTCTCTCAAAGCATCTATACACTCCAGTAACCAAACACTACTGTCCCTTAACCTTCCATACAAGTGGTATTTTACAACAGAATATGCACATTAAATACCTCAAAAAAAAAGGAAAAGAAAACATTATTAAATGACAGCACCTCTTACCAGGCTCTGAAGGACGCTGTAACTAGAAGTTAGAAAAATGAAAGAAATAAAGTCACAGACTGCATCTATCTGGCTAAAACCAGAAAAACATGAAGCCCAGTCTCTTTTTTCTGTTTTTGGCAGGCTTTTTAGCCAGACCAAAAAAAAAACCCCCAAAAAACAAGGGTTCATTCAGTTGAAGATATTCTGGATTGCACAGCAGGGACTCAAATGCTCGAACAAGCATGAACCGCCAGACTGGCAGTGACACAGAACACCAAAGCTCTGAATACGAGACAGTTCCCTCTGTCAGTTAACGACTGCTTTAACGCTGGAAGTATTTAACTTTCTCTAAATGTATATTGTATATAATGTGCTGGTGTGTTTGAAAACATGCAAGCAAAAATAAGAACTGAAATCAACGCAAAACGTCTCAAGCATCTCTAATAAATGCTCGATATTTGGCATTTTTGCTGGACCAGAGCATTCAGGTGTGTGGCAACACAATGCCAAGGAGGAAAAAAGTCATCAAAGATCTTAGAGAAGCAATTGTCGCTGTCCTTCCAGTTTTGACACTTTTCTACACTTTTCTTTTCTACAGGAAAACAAAACACTCAGTTCTACAGTAAATTTCAAAAGAAGATCATCTTTGGGTTGTACTTCAGGCTCTAAAGCCCTCGGACGATTAATAATAAAGTTCAGAACTGTACAGTTTTGGGAAAAGACTGAACAAGGACTGCCAACAGAAAGTCTCTTCTCTCTAAAAGAATAAAAAGAACATGTCAGCACGGAATATGTCTGAAACACTGTTTGCTAGTTGGACAGACCGCCTGTGATGTTTGGTCACAAAGCATCATGCTACATCTGGCAAAATACAAACAGCAGATACAAACATAGAAATAGAAGCAACTGTCAAGCATGGAGGTGGAGGAATGATGATCTGGAATAGGTCTGCAGCCAGACTTGTGGTAATTGAGTCAACCGTGAACGTTTCTGAAAACCAAAGTATCCTTGAGTCAAGTTCAATTCTGCCTGTCAATCGGCTGAATATTGACACCAAGCAGAGCAACAAATCTGCAAGTTAAGGTTCTAAAATGGCCTGGACAGAAAAAAACTTTTAAAAACCATTAAAGCTGCTGATTTTTATTGTTTATTTCAAATAATTGAAGACTGCATGTCAGCCATTGTCATTGTGCATGTCAGTTTCAATTCATTTTTGATTAATTGCCCAGCCCTAATGCGTACATTTACGAAATCAAGAATGAAAGATAGCAGAGGCTGCAGGATGTCCAGTATGATCTTACGAGTATTTTTCAACCTTTTAGCCTTTGCTGGCTTGACAAACCTGTGAGCATGTTCAGCAGGACGATGTTGTTTTAAAGCGCTGCAAAGCTGAGTTTGTTGTCCCGATTGTTTCGGTTGTTGTTCTTAGCTATATCTACTTTACAGATTGTGCTAATTGCTTCCTTGCTATTCTGTATTTGCAGCGAAAAGCTTCCCAGTGACTGTGATGCGCTTACTGATGGGATAGAAGAAGGAATAGGTCACTCAGTATTCTAAACTCCTAAGCGGAAGAATCTACTGCATATATGCGTATATATGCATGTGTGTGTGTGTGTGTGTGTGTGTGTCATACTGTAAAGCAAAAGGCCCAGTTGATGTCGGCATCCTTAAAGAAGTATTGCAACAAACAGCGGAGAACACGACACCGTCAAGGGCACCGGCAATCCCATAATGCTCCGGAGTAAAAGCATGCCAGTGACGTCTCAAATTACAAAGCTGGTCGACAACTGTAAGTTTAATTACATTTGCGGCTCGGAGCTGGACACTGATACGGCTCGTGTTCCTCAGGTAACACAGCCCGCATCCCTTCCCACGTATACGTTATAACACATATCTACCTGCTGCACGCCTCAATGTCAGATCAGTTAAAGATTGAAATTAGCCTTACAGAAAGCTCCTATGTTCTATGCACTTCATCTCAGTTCTTCCCTCTGCAGCTAAGACTTTAGAGGCATATTTATATGCAGCACATATCTCTTTTCAGCTCTGCAGATTCTCCCTGGATAATTCTTTTGACAAGTTCACTGCTGAATATGAAAAAAAGAAAAAGAGGAAAAAGTAGTAGCTTCGGGTAAGCAAACTCTAATGGCCACATTGGATATTTCCATTACTTTCACACCGCTGAACAGTCTTTTTCATTATGATACCTGCAAATGACATAACTCACAAATGAATATTTCAGAAAATGCAATTACTCTCTAAAAAGGGCAACAGAAAGGTCAGAGAGAAAAATGGTCATTTGGAAAATGTCGCACCCCCGCAGAGTTTTAACAATCACTCCGAGGAGAAATGCTTTCGTGTTCTGATTGTGTGCTTGCTAATAGTGATCATGAATAAGAGGGAAGACATTTTGCTGCTAAAAAGCTTCTTCTTGGGTCAGTGGCATGGAGCACAGAGTCATTACCTTTCTTCCAAGGAACCCAACTGGTGTTGAAGCTCAGACAAAGAGGGCTATGACATTTAAAAGTCATCACTCGGATCAAAACGGGCTCCTTTTGGGACGTTTTTTGCTGTTGTTGTTTCATGTCATATGAAAACATTAGAAGGAAGCGAGGTTGACCATTATGCGTACGTGAATAAACAATCATCCATCTATTAATCAATTAAACGTGTTCACTTCATGGCGGCCGAACCAGAGAGGCCCAGACCTCCTTTTCCTTGGCTACCACCTCCAGTTCTTTGACGAGGGCACCAGTCAGAGAGATCTCATCTCTCCAGCGTGTCACTGGTCTGCCTTGGGGCCTCCTTCTGGTTGGATATACTTCAAAACTCTTCCCTGAGAGATGTCCTCACCAGATGGCCCAACCACCTCAACTGGCTCCTCTTCAAAGAGGAGAAGCAGCAGCTCTACTCCGAGTCGCTCTTGGATACAGTCGGTGCTCACGTACCCGAACTCCCATAAGTGGAATCAGTGGAAGATGGATGGATGGACTGTGACAGCTCCTCATGTGAGCCAAATGCTTGAAGATCCATATTAGACTTCAGGTTAGGTCAGCAAAAAAAGAAAAGAAAAAGATGCACCCTGCAATCATTCACTTATAATGCATTCCCTATTAAAAGGGGGAAGAAGATAAGCCTTTGAAAATACAATTTTATTCTTTAAAAAGGTGCTCAGTTTCTATAAGACGTGACTTAAACTGACAACATTACGTACACTGGAAGGGGGCTGCATTCAAACGACTCTGACTTCATTGAATTAATGTAAGATAGATGGAAGAGAGAGGAGGGGATGGCGAGAGAGCTGATTCAACAGATCAAATGTCTCGTTTTCCTCAGAGAATTGCCGGATGGGTCCAGCCCCCAGAGCTGGTGATTAATTAGCACATGAATCTAGACCCAGTTATTTGATTAGACCAATGGGAGCCTGTCACACCAACTTCTTAGGCTGCAACAAATGACAAACTGGTGGGCGGGAGTAGGCTAGAATAAACTTCTTGTGAGACGACCGTGAAAAAAAAAAAAGGGGGGGGGGGGGGGGGTGCTGAAGGGGGAAAAAAATACAGCTTTTTCAATAATGCATGAGGGATTATTTATCTTGAAGTGAGAAATGGTTCAGGCAAAGTGTTCTCCCCAAAAAATTACGTTTACACATGGCCTGAGGCGGGGAAATCTCTAAAGGTTTTTATGAAGAGTGCAAAATTATCACGGAACCGAGCGGTTGAAGGGCCGCGTGTGGAGCGTTTAAGAGAAAGAACATCAATAAAACAAGGTTTTGCTGAGGGTGGAGAAAGTTGTGGAACATGGAGGTTGGTTTGATTCGTCTTTAAATGGCAAAAAAAAAAGTTATTTTTGTTTTGTTTTTTTAAAAAAACAGCCCACTTTATAGAAAAGAAAAGGTGCAACTTGATGACAGAAGACGCCGCTGTCGGGATGGATTCATGATCCGACCACAGGAACGGCCATGACGGACTTCGCAAATCTACTTGACGGCTTTTGACACTTAGACCAATGAAGCCGCTAAGCAAGATTAGCATTACTCACAATGACAGGACCCAGATATCCATTCAACACGCCGAACGAACGAGCCATTTGTTTTACTTCTGCTTGCGTTCACTGACACACATGTGAAGACATTAATTGGCAGTGCACCGCGGACTTGCAAATTCCAGCTGTAGGGGGAAAGACTAATGGTGGTCTTTTGCAGCGCGACTATGTGCGAGCGTGAGTTTCAAACTGTCAGTCAAACTGCCCATGAGGCCTGGAGGGAAATTAGCTCGTCAGTGTTAACAAATTAGCAGAAAGGGATACAGATGCGGTGTAGTCGTAATAAACCACTGCACCTTAGTGGATCAGGCCTCTCGTGGTGATTTTTTTTTTTCCTAAATTAAATGCCGCATGCAACATTTATCTGAAGAAACTCACGAGACAGCAGTCATTAAACAGCAGCAGAGTGTTGAATTTTCCCTCCTACTACAACCATGCATCAACATAGTTAAAGTTAATAAGTGTGAAAGTTAATAAATTGGTCAGTAGAAGTGGATGGGAATCTGCAGAGCACAGCAACTTCCCTCCCTCTGTGATATACTTCCACGTGGGCAGATGCCTCCTGTTTGTGCACACACAAGTAACAAATCCAAGTATCCCTCCATAAAGGTTGGAGTCACTTCTCAAACCAAGTGTCTCTCCGTCCAGCAGGCTCGTTCTTTTAATTATTCATTGCTTCGCTTCATTAAGCGTGCAAACACAAAAGGAAAAAAAAGACAGAAAAAAGTCTGTTGTCCAGGCTTTATGAAAAAGGAAAAAAAAACTCTGCTGTGCAATTTGCAACACTGTATGTGCAGGTCAAATTTACTGAAGCAACAGAGAAAGCTGTTCTTTCTTTATATTTAGTTTTACTTGTGAGCAAACGTCTTCGCCGGTACTCCTTTCCTGAGTGTAATCAAATCAGAGGTGTGTGACCTGCTTTCTAAAGAGCTACTCCGTCAGATGGTCCAAACCAGAGGTGAGTCTGTGCAGCAGGCAGCTGCATCGCCAGCGGCTCATGACAGCAAGCTGGGCTTTGTTCAGCTCCCATCGCGTCCAATATCGCTTTGTTGCTTCCTCTTCTTTCAGTGCGTCTCCCCCACCTCCCGTTCCTGTAACCCATCCACATTTGCCGACATCAGTCAAGGGAGCATCTCAGCCAAGGCGAATGCACTTTGGCCCCCTCCTACTGTACAAGCCAGCTAGGTTCAAATGAACACAGTCCTTGTCCTCTCTCTCATTCTCACACACACACACACACACACACACACACACACACAGCTCCCAGAGCAGACATGACTCAACGGTCCCCTTTGGTATCACATGCCCTGATAGTAATTGAGGTCAAACAGAAGGAACAACAGGCTAATTTTATTTTTGTATGAGATGAAACAGGTCTTTTCCTTTTTTTTTTTTTTTTTTTTAAAAAAAATCATTTATTTATTTAGTTATTTATACCTCAGATCAACTGATGGAACTGCATTGCACCATGCAGGAGGAAATAGTTTGAACCTGTTTAAAAGCATGAACGGAGACGAACTGCACTGCTGGTTGTAAGAGTTCCTGTACTTCGTTGTCAGGAGATGCTGTTCATACCTGGATACTATGTTTGTCAGGACTCGTGTTGATGCAAAGTCTGAATGAGGCCAAAACGTACTTTTCCAAATCAAAATAACTTGAAAGATAGCAGCATATTTTACATTAGATGGTGGTCGATGAAATACCAGGATAAAAATGTTATCTTGAGTTGATTGTTGAGGCTAACATTCTTTCAAAGCTAATAGTGTTTTGTTTATTAAAAAACAACTGTTAATTAGTAATAATAATGATACCAGAATTTAATTTCATTTCATTATCAGAGAATTTTAAGACAAGCATTAATCATGCAGTTTCAAGCATGACTTCAGTGCACTTCATACATCGCCATAGAAACTCATAGTATTGTTGAAGGCCCTTTCTTACTTAATATATAGCACAAACCGACAGAATACTAACAAAATGTGTTTGCTTGTAATGAAATGGAAACCGGGCTCTATCAGTGTCTGAATGGATCCCTGGGGCTTGACTTATTATGGCTGTATTAATAGTTCAACGCTGGGAGCAAATGGAGCTGAACTTCAACACTAAACACAGCAGCCATCAGGTCAGTACCAAACCAGCTGTCACAACAAAACCCACAATGACTTCCTGCTTTGGCACGGGCTGATTTGTTGATCTTGGTGATAGTAAAATATATACATATAAATAAATAAATAAATCTCCATCAGCAAGCTAGCAAGATACCACTTGGGTAACGCCACTGCTACATCAAATGTAAAAATCCCAGTGACATCACACTGCAGCCTGTAATTTGTGGGGGCCTTAAAAATAAAAAATAAAAAGCAAAAGAAAATGTATTTCCCCAACCTGAAGTAGAAAAACAGCCTAAAACAATTTACATAAAACTGCAAGGCAGTGGTTGATGAAACCTTGGGATCAAATTTTCCTTGTGTGTTTGTCGTGATTTTCTGTCCGTGGGAGGCATTTTTCAATTTCTTACCATTTGAAGACCCAAAAGAAAAAAAAAAAGAAAACAAAGGGAAGAAAAAGAAAAAGGGAAGATCTTTCAGGCAGCATCCTTGTGCAAACTTGTTTTGCATTTCATTCTGTATCAAAAGCATCCTTATACAAAGATCCAGCTATTTGAATTGCACTGAACTGATTTGTTGTCTGTGGAAAAGCATGTTCGGATTTAAAAAAAAAAGAAAAAAAAAAAAAAAAGAGTCTAAGTCAATCCTCTTTCTCCTACTGTTTTGTGTTTTTTTTCTCCACAGCGTTGTAATATCCGAAGGCAAAAAGCATGAATTAATATCAATTAAAGCATGGCGCTGTGGTGTTGACTTTAATAATGAATAACAAGAACTTATTTAAATGACAATATTAAAATGTAATTTCAAGCATGCCGTATGCATCCATCCATTGTTCTTTCTTTGTTTTTAAACAAAGACATTACTCCACTTTGACCTACTAATGCCCCAAGAGTCATAATATAAAGCACCTACTAAACATATACAACAGGCACCGTAGCTCTAGTTCCTTATTAGGCTGTTGATATTTTCACACACAGCAAATGGAAAAACTACAAGCTTTCATATGTTTATTACAGTAAATCCCTAAAGAAGTATATTTTAAAAGTTATCTGAATGAGCAAAAAAAAAAAAAAGGTGGAGAATAGAAATGAGGAAGGAGAGAAGGAGTCAGGGTGGGGGTTTGCCCTATATACTGTAAGAATCCAAACGGTGGTGCAATTTGATGTTATGGATGGCATCAGCAGTAGTTAACAGCAGCTGGCCTCTTTTGTTACCTCTCCTGTGATTTGTGAATTTTCTCCACGTGTTTGCGCACACACACACACAGCAACTTTAATGCATTATTTACTCGATTCTTCTCCCTTGGGGACGTCGCCGTCTGCCGCACACACCCACGGACGGAAAACGACGGATGTCAAAAGATGACAATTCTTTTTTTTTTTTTTTTTTTTTTTTTTTAAACTCAACCCCCCTCCCACCTGCTCTGATCCACTTCCTCCCTGCACCGATTTAATCTTCTGTTTTTTTTCTGAGCATGCCAGCCTGTTCAGCACGATAGTACGCAGGCTCTTTCAGCGAGGTCACAGTGCCTAAAGACCTTATTGTTCCACACTGTAGCAAAACTAAACAGTTAGCGCTGACACGCTGCAGCAAAAAGACACAGACGAGAGGAAAAGGGAGCGTGTGGGTGGCATTTTTTTTTTTTTTTTTTCGTGCAAGTCAATTCCTGAATAAAGGATATGTGGTGGGGAGGAGGGGATAGCAATGCAAAGACAGAAAGAAGACAAAAAGAACTTGTTTGGGAGCTGCATGTAAAGCAGTGACCTCTGAGCCACCCACAGAGCATGAAGCAATCTCATTCCGTATGTATGCAATGAAGACGTCGCTGCTGAAATTAGCCTGGGTGGCTATGCTACATCTGAGACGTGGCGCTGATGATCTTCTTTGATCGGCCTTTCTTCTGCATTGAAGACGACAGGTATCGCACGTGAGATAATAAACACTGAATATGCATGAGGCGACCTTGGTTCTCATGCATCAAGTCATCTGGCCACAACTCTTCATATGCTGCATATCGGAATTTGACAACAAGCAAAAGAAACGCCGCGGCGGGCGACGTGAGATCTGGGACAAAACAAACAGTGTACTGCATATGCCTTCACGCGAGCAGGCGTGAAATGTCAAGTGTGATGCAATCTCACATGGAGGAACGCTGGCACTTGCAAGAAGTTGCAAGTGATTAATTTTATAAACCCGTTACTGGGAAACTGAAATTTCAGCCGTTGCAGGGTTGATCGAAAAATAACTGCTTTTTTTCTAAACTGTGCATTTTACAAGATTTTTGAATCCACCTGGTCACCAAGTGAGTCAGCATTTTCTGAAATTTAAAATAGTAAATAAATACATTTTTATATCGTGGTGCATTACCCTCGTTGGTATGAAGCCCCTAAATAAGCATTAGTGCTACCATTAACCTTCAGAAGCCACATAATCAATTAAATAAAGTCAACCTGTGTGCATTCTAGGTGTTTAATGATCTGATTATATATACACCTGTACTGAAAGGCCCACGAGTCTGCAACACAAGCAGCACCATGAAGACCAACGAGCCCCCATCCCCCCGTTAAAGTACCAACTCCCATTACCTGTCTTATTCCCTCACAATTCTTTGGGCCTTTATTCAGCTATACCATTGTTCCAAATGTTCAATTATCTAACATTTTCAATCACTGATGGCAGCTGGTCCATCCAAGACAGTGAATTCTACCATTAGTAGTTTTCTGGCTTTGTTCTGCAGGTCCTTGTGCTCTTTCATCTGATGGCTCTTAAATACTTCAGGTTACATTTGCAGAATTTGTGCTTCGTCCAGAGTCTGCAGTCTTTGATAATTATAATAATGAGCCATCCAGCATAAAATGATGCCATATTACTATTATGTTGCTAATGCTACATAACTAGCGCTATCCAGCAATTTATGCAGACTTAATGCAGGAGCTTGCAAAGCAGTATTGTATAACTTCTAAAAATGAAATGCTATCAGCTGGTGCTTGGGTTTAAATGCTCATCGATCCTCATACTTTTAGGTGAATATGTGGGTGTTTCATATGCTGGTATCAGAATCAAAGCAGCTGCATAAAAATGATCAGACACTCTGGTCAGAACAGGAAAATTGCCCTTTCTTCCAATCAAGAAAAAAAGCACATGCTGATGCAAATGCGACATCTTTCATCACCCCAAGAACAGCATCCCACAGTGAAGCATGGTAGTGGCAGCATCTAACTGTGGGAATGTTGTTCATTAACAAAGACTGGCAGATTGCTGAGAACTGAGAGGATGGTACAAGAGATTTGAGATTGGGATGGATGGTTCACCCAGTTAAAGCCCAAACCTCAATCCTATTGAGAAACTGTGGTCTGGATTAAAGACTGCTGTGGACCAGCAGAACCCGTCCAACCTGAAGGACAATAGGCAAGAAATCTAGTGGCTACATGTGCCAAGTTCATTGGGAAACCCCCCAAGATACTTGCAGCTGTAAATTTCGAAAAAAGGTTGCTGTACAAAGTCATGACTTTGTTGTTGTTTTCCACAGTGCATTACATTTCTTTTTGTTTAATTTCTTTAAGTTTATTATGTGATAAGACTGTACAATATAAATGGATGGGAGACAATGTCAGAGTTCCCTGGACATATCTCTGTGTTTCTGGAACATAATTATCCAACCTAGTCCAGTACAATTACTAAGGCTTATAAAAACATAAGAAATACATATTTTTCATTAGTCATATGCACAGTTAGGGTTGTGTCACTACTTTCCTATGATGACCATTAAAGTTGGCTTCAGTGGGAACTCCTCTAAGAAGGTCAGAAGGTGATTAAGAAAATGTAAATGAATATAAAGAAACCTGCTGGTGTTGCTTCAAAAATGTTCTCCTGAGATTTTTGTTTTTAAAGCCTCATATATTTATAATTGGAAATATATAGCACTTGCCTTCACAGATAACAAGGCAATAAAAAAAAAAGAAGAAAATACTCCCACAAGTTTTTAAGTAAGGAGGACATGTTGACTTCAAGAGATTTTATAAAAGATTAAAAAGGTACTTGCGTTCCCAAGTGGCTCATTTATGAGAAATGTGTCACATGCAAGCTTGGGATTTAAATCATAATCTCCCAGCTATAGGGTGGTCCCTGTGATCTTCACTCTGAGCTCAATACAAAATACCCTCCATTGTATGCACAGAGCTGATATGCAGCTGAGAAACATCTGCAGAGGGCCCATAAAAACGGCACGCCATATTGTATGTTGCCGTTGCCTGCTGTGGAGCGACATCCCTCACTCTGCGTCTCCCATTTCAAGCCTCTCCAAAGTCCATCCCGTGGCAGAGAAAGGACTCTATTATCACAGTGAAAGGGGATCTCCCTTTTACCCCCACCTCTTCCTGCCACCAAAAGAGCGGCAGTGATCATGAAAGTTTTCTGTGTGCGTGCGTGCGTGCGAACATGTGTGAATATATGTGTGGAGACCGCGAGGCAGGAGGGAGTGCACCGCCGGGGAATGTGCACCTGCAATTTTTCTCATCTGACACAGTTGGTCTTTTGTCAGGTTTAGGCCACAGGGAGATGACTGCGAAAAGTTATGGCTCCCGCCCTTTACCTTCACCTCCCAAAAAAATACATCTTCACCACGGTATTCTACATCCCAGCGGAGGAGATATCAGTGTCTACAATCATGGATGACATATTTAACACATGACAAGCCAGTTTGACTGAACACCAGAAATACTGTACTTGAAGCTTTACAAGTCTTACAGCTTGACAGCTATTGGATATAGATACGGCCAGTTACAAGCTGCACTGCAGTGAGCTCCTGGAAATTGAGTATTTACAACTGTATTTTTTAAATGGTACCCATCTATCCATCTGTCTGGTCTGTGTATGCCCAGGACACGGAGATGGATCAAAATTAAGTTTTGATAAGACCAGTTGTTTTCGCTTCGCGAGAAAACTTTTCCAATTTGGCTTTATAAGAAAAAAAAAAAAAATCTAAATTCCATGATATCAAATTAGACTATACTTGACTGGATTATAACTGGTTTTAAATGACTATTTAATTTGAAAGTAGATGGAATTAGATTGCAATTCAATTGAATTGCGCTGGATTTAATTTAAATGGAATAACTGGACTGAACCATATAATAACCGGATTTTAATTGGATCGAACATAATACAACTGGAAAAAAAGTTGATTGAACTGCATTATAATAATATCGTAAGTGGATTAAATTAAACTCTCTTAACTGAATATGATTTAATTGCACTGCGCTGGATTGTAACGTCAGTGAATTAGATTGTATTTATCTGGACTTGTCTAACCTCTCTGTGAAGAGCCCTCTTGCTGTAAAATTTTCATAAATTAACTGAATTAAAATGAAGTAAACAATGTCATAAAAAGA
Source organism: Arrhamphus sclerolepis (assembly GCA_037176975.1). NCBI lineage: Eukaryota > Metazoa > Chordata > Actinopteri > Beloniformes > Hemiramphidae > Arrhamphus > Arrhamphus sclerolepis. The sequence continues at coordinate 2,941,268 of JBAMYA010000010.1, forward strand.
TGGTAAAGAGGGAAGAAAAACACTTTGGGCAAATGAGAAAAAGCAAAGGTTCTCACGCCCGTGATGAAGAGAGCCCATCAAGACGTGAGGAAATTTATAGAAAACAGTTTGACTCAGATTATTACAGGATAGTTTCCGTCCTTTAATTTTATGGAAGATTTACCATGTGGTCATCGTGGGTCTTGGTGCTTCACGGAAGAGCACCATTTGTTGAAGGACACACGGATCAGCCAGCCAGTCAATCACGTCCCTCTCTACACCTGAGCTTTACTGCTGACTTACCGTGTTCTTTGGCTCAGTTTTTACTCCCTTAGCTATAAGTTTATAGCTAAGAATCAATGAGTATAATTAACACAAGGAAACAACAGAGGAAACTAGCAGATGCCAGTCAAATAGAAAATAAAGAAATCATTTAACAGTTGCTACAAAAAAGAATACTCTATATGTTCTTCTCAAATTGTCCTTCACTGTTTGTAGAAACACTTGAGCTCATGGTGAAGATCAAAGGGACCACCCTATAACCTGGTTCAGCTTTTTAAGTTTCTGTATAAAGGTTTTATGTAATGAAAATGACATTTTGGGTATGCTCACCTTCACTTCTCTGTGATAAAGTGCTTTGATAACCTCCCTAACTATGAAGCATGTTTAGAGGCTCAGTCCGCTCATACTCAGTCGTCCTTTATTTCAACATTTCCTTTGGTCTATGTGGTGTAATAGCTGATAAAACTAAAGCAGGAATAGATTTTGAGCAGGGGGTCAGGGGACACATCAAGGAGTATCTTGGTCAGAATATCAGCGGTCCTTATCAAAAAAAAAATAAAAATAAGAATAATAATTTTAAAAGCCTGACAATTACTCCCATGGCTAGCAGCTGTGGTGTGAAAGTGAGGGTTTAACAGTGAGCCTTGATTCTGCACATCTGCAGGGGGATTGGTGGGGGTCAAAACGAAAGATTTGTGTCTCAAAGTGTGGGAGAGTCTGGAGCGCGGAAAGATTAAAGAAGGGAGTGTATGAGTTTATGCGTGAAGAAGAAAAAAAAAATACATAAACTCCAGTCTTTCCCCTCCAGTGTGCAGAACTGGAACTATACCTGACCTTGGCATCCTTCCAAACAGGGGGGCCACATTGAACATCTACCATTACTCTTGGGCTATCCATTCCTCTATCTCCTTCCTTTTATTTTAATGAGAGCACAATTAATAAGGAAATGGGCCAGTTTCCCAAAGGAGGCTAGTTTGTCCACAATGGATGCCTTCTTTTGTCGATGGCTGTATTGGATTCCTCTAGTAGGCCACTGAGCCGTGCTGAAGTCCATCTCCACTATCGTCACACCCACCATCACACTGCTGTCTCCCTCCCGCTTGATCCTCTGCGCTCTTACTCACAAGGTCTCATGGGCTAATCTATGCCACAGTATCATTTGATCCTCACCCACTATTGCTTCACATGCAGACTATACAATTCTTAATATTGATTCTCTGAGGAAGAATCACCAGTTACTGAGCATGCTTGGTTTATTCAACGACAGAGCTGAGGGGAGCGAGAACGCGGCCCCATACCTTATTGCCCATAATTGGCCTGTTGCATCTGCAGTGAACTTTAGTTCAAGGCAAAGTGGTATCAGATCTTTGTTTGTGTATGAATACATTAAAATTCAAGCCAATAGCTTGTGTGCTCCAGGAGGAATGAAAGAGATCAAAAGGAACAGCAGCTAATTAATCCTTTACTCGTTTTTTGTTTTTTGTTTTTTTTTTGTTTCTCAATTATTTCCTTTGTTGGTCAAATAAAGGTTGTATTGCTTCATTCTGTTCTCTGTGTCATCCAAATAAAGGCACCTGTACTTGTGTTTGCATTTATTTGATGCTGCCAAATTGTCCCCAGAAGACTCAGAACAGCCACAATGCCTCATGCGCCACAGATTCCAGATGATCATTAAGACTTACTGGAAACGAAAGCAGAGAACCGACTGTACTTCACTGTGCACATCACCTATACGGGTTTCATTTGCAAGGGTGTCTTCTTGCTCTGGTGACAGCGAGCTATTATGTTGATATCTTCATCAACAGAAAGTGCTAGTGGGACAAAGGAACAGCTCCGCTCTTGCGTGACCCTTCAAGCAGCTATAGATGGCATAAGCTGGGGTCAGCGTTGAAAGGTAAGTCCTGCAAAAGTCAACACCAACTGAATCACTCATCTCCTTGATTTGAAATAGATCAAGACAAATCAGACTGCTAAACAGATAATCACCTGATATTTTGACAGAAGATGCACTCGCGGTCAGTTGGTTTTCTCGGATTGGAGTGGCCTCAAGCTACATCTTGAATCATTTAACCCCCTACCATCTTCCCTGCAGTTCATCAATGCAGCCGTTTCGATTACTTTCAAGTCTAGCCGTGTTGCATCTAAATCGTTAAAAAATGTGGATGGTGAATCTATATGAAGGGAAATTTGGAAATGTGAAGAAACAAAAGGGTTAGACTTCAAATTCTCCTGTGAATTGCTAAGTAAATTTATGGTCAATCTAGAAATATTGAATGCATTTAATTTTCTCTGCGTGGATTTATCTGCGGTTGGTGTGCATAGCCATGGTCAGGTTGGCTAATCTCAATGTTTTCATCAAAACCGGGCAAAAAAAATTTATTGGCTGAAGAAAAATACATTTATGAACAATAAAAAACTCTGTGCTAAATGTTCCTTTTTTAATGCATATTGGTAACATAGAAAACTAGAGACCTAAGAAATGCCACTTTCAAGGCTACACACCACATTAGTACATTAGCCACAAATATATTTCAACAGTTACTTTCAACCAAAAATCAAAAATCCACTTATGTATAAATGTTGCTGTGTTACAAAATGGTGATCTCCTGGACATGAGAGCGGCCCTGAAGATATAAAGTGTGTTTCAGCTCCTGTGACTTTTTCACAGAAATTCTTTATGTATTCACTACTTCTTTCATGGACATAATTCGTTTTTAACATTTTAAACTGACTTTGTAAGTGCAGTACACATGTACTTTCTCTGAAAGTTAAAAGATGGCTGATGTGCAAAGGCCAACGAGTACAGAACACTTACCTGAGACAAAGCATCGTGAGAGTGAATGAGATATGAAAGGACCAAGTGAGAAGTTTGCAACAAAAGCACAACATGCTGAATGTAAATTGCCCGTCAGTGGAGAAAAAAAAAAAAAACCCTTCCATTCTAGGGATAAATCATAGTTTACAATTTACCAGTTTGTCATCAAATGTAAAGTGTAGCACACAGCTGAGGTCAGCTAAAATGAAATCCACAGAACTGGATGTCCGGATATCAGAACGATTGGATCCAGCCCTATTCTATTCCTCTGTAAACAATTAGCATAAACTGCCGACATCTTTGTTCTGAATTCCAGCTCTAACAAGCCCACCACCTTCACCCTTCTGACTGGTTTGGTAGATTCTGCACTGGTGGAAACGTCTGCGAATGGGAGAGGTAGCCAGGAGAGAACGTTCTCCAAGAGCAAGGGAACGACTGACCAGGCTAACTAATGAAGGAATAGAGAAGTCTATTAACAAGAAGCGGCTAATGCTGCCATGAAGAAGTCATGTTACATTAAACTGCCCTCAAATTCTGTTGAATTTATTTAGCAGGACATAAATGCCACATGACTTGTGTGGCTGACCCCTTTACAGGCAAAACGCTCCATCTTGCCTTAAGCCGAACCATTACGTCCGTAATCTTCTTAGTGTTCGGTCGTATCTTGACTCGGGCCGGTAGAACATACACACTTTCAGCAGATCACCATACAGCACGTGTAGAGACAGTAAAGATGTGAGCAGAACAGGACAGGGAGAGTTAATCATATCAAATCCCACTCAAAGCTGCTGGCTTGATATTGTTCTAATTATCTTGAGTTTTTGCGTCTCATCTTGGATTGTGAAATAAATCAGACGTTTTTCACAGGCAGAGAAAAACAATGCACCTTCATCACTGCACTGTAATCCTCGAACACACCTGCATTATCTAGACATCAACACGTTGGTAGCAACGTTTTCAAAGAGAGAAACTCTAATATGAATAATAAGCTAAGTGTACACAGTATGACCTTAAGGCATAATTAAATCACGTACTACTGCAGTGAGATTTTATTATGTGGGTGGTTGGGGGTAGGCTCACCATGCTTCAATCAAACCCGTGACTGTGAAAACCTTATGGTGGAAACAGTGCGTAGGGGGCGAGTCCTTCCAAGCGGAATGGATATCACATGTAATCATCTTCCTGCTCCGCTGCAACAAGTACACGTCATCGCAGAAAAAAAAAAACAACTGAAAACATGTATTTCACAATATAGAAGGTGGGGGAGAAAGAAAAAAAAGCAATTAATTTCACCATATGAGCAAAGCAGACGCAGCTGCATTGTCTCTCCGCGTGCTTTCTGGTTGCCCTTCCTGCTCCTCACATTCTGCCCACACCCTAAATTACTGCCTGACCCCTGCTGTTATGCAGTGTGGGAAACCCTGTGGTATTGTACGCCCACCATTTTCGCTCTGCGAGCTGGTCTGCAGGGTTACTTAGCAGTCCTCTCTCCGGTCCTCCAGACACAACCAACGCGCACCGCGCACACGCGCGCATTATGCAGTCTAATGTAAACTAACATCCACTGCCACTTGACCTTGCTGTCGATATCCGTCCTCATTAAACACCATTCGGCCAGCTGCAGGTCCACTTTAAATGGCATCATTCAGCGCTTACCAAATTATGCCTCTGAATCCACAATGGGCCTGATCCATTTATTTGTAAGATATACACAGGTGGTAGTAGGGACACCCATAAACCATGCTGGGGTATTTAACCCCACCCCACTGTTCTTAATATACTGTCATTCATTCCTCCAGGGTTGCACGTTCTGACAGCAATTTGGCATTGTCAACCAGTAACTGTGTACGACATGGGCAGCAAAGGCCATTGTTTTATTCTCCATATCAAGCAGGTATTGATTTTTTACTCATTACAGAGGGACATAAAACAAGTAAGGGATGTTTGAGCGCCATGCCAGAATGCCACACAAAATATATAATGAAGGCGTGTGAGCTGAAATTCAAAACACAAAGAAAATCAGCTTTGATTTTCAAATTAAGCCAGCTGAGATTATTTCAAAGTTTAACTGAAAAATGTCATTCCATGTCCTAAAAGGCTGAGACGTGCTACCAATGCAAAAGAAAAAAAAAAATGAAAAATTGAAAAATTAGCATTCAGAATGGAGATAAAGAGTAAGCTAGCCTACAAATGATTGCTGTGAGGCAACCCTTAGGATAGGTATAAGAAAGAAGATATTACACCTGCAATTTTCAGGAAGCCTTTTTGTGGCTTATGGGTAAAGCATAATCACCTGTATAGAAATAAAGGGGAAAGATTGTTAAAGCAAGGAACCTAAGGCTTTGTTTTGTTGTTAAAGAAAATCATGAAAATACTGTTTTTTAAAGCAAGAACACTTTTACAGGAAAAGCCAAGTAACAAAATTGCTTAAAACGAATTGTTTCGTGGCTGTAAATTTCTCTATCATTTGATTAACTCTGGTGTTCAAGTCAGAAATCTCCCTTCTGAGTTTAAAGCAAACTCTTTTATAGCTTTTTAAAATGTTTTCTCATAACTTATCATAAGTGGGTGGTTTTTAACAGGTGAGATGGGAAAATCGAAAGAGGATGGCATCCCAGCAACCAATGACTTAAGCATTTATTATATGTAATACTTCCATGCCTCAATAAATCTCAGTGATAAATGTTGGAGCCCAGTTTCATCAGCAAAGATACAATATTAAAAGTGGAAATGACACAGCAATATATTCTTCTGAGTGTTTTCAGGCTGCATTATCTTCGGCCTGAGTTTTTGCTGACTGGTCCATGGCAGAGTGGCAGGCGATCAGCAAACCTGACTGTTATGTGTAAAAAACTCAGTGACTTGTCAAAGATGCTTGTTGCATTATATCCGATGGATGTTCAACAACCCAAATATCTAGAGCCATGTCAGATGAGGAAACCTGTGATGGATTTTTTTTTCCTTTCATTTTTTGCTCGTGTTCTGAACAAATCACTGGCCATACAACTCGCAACCTTTCCAGTAGGACCACATGTAGTGGGATTCTCTTGAATAGAAGTCTATCTAAGTATTATCTGCATTTGCAAAGCCATGCTCTCATCTCACATTAGGTATACCATCCTGCACAAATAGTACAACACAGCAAATACAGAAATAAATCTGGAAATAAGAGCTCTAACTAGACTTGCAGCACAGATCAGGACGGCATCATCAGGATTGTATCTTGGCCCGCTTTTGTAAGTTTTGTAAGTTCTCTAGTCTTATTTTGAAGATTAGACTGGCAAAGATTTCTTCTGTTTACTTTTACCAAAGTGAGAGTGTAACTGTAATAATACCTTCCCTTATCCTTAATCAAAGACAGAGATGGGAGCTATTTTCTGCATTCCAACGCCTCCGTCTAATGCATAGATAATTTACCCCTGCCTTAGAGTGCTGTATCTGCCCGCATTTTGTTGTTGTAAGTGAATGACATCCGCCCACTCCAAAGACCACTTATTTTTCAATGCTTCAAGAGGCGTCTTGCAGTTACAACAAAACAGTGCATGCCTCACTATACTCTACAAAGAACTTTCTGCTGCTCTGAAATATGAGCTCAAATAAATCATTTGTTTAATTAATTAAGCAAATTAGGCAAATCCAGGGATGCCTTGGCGGAACAAGTTGGTGCCCTGGCACTAGAAGATTAATTAAGTGGATCGGGTATGGGAACAGCAAGAGTGACGTTAGAGTTGAATGCTCTTGTTTAGTTGCATGCAGCTAACCTTTGCATATTTGTGCTAATACTTCAATGTGAGCAAGCACGGGGTGTCTGCAAGGCGCACGTTGGCGTGGATTCAACTTTGTGTAAGTTCGGTGAAAAAATGCAGAGCAACACAAACAGGCAAGACGGATGTTTTATTTTTTTGTGCTCTCTGTTTTTTGTTAATCCCATTTGCAGAATTGTCATTCACCTGACATTGTTCTGTGGCTGCAAAAACATATTGATGATCACATAAACTGAACAGATGTGCCAGGCACACAACTGCCCCTATGTCTCATCCATCCCTCATTACGTTACCAGCCCCTCCTTAGCTCCCCCGCCCCCCGCCCCCCCCCCCAGTCTTGATGTATGCACTTCTATCTGACCATGAAAAATGTATGTCAGACTTCACGCTTCTGTCTCTTCTGACCATTTCTTGAGCCATCATCTATTATAGCGGCTACATCTCTGATTCTGTGGGCTGGTATTAAGTGGAATGAATAAAAAATCCTTCCTGGAGCAGTTTACATGCACAGAAACACATGATTAATGGGCTTCTCAGGCATGGCCGTACAGTTTGAGGCATTGCCTTTGCATTGTTATTCTCTGTTACCAAAACAATGACGGCGATGCATTTTACTTATTTTACGACTCAGTGACAGCATCTGTGATGGACCTTCTTATTAATCTTTCCAGACTTTGTAGGTGTGTTCTCACGCACAATCATCACAACCAAATAGAGCGAAAACTCTTGCTTCCTGTGACACCTGTCTGGAAATATTTTTTCATTTTAGTGTTAAAAGATCATTTAAGTGCTGAAAATGACATTAAAAGACATTGCAACCTTTAACCTTGAATAGAAAATGCATGTGTATGTATTTTTCCTCATGCATGGCTTTATGTAAAACTGTCACGCATGCTTGCTTCTGCGCCTCACACCAGTATTCCACATGTGTGTATGCATGTGCCTGATCGTATACTGACAAAGCGGAGGCATAGATGGCAAAATAGGTCAGCGTCTCTCAGCGTACACATTCCCAGGGTGAATCACATACAATGACACTGTGTTGAAAATTTCCACTAAAAATTCCCCCATCTGTAAAACATTTCCCTGGCAACATCTGGTTATGCCTGCTTATAGCATCGGGGTTGATTTTTTTTTATTTTATTTTTCTAAATAAGGATGCCAAACTAACAAAGCCATCAACTACTTGATCTGGTCTAAAATTATTCAGATACGATTTCTTTACTTGCATCTCAGAAAACCACAGCAGCTCGATAGTTAGTTACCCCCGTGTCACCAATTACTATGAAATATATTAATAAGTGATGGAGTAATCGAGGGAGCAGTGATTGATTTAAGCACTGCTGCCATGGTGTTTTCCCACAGTTCAGCCCCTTTTGACAAATCACGCATTCGCTTATATATGACTATTTTCCAAATGGCTCAAACAGCCTTTTAGATTAATTGCTGCTCCCATCACCACATTCTCATATCAAACTGACATAGACAAAAGAAGGAAATGTTACACTACATCATACATGGGATAAACAACAAAGCTGTTATTTTGATAGGCTCAGAGTAGTTATTGTACAATAGTTATTTCAATGCTTCTACTCTCCTAGTACGTTTGCACCAACCTCCTTCTCAGTCCCTTTAGCCGTCATGTCTCCATTATGGTGTGAACATGTCGAATATTTAGCCCAGTCTGATGCTGGATCATTGTGCAGCGGTTGCTTATGTCCAACAGGTGCTAAACAAGTGAAATGTCTGGAACACTTGTTTTCTGTGTTTGCTTTATGCACAGTTATGCCTCATTTCCCATATGTGGCTTCACAGATCAGTCAAGCGACCTGTCACCATAAGATCCTTTAAAGACTTTTTTCTCTGTTATCATTCATCATTCATTTGAAAAGGGAAACAACTACAAGATTACAAGGCAGCCAGTCCTGTTATCTGGACACACCAACAATCAGCAAACTCTGAAAATCACATTGTTTTAAAATAGCTCTACAGTGACGGACCTGGTAGGATCCACTGACTTAGCAAATGACCATTCATACCAACCTGGTGACAATAGTGTACAACCTTTGTTGTTTTCCAACAGAAAATAAATAAAACAAGAAGAAGGTAAGGGCGGGGGGGAACTGAAGTGGAACGATGAGATCAACATCGTAGGAGCTGAGATGGTTGCTGCATTTCTGTTTGCTGATTGCATAAACTGCAATGGTGGCAATGAATGAGAACAGATGACTCAAACATGAAGGGAACATTGAGATGGCTGAGCTGTCATCTCCTGCCTGCAGCATACACAATCAGCACTGAGTCAACACCATCCCCCACCCACTTTTTCTGGGCTGCACCTAAATTTCAAAACCCATATATCATTCCCATATAAGTTCCCGAAGACTATCGTTACAGTTCTGCTCCTGGTAATGCAGACACCCGCCAACATCCAGGGCCCCATAAAATTATCCTGGACCCAAAACAATGAAAACTCACCTCATGTCTAATGTGGGAAATAAATAAATAAATATATGATGACATAGTGGACTAATATAAAATATTTACATCTAATATTTGGCACTCAATGCTAATCCAATGAAAAGGTTAATAAGGCTAATAATACTGACCAAAAGTACCAACATATCAATTATATTATACTGCTGCAGTTGCACTTGTTAAAACTCTAGAAGATAAATGATTATTAAAAATGGCATTAGATCTAGCCAGCAGATGGTTAATTTCACTGATAATTATTATTATTATTAGTTTGGGTGAAGCTCTTGCAAAACATGTTTTACGGAATAAATTTACATTCATATTAATTCATTAAACTGTTATTTTTGTCGATTAATGTTGCCCTTTGTTGTTTAAAGTTGACTTTGGTTTGTCCTGTACCACTAAAGCATGGGAAGCGTGGGAAAGATTTTGTAATTTCGATACTTCTACATTTCCTATGACTGCAGCGTAGTGATATTCAGGAAGGTTTTCGGCCCTGCGTGCATTAACAAATAAATAAATAAATAAATACAATAAAAAAACTTCCTACAGTGCAGTCACTAAGCTGTCCTACCAGTAGCTACACATGCTACTGCAGTTGGGGGAAAAAAAGAATCCCCTGGGCTCCCATTAGACTAACTTTATAAAGACGATGTATGTAAAACTGCTGATGGAACATCTCAGATGACAAACAAGTCTGTCTTTTATGTTTATTCTAAAATCTCCCTTGTGTTAAGAAAAGTGGCTTTTATTTCCCCAACATCACAATAAAAAAGCTTTTGGTCAAAAACCAGATGGACCAGTGGGCCAATCACTGTTGCTGTGCTGCCAATTAAGTAACTATGTTCAACTCAGTTTTTCAAAACCAGAACATTTTTTCCATGGCATTTAATCAGTAGTGGACAATGATTAACATTCTTTAGACAATAAAAAAAACAGACGCTTCCTTTTTAAATTTCTCTAAACTAGCCAAGTGACTCTGATTTAGCTTAGATTAAAGCAGCAGTTCCCCTTTAAAGTAGGCAGATGGTAGCTTATTTTGGTTGAAATTATTTGGCAAACATAAAAGAAACACATTTGGACAGTAAACGTTGTGAACATATACAGTATTTGTGGATCTTTAGACAAAAACTCAACCAAGCTATTTATGTCGGAGGCAGTATTGCCGTTAGCTAATGCTAATGCTACTTTTAATGCAGGCAGATCAAATGTTGCCATTTCCAGTATCAAAGGATGTTTTGAAAGCAGTAAGACTCCAGAGGGAGGAGAATTAGGCTACTAAGGAACAACCAATCGGCATGCTTATATGGGTAGTGAGCACCGGATGAGGCGAGAGTAGGCGTCCGTTTAAAAATGGAAGCCGGCGATCCTAACTTGCCAACAGTAGCCCTGCTTCCCACGAGATTTCCAATAGCTGCAGTCATCAACAGCTCTCTTTCACACGCAATGCTGTTTTCATCCCAACTGTGTGTAAGGGTGGGCATACACTGTGTTATGAATAGCAATTCCTCAGTAGAAATTAATTTTCATGTCATTATCACTTTAAAAATACAAGCCTGAGTGTCTTGTCGTGTTGTCTACTAAACTCACCCAATGTCTTAATTTGTACTCTGCAGTGATCTCTAAAGAGAAATGGATGATTAAGCGGTGTCCCCTGAACTCTTTCTTTTGGGCATTAAAGAAAAACTAGCGGTGCCAGAAGCTTGCTATCATTAGCACTGGATGGTGCACCCAGTCGTCGCCACCCTCTAGAGATATCACACTACAAAAACAATTCAATTAGCTTGAAATCCCCCATTAATGCTTTTTGCCATATCAAATTAACATTTTTACGGGCCATTGCCTCAGTCCCAACACTCCTCACATCTAAACTCTGGTTTCACCCGCACCCAAAAACCCTCAGACCAATACCATTGACTTCTTTTAATCTGAATTTAAATGACTTCATTTACTTCTCCCAGAAACAATTCACAGAAGACCAAGGGGAATAGCATAAAAACTATGGTGGTTTCAGTTCATACCGTTGTAGGAAATTAATCTCCAGATTTTAATGCACGGAGTAAAAAAAAAGAAAAAAAAAAGAAAAATCAGACAGGGTGCCTCTTTCTCCTCTTTGTGCATTTTTTACAGTGTTGATGATAGAAAGCCGAATCATTGTTAATGTTTCTTTGAAAGTAATTCCAGTTCAATTATTTTCATTGAGGACAAAAAAAAGCAGGAAGAAGAGGAACAGATTTCAACATATATGTTGAAATCAGACACAAAGAAAATGGGGAGAAAAAAGTTTCACAGATAAAAAGAAAAAAAAAAAACGGTTAGTGAGAAATAGGCGACAAAAATGGGCCAAAGTCAGCGGCATTTATAGCTGGCTGACAGAAGCAAATTGATGAAATTCTGATACCGTGCCAATGTTTAAATCCACATGTGCATGCCCACACAGATACAAATCCCGGACAAAAATCCAATATAATGAGCCAGACTCACCCAGTGCGGCTGGTGCAAAGAGGCTGGCGAGGACTAGCAGGCGTGCGGTCCACATGGCCTCCTTCTCTCACCGCCCGCTGCTGAAGGTCCCAGATGAGATCAGTACCAAGTTTGTTTGTTTGTTTGTTTTTGGTAGTAAACACCCCAATTGGGTGCTTCCTTTATGGCACAGTTCCCTCCACTGCACCACTCTTCCCAAAAGACCACAAGTGCTGCTGGTTGCTCTGATCCCGGAAGCTTTCGAAAATCTGTCAAAAAAAAAAAAAAAAAAAACCCTGTTAACTGCAGAGAAAGTGTACACGCATCCTGCAAACCTTCTTGGTGATTCATTCTTTTACAGGAACAATAGAGTGTTGTGTTTTCCACCAAGATAAACAGCAGATGGGTGCACCGTGGCTTTATCATGTGTATGCACAGTCCTTATGGTATTTGTGGGTTTCAAGTCGTCATCGAGCAGCACAGTGCAAATTGCTCAATCTCCAGTCAGCCGGACTCACGCCGGGCGTGATCAACCAAATACCAAGACGGTGTGAACCGCGAAATGTATTTTGGGATAAATCTGTTGTTGTTTGCTCATCCAAGTGTTAACACTCCCACCTTACCCATAAAGCACTCCCACAGGGAAACAAGGAGGGCGAGATGAAGCAAACACAGGGAAAACTATGGGTGTGTGCTGAGTATATACCATGCTTTTCTATCTGTGTCTGTGAATGGTGCTGCAGTCCTTGTGTGTATTTGCAGCACCTCATGGTAACTGACATAAGAAACACAGTTATGTTTACCCTTTCCTGTAGGCGCGAGTCATAACTGCGCAGTTTGAGTGTTTGCACCTGTGAATGCTCTTGCACAGCCACTGTTCTCTGAAGCTTCCCTCCCAGATCCCAGTCAACAAAACAGCTGACCACGTTTACTTTGTGGAGTTGGTTTAACCAGGAGGTACCTCGTACCCCGCACCGATGAGCTTTTGACACTGTATGAAATCGTAACCGAGCTGATAGCTGCAACCAACACAAGTGCATGGTGTTCACATATGTATGTCCTGAGACAAAGACAATGTACCAATATTCATAAAAAAATATCCATCCATACACTAATTCTATGTTCTTTCAGTCTATGTTAAAATGTAATTTACGCCGAGGTCATGTGGCTACAAACAAGTCTAAGTCATCACACCTGCACCTGATTCTTGACTGTGGATATGGAGGCGTTTCTGGTTGGTTTACTCACATGCACTTATATTCTTGCATTCTCTTGGTTTCATTTCCTTTTTAGACACAAGAGGCTTTTTCCTAGCCTAGAAATCCAAACGTACCGCCAGCAAATTTACATTTTCGGGCAGGATTAACTCAATGACGACAGAGCTGAGACGTTGCAGTCTGGATGGTAAACAAATAAGATGGCGACAGCATTAGAACCGCAGTCCTTTGTCATCAAAAGTTTAAGACTTTGATTTCGGTGAAAATATGTAGAGATTGTGCTGGATGATCATTTATAATGAGACGTTTGGTAAACTTGCTCTCATGATAAAGGAAGCTATTCAAGAGGTTATCTGAACATGATTGTGGACATTTGTTTTTTCTTTTTGTTGTTGGGGTGTTTTTGACTGTACACTCATCAAGTATCTTAAATGCTTTTCACTTTTCTTGGAACACTGAAACTCAAAATGTTTTGAAAGTGGTTGTAGAGCCCTTTCCACATTGATGTACAGCAGCAACTGTTTCTCTTTGCCCATTGCTTATGTCTTTCCTTCTTGACATTATACTAACACGCACCCCTGAACATCTGCATTTATTGGTCTGCACACCTGTTTGTGAGGGTCTGTTGATTTGCAGCAACGGGCATCAATTTAGTCCCTGAAATCCAGCAGAAACATTAAGGGGGGTACTTGGTATTGCCCGGATGACTGTGTTATCCTTTTAGTTTCAGTTTTGTTAAATAAATAGCCCAATGGAAGGAAATAAATTACATGTCTTATCATGTTTTTACAAACACTTTCAAAAGTAATTACATAAAATCTGGATAAAGGAGGAAGTATTCATTTCTATGCATGTCTGAACATGTTTATAGAAAAACACAAGGGGTCGATCAGTGTTCTATGCTCTGATGATTATAAGATAATCCTTGCAAAACCATATCATAATATTAAGGTTAAGTCCGCTTTAATGATTGGACCATCCAAACCCCTCTATCATCCACGATCTGCCATAACCTGCTGCACATGTGTAATCTCTGCAGAAATGACGCAAGCCAAAGAGTCCACGCATTCCCATCATCCTCTGCAAAAGCATTATTGCTGCACATTAGCAAACCAATACCGCTTTTAATATTGTATGGAGCTTATTCCTTTGCGGTCAGGCAGACAATCTGATGGCTAGTGGTCAAAGGACACGTCATTTGAGAAGCTGAAGCATTCATAAAAACCCAAGTTAGGCGATAATATACGTTAAATACTTCCATCCATCTATGTCGTGGGAGCACAGACATTTACCAATCAATCTTGCTTTTAATTCCAATAAAATAAAATAAAGCAAGATTAGAATAATTCGATTATTTTTTTCTGGGCGGATATTAATGGGAAAAAGAGGACCAGTTGTTAGATTTGCTTATCAGTGAAGTCTTGCTAGATGTCCAAAACCAGAGCCTGTGAAGCTCGTCTGATCTACTATCTGATTCATTACTGACATGCAGGACGTTAAAATAGATACAGTGAAGGGCCCCTGTGATCAAAAACATTTTTCTTACGAGTAAACAGCACTTTTTATAGTTTATACCAGTTCTGACAGTTGAAGAGTGAAATTAGACATGACAACAAATTAGCTGCTGTGACTCCCTCGACAGAAAAAAAAGGTATTATTTTCGAAATAGTCAAATTAAAACACACAGTCCCAGCAGCAAATTGGACGTGAAGTGTATAGTGTATGGACCGTTTCTATAAAGCGGTAGCAGAAATGCAAATTAAAAACAGACCTGGTGGGAGTGGAGCTCTGTAGATTCAAGAAAAAAAAATTCAAGAGGCAGGAGATGGACGGTTTTTAAATGGAGGGAGCAGATGAGAATCTGTGTGTGTGTGTGTGCATGTGAGGATGTATGTGCTGTATCTCCCGGCACAACTGATCTAGCAGCAACTACGTGCACAGGTGCTACTTAAGAAATTACCACATGAAATAAAATCTAAAAAAAAAAAAAAAAAAACATTATCAGGAAGAAAAAAAAAACACATGATGTGGGTTTAGGAGCAGTATCTGCTATCAACTGCCAAAACACATCAGAAAATGCATATTTATGAGGCAAAAGAAACTTGGACTCAGTTCAATAAGAAAAAACAAAACAAAGGGGAAAAAAAGAGGAAAAAAGACAGAGCGGTAGTCCGGCACTGCCAGCTCAGAACTCACCTTGTATTCCAGAAGGAGCCCTATGATACATTATGGTGCTGACGTTTCAAGGATACTTGTTCTGAGGGGGATTTAGGATAACTCCTTTAGATAAACTGGCCAACATTTAGCAGACCTAGCAACAACTGCGGCATCTGTTCCCAGCCACATCAAGGAGACTTCTTTATTGCTGCCTCGCTGTTCCTTAAGAGCAACTTTTTTCTATTTTTTTTCTTTATATCAGCAGTGTTGTTTTTGTCATTTCAGTAACACGCCAAAGGGCCACAGATGAGAAATGACAGCTCAAATTAACTGACTTTTTTTAATCTAAGAGAGCTGAGTGATGAAGGCAGTGAGAGCAGGAGTTGATTGGGGGGGGGGTGCGTCTTTTTACTGCAATCATGCGACTGTGAGACAAAAAATTAGTAGGCAATAACTGTAGAGGGAAAAGGAACTTATTAACATGATTTAGATCAAGAGTTAATGTTGTATTCAAAGGGATTACGAGGGAATGAGAGTAAACATATCAAAGAAAATACATAGAAAGCAGCGTCGGCTGGAGTGGCTTTAAACAGAAAAATCCTGAAGATGTTTTTCGGGTAATATGACATTTGTGTTTTTGAACATACTTAAAAAACGATGTTTCTGTTTGCCGATCTCCTACATTCTTGACTTTGATAATGTGGCCGTGCCACTCCAGCTGAGTGAGACTCAAACGTGTTATGCCGTAATTAGGCGCATGCTGTGTCACTGCTTTGACAATAATAACACGTAACAAATGTGAAATATCAGGAAGGCAAACGGGGGAACTTCAATGAACGCTGCACACAACCAGAAAAAGAAATTACCTGCGTAACCTGCAAAGTGTAAAATTGTTGGAGCACATTTTACGGTCGGTTTAAATTGCCTCTGGCTTCCCATTTGTTTCCCTCTCTAACTCCTGAGTGTAAGACAGATAGCCAGAAGTCAAATACAGTATATCAGCTGTTTTACAATCTTTTTTTCTTTTTTTTTTATGTTTAATTTGCATATTTAAATGCACAACTAATAATTTGCATGTTTGCCACCGTTCCTCCATTGTGTCTGCTAAACAGCAACAGGATAGCCTGCTTTCACCCATAAAATCTGTTCACACAACATTTTAGTGCATTAAAACACAGCATCATGAGAAATAAATATATTGTATGACTCAATAATTTCCCACTTTCGATCAACGATGCACCGTCAGAGCAGATCTTGAGTATGGATGCTTGAACTGAGCAACATGGATTCAATACTTTAACTTTCTGTTCCACGTCTAAAGATAAATTTCTATGTTTATTTACAATACGGTGCACACAGTGTTGCTTAATTATCAGGAAACAAATGAGGAACTCACCCCTACTTAATTTATGTGATCTAGAAACTTACGGGTAAACTTTTAATCTCATGAATCCAGGTGAGGAGGCAGCGCTGACAAGTGCTCAGCTTTTGAAACGCTCCGGGTGAGAGCTGAGGTCAAAGAAGAAAACTAAAAAAAATAAAAAGACTCGGACCGCAGCTCTTCTCCTCCCTGTGCAGCCAGGTCTATCCATATCAAGCTCATTTAATTAGTCCATTAAGAAACATAATTTGAAGTTAAAATATGTGAAAAGCCCATTGATTAAGACAAGTGTGATATTTCAAATTATCTTTTTAAAGCATGTGGTTAGAAAGCATCTTCATATTGTGTGAATAACACTCCATATAAGCCATTAACTTTGTAAAGTTGGCAAATTTATGCGTGCTCTTCTTTTACACAAGCTCTACACATGGTCGTAAGCAAAGAGTAGATTTTGTTTTTAGCTTCAAAAGGTTTGGAACTAATATGCCAAAAATAATGGCATAATTATATTACCAAAATGATATTACAATTATTAATTGGTTCTGCTCACAGTTTTCACACACCTTCGTGCTGGTATCACTTTAGCTATTTTCAGTGAACTTTGCTTCTGCACTTTTGAATGAAAACCGTAGAGAATATTATCATTCTCATTTTAAAGATAACAGTTTGCCATGCAGCTAACCGCACTAACCAACTGGCATTGTATTATATAGGCTGGAAGGATAGCTCGTTGGTCGTTAGATCAGGCAGCTGCCAAGCCATCTTTGTCCCCAGCCAGACAGCCTTGCAGACCAAGCAGGAAGTGTATGGGGGGGAAACCCTTCCAGGCTAGCCCCGGTTGTCCAGCAGAGGTTTATCTGGTTCTTTTTATCCAGTCTATGCAAATTATCAAGCCTCCCCACCAAATTTCACATCCTGCTGCATTTTCTGTACCTCGCAAAACTGTAACACCAATTTCCAACAAGGCACAATTCACCTGCATATGGGGCCCAGTGAAATGGTAAAGCCGCTAATCTGCCCGCTAAAACCAGTTATCGTGATTAGATATGAAAAAAGATGGTTTAAAATTGGGTTTTAGTACTGTATTTCTGTGATATTTTGACCAAAATACAAGAATTCAGTAAAAATCAATCATCCGGACCAGATATTTCCATCGTAAATACTTTGCAAGCTTCTTCACAATGGTGCACGCGTCTCTCCACAATACAAATGGAGAAACGGCGCTGACGCTGGCGCACATCCCCGCCCACAGACATTTCTGCATCTGTCAGTTCCTGACCCGAGGAAACCAAGGATGATTTTCATGAATCCAGAGGCGTTCTGTACAATGCTAATGCAACAAATGTGAAACTCGATCTTCAGCGTTATCTGATGGGGGGGGTACTAAGTATGATGTTACGAGTCACGCCTGCTTGAAGCCCTCCCACGTAACACCATGTAATGAAGTGGGATTGTGTTGCCGGGTTAAGTGCCGTGTCTCAGATTTTCAACTGTTTCATGTCCAGATGCTTATCACACCAGCAGGGAGGGCTTGGTAATTTTTATGAGATAGACAGTGTGTTCATGCAAATCAAGTGTCTCATATAAAATGAATATTAATCCGTGCACGCTGTCTGCATACATGATGATTGATGAGCACTCACTTGGAAATCTTAGGAGATGAGTGGAGATGATTAAAACTCAGACAATCCCTTTCTTTTTTTAAAGTTAAAGATAATTTTCCCTCACTTGGTTGGACTTCCAAAGCTGGCTGATGGTTTCAAAACAATCTCGGAGTATTAAACCTTTAATCGCACTTTATTTTGAAATGTGTGGTAAAAGGTTTTAAAAACACTGCGCATCCCTGGAGCTTGACAACGTGAGCAAGAAGGCATTCGCTTATACAACTGGTTTTCCACAGGGGACCTTCAACACAGCTAGCCAGTGACAGGCAGATAATAGTGCTAACTTTAGACTGCTCAGTCTCTGAATGGTCCAATATGATAGGCTTGTTGAGTGTGACTGATGGCTTGGGTTAAATAATGGGACTGGACACCCACCCCTCCGAGCACACAAAGTGTCCTGACAACACTTCCCAATAACAAGAGAATGGAAGCGCAATCCATTTGAGGAAATGACTTGCTCTGACAAAAAGAAATCTAGATGCAAAACAAATACAACTAATTACCATTACAAATATTTAACAGTACACATGGATACAATAGGGATGGGCTGCATTCCCACATGGGAGAGAAATTCAAGCACGCAGGACTGAGCACACATGCAGCTGGGGTGAATAAATGCAGATGGATGCATCATTTTAAGGCAAAGCAAACCTGCCCTGAGACAGTTCTCCATTGTAATGCAAAGCTCAGACACCACCCATTTTCCACGTCTTCCTTCTGTCTGCGCTCCCTCTGTCCCACAGCATATCGTTGACTAATGCTGTACAAATAGATCTCAGACAAAGGAAGAGGGACATGATGAGGTGTAGTAATAGGCAAGGCAGGACAGAGGGAAGGACAGACTTTAAAGAATTGGGGAAGACTGTCAAAAGGATGATGGATAGGGCAACAGAAGACGGATAGAAGACAAACAAAAAAACAAAAAAAAAACACTGGATGTATGTTAATATCTGAAGGTCATTAATCGTGGCTTGACTGGATCCAAAACCTTCACTTCGGACACAGTTGCTGTGGTGGCTCAGGTGGGCAGGTTACCATGACAACCTTACCTTTTGGCCATCCATCACTTACCAGGGGCAAATGGCATGCTGTGCCCACACACCGCAAGTCAATATATCGCCAGGATTGATTTTGGATGAAGACTAAAGGCAGCATAATATATGACTCCGAGATACTGCTTGGTTTTACTAAAATTCCATCTGTATGTTAAAACATAGAAATTTAAAGCGTGGTGACCTTGCAGTTCAAACTCATGCACCCAGTGGGAGTGTATGGATCCCTTTGTAGCCAGCAGCATGGATGTAATGCCACTGTTTTATGCTGAGGATGACTATTTTCAAAGATACAGACTGACAGGATTGACAAGGTTACAGATAACATATGTATATGTGGTTAAAGACAGTGAGATCATCTTGCAGCTGACAAACATGATCTTAGGATCATGTTTTATAAGACATACCATGATCACAGCTCGAAGGAAAGCAAGGTGTTGGTAAGTCCATCCACCACTTCCAGACTGAATATACCACATTGTAATCCACATTCACGGCCCCCAGAGGAGAAAGTGCATGAATACCTAGGCTCTGAATTTCCTTGGCACACCAAAGACACTTTATTTTTTCTTTCAAAATGAAATATTGCAGTTGCCATAAAATGTTGCAATGCTGCTGCAGCTTGTGTAGCCAGCAAAAATGTCCTCTTTCCAAGTGAAACAGATTTAAACAAAGAATTACATTGTTTCAGTATAGCGTGGGGCTTTCATAATTAAAATACAAAAGATGCAGTTTGATGACCACTTTATGTAGCATGGGATCAGTGTTGAACTCCAGCTTTGGCAATGAAAACCTAATCCCTCTATAGCACCCATACAATATATTTAGATCTATTCTCATAGTGAATAGGTTTGTTTCTTTTTCACAATGTGTCATTTCATTCTAATATTTCATTTATTATACATAAATCGACGACTCAAACAGCTGCTGAGCTCACATTTAAAAGCGAATTCAGCTGTCGTGTGTTTTCCACAGCATCAACATCGTCGTAGATTATACTAAAAAAACATCAAATGGATAGCAAAATTGCATTGAGTTAATAGCCAAATAAATAAATGATTACGTTGCCTGTTAGAGGTGAAAGGATGGGGATTGATTTAAGTGCCTTTTTGCAATATTGAGCAAATGGAGCAAATAAGAGTATTTCACGATGTTGCATCTAACTTGGTGAATGAAGAGTTTAACCATTGATAGGTGATTCAAGATCTGTGTTTGATTCAAATGTGCTTTATGACTGCCTACAATTAACAGCACTAAGGAACTTTTGGGATTTTTCATTCCCTCTATGGGCACGGAAGTTAAGTCGTTTTATGACATTGTCTAAAATTTACAATGCAAAAATCACAGGCTAAAATAGATGACATTTTAGAAGTTTTATTTCAAATTTCTTAAAAACAGACCTGCTAGAGCACAAGTAAGAGCACTGAAAATTAGCAAACAGTTCCTAATTATAAGCTTCTGAAAGACATGAAGACCGAGGAACAAAGAAATACTTGAATGTTAACAGTCTGTTTATGTGGTCACTTTAGAAAAAAAAAAAAAAAAAAAAAGATTTTTAGAGTCCAGCTTCAGAGAAAGCTTAAAGCTGTTTCTCTGGCTATCATTGCTTGATTTTAGCAGTAAATTACAAAATTTAATTTTCTAATTAGGACATAAAAGACAGCCATGATTAATTTAAGAACTTACAATAGAATCAATAAGTATATTATATCTAAAACAAGATTAATAATCTCATATTTCCAGAGCCAAGATCTTAAATCTACTTAGACTGCACTTCTGTTTGGTCACTCGCTTGCATCAGTTGCCTCCATCATGATGCTTGATTTCACTGATATAATCCGCACCAATGGTGAAACAGTGGAAACAATATAAAGAGAACTAGAAGAATATAAACGCAAACTTACTCTGAAGAGTTTACTGGTCTGTTTGATACAAATTCGATCATATGTCGTCTGAAATTTGCAAGAAGAAGTTGGCAGGGTAAGCTCTGCCCAAAGTTCGACATTAACCTTCATTTATAGCCATTTGGATCATGTCTAGAAGATTTCAGGGCTGCAGCGCCTGTGCAAACGGCTTACACAGAGAAGCTGTTGAGGCTACAGGCAGAATTGGCCAGAGACAATACATTTCTGAGAATTACCAAATATATAGTTGGTTCCTATTGGTTAGCAAAAGAGCATGACTGCTAGGCAACTTTGCGGTTTTCAGAATGGACAACATATGTTCAAAGGACAGTTGCACACCACAGAAAGCTTTTTGACTATGAGCCATTAGGCTCACAATGAAATGCAATCCAATCCACACCCTTCCGTGTGTGGAACAACGTTAAACAAAGCTACTTTTCTAATTACTGGTGTCATTTTTCAGCACAGCCTGAACTAATTTGAATCCGTGTTTGGAGGACATCTGTTCAGAAAATTCTCCATTTACTTTCATATTTGACTTTTGCAGATCTTAATTTCCTTTCATTTTGTACCCCTTACCCCACCCCTCCTCTAAAAAGAAAAAAAAAAGAAAGACATTTGCCAGATTTTATAATTGAGTGTGGGTGGGTGGGGGGAGATGATCACAAACCTACACATGCAGAGACATCCACAGACACACACAGACAACAACAACAATTCCAGCTCAGCCTCTGAATCGGGAGGGGTGCAGCAAATTCCAGTGTCAATAACACAGACGCCAATGGTGCATGCATTTCAATATCATTATCTGATGCTGAGCCAAGTGCAGAGAATATAATAAAATTCTAAAACGTGAACTGCACAGCATACCCGACGAGGCAAATGTGATGCACATTGTCAACAGCTACATTATCCACCGGGCTGCATGTCCTCAATGCAGACTTGATCACAGAGTTAATTCTGCCTTCCATCTGGTCCTGCGTGTCTGTGTTAGCGTTGGTGACCAGAAATTGCTTTGTTTAGTCGAGGTGGCACGATGATTGTAGCATGGGTGGTAAGAATATGTTGTAAATGGTCTGGAAATGAGACGTATGGCTGTGTCACGAGCGACCACAGCGGTCACTACAGCGGGGAATTCAAATGGCTTCCACCTGGAATCCACTCACAGGTCAATTAGGCACAGGGCTGTCGGAGGGACGGCAGGAGGAGGGGAGAAACAGGAGAAGAAAGATCCAGAGGTCTCGACAGAGGCATGTGTTCATACGCACATCTCCATCTATGGCCACTAAATGACTTATACATACAAGTCTAATCAAGGAAAGAAGGAGTTTATTAGCAGAGTACAAAAGCTGAGAGATTTTTAAACAAAAACAAAAAAAACACTGCCATGGTATCGTGGACCGTTCAAGACTGCATCGCTTTTTGCTCACCAGGTTGTTTATTCATTTATTGTGAATAATAACTGCCTAAAAACAAGCTAAGAAGCTCTTCAGATTATAACTGAGAGCAACATTCCTAAACAGCAGCTGCATTATGCAAAAATTAAGGACAACAGCAGATGTAAACAGCCGTTTGTTAAAAAGTGATGATTTTACATCATTTCTAATGTCTGCAGTTCACAGTACTACATGACTGCTGATCACACTAAAGGTGTATTTCGATCAACTTCAAGCAGAATTTCTTTCGGGTTTTTTTTTTTATTTAACAAAGCTAATAATTTCCAGATCCTAAATCTCTTCCATTTCCTCTACGGTCCAAGAGACACAACAGATGAAGCAAATCACGGCAACTGTATCTGTTGATGTTACATGTTTGTGGATGGTTGGGCCTGTTTGTATTTGTGCCTTACGGTGTTACCATCAGAGTTGACTGCACTGTGACTAGCTCAGCTGAGGTTAGAGTTTAACTCGGTGTTAAACTTTCTAATATACAAAAGTCACATGATCTCTGAAACCCGCGCGCACTCATACCAGGCTTTAATGAAATTTTGTACGTAGCTTTGTACGGATAAAAAACACAGATGAAAAAGTCTGAAAAAAATGTGGGACAAATGGTATTAGAATGAGAAGAAATAAGAATTATTAAATTATATACAGATTATTATATGTATACAGACTACTGCAAGCGTTTTTGAAAAGTGACTAGTGTCAGAGTGTGAATGGGAGAAGGAAAACATCGCCTTCCCACTGCACTGTGGTAACAATATAAAGGTGGAAAGCAGCTTACAGGGGGGAAGAAAAAGAAATCTAGGTAAATTTTTTTTCTTCTTTTTCTTTTTTTTAGGACTGTTGGACATGTTGGACTGCAAAGCTGAAGAAAGGGCCCATCACCAGGTTACAGGGGTCAGAATGTCAAAAAGCCTTGTGAAAAGCTTTGTGAAAGCACACAATATGGAGGGAGTGTTTAGCCTTTGTAGGACTACTGCGAATGCACAGGTGGAAAGTGGAGGCGGAATCACATGAACATCTTTATAATCTCTGTGTTAAAGTGGCTTATGTCAACTCTCATTAAATCATTAATGATACATTCAATATATGTGTTTTACTTAGAAAGTAAATAAATGTTTTTTTTTGTTTTTTTGAATGGATGTAAAATGAATTTTACACTGACAAAACTTTAATGTAGGCAGCATTGACTCCACAGGGTTAATGTTGACATTGTTTTCAGCCAGTTTAATGAAGATCAGCTGAATCCATGCTCATTTGAATTCAGCTGCGGGTTAAAACCTAAAATGATGCGGTGTAGGTAGTACCATAGCCACGAGCAACTGGCCATCAAAGCTTAAACTTTTGTTCATAGTTTGATTTCACTTCTTAGTCACAGTCACCCCCTCATTAATTCTGAGGCTCCTTTCGCCACCGCAGTTCACAGCGCGCGTCGTTTCCTTAGCTAATTTAGGTGCAAACAATAACAACTATTCCACCTGTACAGCATAAAGTCAGCAGATTTTATAGTTATGTTGAAGTGCTTGTGGAACTTGAGATATCTGAGGCAGAAAAGCAGAGCACGGCAAGCCCACTGGCCTAAAAGAATGAGGCTAACATACCAAATATTAGCTCCTACCGGGTCTTTTTGAGTAAAAAATGTTGCTCTGTTTTGCCCCCGTTCCCTAAAAAGACCCCTTCAAGAGCCTGGTTCCTGAGCGTTTCATGCAGTCACAA
Organism: Arrhamphus sclerolepis; assembly: GCA_037176975.1. Lineage (NCBI taxonomy): Eukaryota > Metazoa > Chordata > Actinopteri > Beloniformes > Hemiramphidae > Arrhamphus > Arrhamphus sclerolepis. Next base: position 2,965,585 of record JBAMYA010000010.1, read on the forward strand.
CACAGCTTAACGAACAGCTATAGATGCAAAAAAACAACCCTACATATGCTGACATAACAATGAATGGATACTTTAAATTCTTAAAATGTATTTTCTTTACGGAGCTACGTAATTATTATATTAGTTGTAAGTACAGAAGTTCATTTTTAAACCAAAATCAAACCTTTCCTTATTTACGTACCACTCTTGACTCACACATCTGAGATCCTTTCAAATATCCGGAAAGACGATCCTATACAAACTGTTAGTCTTTAAAAAAAACGGCAATAATCGAATTTGCGAGCATGCAGTGAGAAATGATTCACTGCTCCGCTGACAACACTTGAAGGCGCTTTTATTGAGCCTTAACTGTTGACATTTCAGTCAAAACAAGTCTTTTAGTGGAGCCTGTTTTGCCTGTTGTTGTGTGAAATGTCTCGGACCAAGCGCCGTTACTGAATGTGCAAATATCAATGTGAAAGTGTGAACTAAAAATCAATGCAGCAATTTATTGTGTTATTGACCCAGTGGCACCAAAACTGTAAGTGATCCTCTCTTTGTGAAGCTTTCCACCTCTGTGAACCGCAAAGTTATTCAAAATAAAGTGAGTAAATTCAGTAGATAAATCTATATATACCCAATAAGAGAGGAAATAGTAGTGTACAGTTCCGTCATTAACGCAAGTTCACTGTAAAATTAATCGTTTTAAAGTAGAGTGGCCGGGCCTGCGAATCACCACCCACTCAGAGTGTTTCTCAACATTTCTCTCTTATTTTTATGTTGCTTTGACCTGGACGAGGGTGAATCCGTTTAACGGAAAAGACTCACTCAAAATAGCCTTTAATGTCTTCTTTAAGTGCTTTGTGCCACATTTAAACACCCAAAAAATGCTGAAAAACCAAACTAAACACTTGAAAGGCTCCAGGCTTGTCCCTTTTGGTCAACAAAAGTCCATTCCTCTGCTGAAGCGGGCCGTCTTGTTCACCTGATGTTTGACTAGCATTCAAACACAGTTGACACGAAAGGTCACAGGTCACGGTGGTGAATTGCTTTGTGGGCTCCTTTTATGTGTGTTGTCTAGCAGCTTTCAGAAAACCTGGCTGAAAAGTAGGAGACCCTCTCTTGTCGAGACCTCAGTGACCTGGCTTTGGAGTGATCGATTAGCGAGCAAGAGCAAACTTGCAAGTGCCCCACGGAACACTCAAATACTGGCTTTGCAACTTAAAAAATTAGGGTGAAGAATGCAAATGCTGCTGCTAGAAGTCATGAGAGGTTGTTTTATTTATTCTTTTTGTTAAATTTTCTTTCCACATTTGACAAGATCCTATGAACCAATTCCATATCATTAATGACACCGTAAAACAGAACCCTATCAAGATGCCAACTCTCCTCATCCTTAGATTTATTAAGTTCATTATGTCTTCTTATTAAATTAATTTAAGAAAAAAACTAGGTAATAAATTAATCTCCTCATCCTTCCTGTATTCAAGACAAAACCAAAAGACAGGAGGTGGTCGTCTATAAATGGGCATCATCTTGCTTGTCCAAGACATGGAGAAAACTTTCCTGTGTGTGAAGAAAACCTTCCTGTGTGTGAAACACTTGCAGTGAGCTGCTGGCTGGTTGGAGGTACAAAAGTCCTCACAAGTACAGAATGGAATTTGATGAAAGTCTGATTGGTCTGGGCAAACATCCTCATGGGGCATGGCTCCAGATAAAGGAAGAGAAACTCTCCTCTCGTGTGGAGACGAAAGCTCTCGTGTCCAACAGATCACAGCTGTCTCGAGGTACCTGGTCGTACTAAAAGTATTATATCAACCTCAATCTGGCGGTGTGCTGACTTTCATTAAATCTTTTCTCCTTTTGTTTTCTCTTGATACACTTTTCCTTCCCCCTGCACACACAATTCTTTACACTTACTTCCTCTGGTATTTCATATTCTTCTATTGGTGTTAAAAAACAAAAAAAAAACAAAAAAAAAAAACAAAAGGGCGACAGTATTGCATAAAGTCACTCAAGCTAATCGAGTTCTTATGTAACAGCCATAGCAGCAGGAACTCGCATGCTGTGCTGCTAACAAAAAAGCCATTTAAGATGTACCGGTTTAATTTCACTAGATGCTGACTAATTCTAATTAAGCCACTTTGTGTGAAGTACAAATCTGCAAACACAAGGGATTTAATGAAGTGATTTGGAAGCCCACAAAAGAGAGAACCACATTGACAAGACGTTGAAGCTATTGATGGTTTTTCTATTAGAGCTGTGTGTTAGGTGGATATCTAACACATCCGTTCAGACGATACCTGCAGTATGCGGGGGGGGGGGGGCTCTGTGACGTTAGCGCATTTGTGTCTTTATGCGCTGAAACACACTTTGGGGAGCCGCATGAATACACACACCCACATACTGATAACCTTGCCCCATGTCTCTTGGCTGAGCAGCAGAACATGTTTGGGTTGGACTCTGCAGGCAATCTCTCTGAATCTAAAAGCAGCGTGCTCCTGGGGGTGAGATAGCCACATTACAGATCGCGGGTAGTTAGCGAATGTCAAAGTACAGGAACAGACTGCAAACTATGGCTTTTACAATGCAGTGATTGCAGCTTCCACACACACACTCACACACACACAGATGCTGGATTGATACAGGCTGCTGCACCGGACAGTCTATTACAAGAAAACCCTTTCGTCCAAGACTGGAAAATGCACAATATAGATTCAAATAAAGGGCTAGGATAAATGGACCTGCAGGGCATAACAGTAGCAGTGCAACACATAATAATAGGGATTGCACCCAACCCCTCTGTGGAAAATGTAATGTTGTGTGTTTGTTGGCCACTTGAACACAATACAGAAGAAAGAGCAAGTGTACAAACATGGTCTTATTCCTCGACAAATGTTCACACAGTTGTTCCTTGACATTCACTCATACAACTTTTGCTATCTCTGTTGTCTTATTCACATCTCTATAAAAACACAGTTTGGATGTCACAACCTAAAACAATCTGAAGCTGTGAATTAGATCCAGGCCCTACATGTGCTCCAGTGTAGTGTCATTTGTCCACTTATGCTTCAGTGGCAAAGACAAGCCTGTTTCTCTCTCCCTCTCTCTGCTGAACAGATAGGAACAGAGAACTCGGTAATTACTTTCGACTTTCCAGAGTGTAGCAACCAAATATGTGAAAATATTGTGGAGCCACTCTAAACACAGTCTTGTTAATGAGACTTCCTCCTGCTAACATCGATGGCGGTATAACGGAGGACTTTCAGTTCATGGACTTTTCCTCATCAATATTGAATGCGTCAACACAATATCTGGGAAGACTTTGGCTGGAACATATTGCCTAAAAATGTTCAAAATATGTTATACCATACCATTTCTTTAAGCAATACCTTTTACCCAATTACAATGTTTGTGGATGTACTACTACAGTCTTACTCTTTAGCTCAGTTGGCCCTTTTACTGCAGGATTTTGTAGAATAGAGACCTACCCCCCACCCCACCCCCACCCCCACCACCCCCACCACCCCTACTCCCCCACCCCCACCCCCACCAATGCACTAAATTCCAGACTAAAAGCTAGAGGGTGTTTTCTTGACTCTGGAGCAATCAGGAGATCTCCTAGATTGGAAAGAATGTTTGGCCCAAATATGGCCCACACATGCACTTTTCCTTGGCTGACAATGGGCCCTAGCTGACAGCATTAACTCAGAGTAAATTTGGCAGCACAGACTCAGCCACATATCTACCAAACATCACCCGAAATTCTTTGAGTCATTGAGCCTCATCTGGTTCTCACAGCATCTGCTGTACTCTGTGTCAAAACTGGCTTTTAACTGGCACATGTACTGGAGGCGTCCATCACGCATTTAAAATAATGCTCAAAGCACACCAAAGCAGCTTATAACATATTATTTTAATTGCAACTTTTCCCCCCTCTTTCTCTCAAAACTGCTAATATCTTCATTTTAGTTTGTGCGGCACAAACCTCAATCTTGCATAGTCAGCATGTTTCTATTAATGTTAGCATTTACCTCAAAATACTTACATGGTTAATTGCAGACTTACTGTTAAGAATTCATACATGAAGTACTCTTAAACCCAATGGGATGGCCTGGCATTTCACAGAAATCTGCCTTGCAGATTTTTATTAAATGCCAGGTCAGTCCCTATCTGAATTCCCATTTGCTTTAAACTCTTACTGTCAAAACACTTTAACCACAACCAAATCTCTGTGACAATAAAACCAATATTAAACTGATACTCTCTGCATTACTGATGATTCTTTTTGATCTGAAACGCTGTCACACAGAACAATATTGACTCCATTTCTGGGGAGTCCTGTCAGCCACCTCTAGTGAGGTGCCAAAAGCTCAGCTGCAGCGGATTTTCAAACTCTCCATCCCGTCTCGTTTCATTCTCCTCATTTCGTTTTCGTATCAATCCGACACTGGAATGTTATTCAACTTGCACAACAGGCCATCAAGCGTGTGCATGTTGGGGGGAAGCCTTAAAGAAAATTCTGAAATTCTATCCTGCCCACGACCCCTTTCACAATCCCCCCCCCAAAAATCTTAAGCCCCCCATTTCCAAGTTAAGCTGGCCAAAGATGTTTTTGCTTAGACCCATAAGTGCAATAGAGTCTCTTTCAATGCCCAAGCCTTTCTCTCTTTTGACTTGGACATGGAGCAAAGAGGGGTCTCTGGGACTCTCCAGGAGTCTGGCATGAAATTCCTGGACCAGTTGGTTTCAGCGCAGAGGGAAGTCTGGAGGGGGGGGGGTTCTGCTCTGACTCGCTTCCAACACACACAGCTGATGCCTCAGCCTGGCAAGTCTAATAACATCATCTGTGCAGGACATTACTGGTGGATCTCATATTTATTACCCAATATGTCCAGAGAGAGAGATGGAAATATTACGACTACAGCCAACACCACAATCTACATGTTTAGAGTTTCTGAGTGTGTATAGTTTGGCCACTCTTGGCAAAAGCTTGGGGAAAAAAAATGAAAACCGCCGCACAGCTAGCGTAATTATGGCTCTCTGATTAACAGATTAACTTAGAACTCCCAGTAGAGGCCGTCTTCCCTCTAAAAACCTGTTACCATCTTGAATTTGAGAGCTTCATCAAAGTTGATGGATACTTCCATCATGAGATGAAAAAAACTGAATAATGCAGCCAACGGAGCGAGTTAAACTGGCCCATTTGACACTAAGAAT
>JBAMYA010000010.1:2980712-3007357 GCA_037176975.1 Arrhamphus sclerolepis
TGTATGTTTTTAAACAAATTTGAAGAATTTTTTTTTTCTTCCAACTCCTACAAACCTCAAAGAATGCCAGAAACCAACTCAAACCCTATCCAAACCTCGCATTAAAATGCATCTTGGGAAGCCCGATCACAAGTGGCTGATGCAAAGTGTAGATCCGATTACTAGACGTGCATTTGAAGGTGGTCTGGGACAACTGTTTTGTTCATGTTGCTGATACTAGTCTGGTTGATTCTTCTGTGTCCATTGGTGCTTCCCCGTGGAAATCAAAGTTAAATCCAGAGGAACCAGGCTAATTCTTTGCATCAAAAGGAAAACAAATTAGGATGGCGGGCCAGGCTAGCCCTGCATTCTTACTTGAATAGAGTTTGAAGGAAAAAAAAAAAAAAGCTTGTGGAGGATATTCTTTGTCTTATTTTCAGCTTCAACTTTTATTTTCTCCCTTTTTCCCCCCCTGCAAGTTATGCCTAGTAACTTCCAGCTGCTGCCTTTGGTGATTAATATCAACACATTTTCTGGAAGCAAACAGAAATAAAACTATTAGCTTTCATTTGTTTTGTCTATGGTCTGAGAGTGAGGCAGTTTCAGTATGTACAGAATTTGGATACACATGATAACTCCAGTTGTGAGAACAGCCACTATGTTCTTCACACTTCTGAACAAGTTTCTTAGGACGCAAGTTAATGCAAGACCTGAGTAAAACTCAGACACGTCTATATCCCTTAAAAACTTTGTCACACATGCTCTACCTAGCACAAGCACAGAGCTAAAAACAGTCCCCAATTTGATTAAGATCTGCTAAATACAAAAGATGTTTTAGGAAAATAAGTTGCCTACAACCATAATTAAACCGAGCACCACCTCCCAGGGGGTTGAAGTAAACCCGGTAGGAAAAAAACTTGTAATTCCTCGACTGACCACTAGGGGCTGGTTCATAAACATCATTGACTCTCATGTCAGAGATAAACATATTCACAGCTTGGTAACAAAGAACAGTTTTGCTCCCTATAATATTCTCGTACTCCACTTTGGCAACAGGGAGGCATGAATTATGAGGAAAAAGAGGCTTCAAATTCACTCTTTAGAAATCTGATGTCACAGAGGCTTTGTCTACTTCTTCTGATACAATCTATGATTCAAATTTGTACTAAATCCAGGTGTTGAGAGATGAACAGCAAGTGACAGATTACTACTCAGAAAACCTGTGTCTTTCGTCTCAACTCTAGTTTGATTTAAAAGATAAAAACTGAAACCTATCACTCTTGGAAATAAATATACTCTAAAACATATTGGAATGAATATTTAAGGAACCTGACACACCAGTTTAGGTCACATGAAAAAGACAGAACACCTCACCACTATTCTGAGGTTTTAAATATCCCAACATAGTAAAGAAAGTGCTTACTAGGTACTACAAAAGACATTCAAGACTGTGTAACTATTAACATAAAATAGCAAAAATTCAAAAGCTGTGTGAAAAACAAAGCACCACCTCACTGCTTCAACGGGTTTAAGAGGGTAAGTAGCGGCGTGTACTTCTAATCAAGTGTACTTGTTTAACTGGTCATCAGCAAGTGTGAGCGCCTCTATAAAAGCTGATGTTGTTGTCTGGAGCATTCAAGTGTATGTTAACACAACGCCAAGGAGGAAAGACATCAATGGTCTTGGACAAGCCAGTGCTCCTGTACGTTAAACTGAGAAAGTTTATAAGGCAGAGGTTGAAAAGCATTCTTTTGTGATAAAGATTATTCACAAGCGGAAAAAGTTCACGAAAGCTGACGTGATCCCAGGAATGAAGGTCCCGTGAACCAACTGAGTGGTCGCATGTCTCCATAATGTACTTCACCACATCTGGGGAAACAAAAAACACGGCAAAACATGCATGGTGGTAGAGCAGTGATGATTTGGGCCAGTTTTTCTTTGATTTTGACCTCCTTGTTATACCAAAATATCCTTAAGTTAGCTGTGAGGTCATCTATCCAATAATTAAAAACTGCGAAAACTGGGTCATGTAACAAGAAGGGATGATGAAAATGCCACGATGGGACAATTACCCACAAAGCTTGGCAATGTTGTAAAGACAAACAGGTTATTGTTAAAAAACATGGTTTTGTTTGGTTTTTGATTTTTTTTTATTGTTAATCTGGGTTTGTGGTGTATTTACTTAATTGCTTCTGATATGAAGAAAAAAAATGTAACTGCAGCTCAGCTTCTTCGGTTCTGATGGAACAGTTTGCAGCGCTATCATAAATACTGGCAGCACTTATTTATAACCAAGATTCTACTTTATCCTCAAACAACTTGTAAAAAGACACAATTATTGATCATCTTAATATGGAGAATTATTCATCGTGTTAGCAATTATCACAGTAGTTAAATGGTAAAATTTTCCAGCCCCGTGGGGCTAACCTCAGGCTGACTTGGAACAATTTGGAGTGGTGGTTTCAGTCCAGGTCATGCATTGGGCACTAAACTAACAAAAAACACACTAACAAAAGTAGCCTCTGGGGCTCAGAGCCAAACAAGACATCAATGTTGAAAGAGAAGCAAATAAAGGCAGGGCAATTCAAGCCAAGTAATAGTGAACTGGAATCTAGCTTGCATCCAAATATGTTGGGTGCTGTAATGATTAGCCTAAAAAAGTGTTTCCAGGACATTCAGAAAACCTGAATTTCAACGACTCCCTTTTACAGAAATCTGGCTTTTATTGTTTCAACAAATCACAGCCACTGAGTCTCAGGAAAGACTGATGATGGAGACATCTATTGCGATGTTTTTTTCTTCAGTCTGAAGTCCATGAAGAAAACTCCCAAGAGCGTGAATTGCAATCATTTCTGTTCCAATCGCTGCCGTCTTATCTGCATATGAGCAGCATCCACTTTGACCTCACACACTGCCCACAGCCGAATCCAACGTCAGCCCAAACACATTTCCTGCATGTGTATATTTCCCACGGACAATGCAATTTCATGATATCAATAGCGGCATAAATTGGATACTGAGAATGAGGTGCGTTGATAATTAAACTTCTTTGAAATAAAGATAACACGGTAAAGCAGGAGCGACATGACGAGAGCAGAGCGGTGAGCAGCACCGCAAAGCCCGATTCAGGCAGCAAACAGCTCATGAGACATATTCACGACTTTCTCAACAGACAATCTGTCAAATTCAAGATCTGTCAAGCACGATGGAAAGAACACATGGAGTGACAGAAATGTCCTCTGTTCAATCTGACTCTTCAAATCATTATCCAAACTGAAGCACACCTCAGAGATCCAAGCCCACATCCACACATTAATGCTCAGAACAAATGGCATCTATAATTCAGTGCATTTCAGTGATTTTCTCTGAATTCTGATGAAGAATTCTTCATCATAAAACCTCTAATGACTTGCGAGAAAATGGTGCACGTGTGAGCGATTAAGAATGCAGAAATATTCCTTGAACAGTTGTTCAGCTTTAACACATTTAAGTACTAACAATTTATTCCGTTTTCTACTCAAATTAGCTTAAATTTGGTGCTCCTGAGTTAGTGGCTAGAAGCTCTCCACAACACAATTTAATGGGCTCTGCGAGGTCAGCAGAAGGGAAAACAAATAAAGGAAGGCGTGGAAGCTTGCGTTGTACGACTCGTACGCTGCAACGAAAGGATGTGAAACACCGAACAAAGGGCGGACCACTTGAGCGTGACCAAACAACCGTGGCCTTTGTAAGCCCACTTAAATACAATGTGTATATGTGCACAAGTGTGTGATAAATACAAAAAAATATGGAAAAAGGAGTGTGTCAAGAACTGCACAACCCTTTATTTTTTCCATCCTGTATTTGAAAGCATCACGGTGATGTGCAGACTTCCCTCTGCTTCATCATTGTTGCTGCTTTGTATTTCTTCTTCTTTTTTTTTTTTTTTTACAAAACAAAAACTAGCATTCTGTTCTAGTTCTAGACAACATTGTGTTGAAGAGCGCTGTGAAAACATTTCACAATCTACTCCAGCCTGACTGTGAACTGTGCCAAAAAAAAGTGTCATTTTAAATGCAATAACACTTAAAACTTAAAATGCAGACATTGTCAAAGAAAAAAAAATCAGAAATGACTATTTCTGTTGCTATTTGTGACTGAAAAAGCAGCTGAAATAACTGAAATAATATAGTATGAGTGCAGAGACAGTTAAAGAAGAGCAAAGCAGCTAAGTGCTTCTTATATATGGCTCGTTTAAAAGTTTTATAACAATAAGAATTATAAGTTATACCAATATACTAACAATGTATTTCCATTTGCTGCCATTTTCCTTTTTTCATACAATGGCGTCCTTTTTTTTTTTTTTCGGTGGGGGGGATAATCACCCAGCTATTGAAGGAGCTGCCGGTTGTCAGCAGTCAGGTAAAAATCAATCAACCCTGTTTGTCCTCCATGACTTGTTGCTGTCAGTTCCAAAGCTTCCATGTGAGATGTTACAACCGGCAAACATGTGTCTCTGAAAACAAACATTTTTCCCCAAAAGAAAAGATGGTTTCTGAACTGTCTGAAAAACTTAGTTTGTGGTCCTCTCTTCTTTTATTTTGCTTTTTTCTTTTGTGGATTCTTTTTTTTTCTGTTCAAGGTCATCACAATTATGAATTTTCAGCAACTGGCAATTTAAAAATCTCTCTCTGTTGAATATTACTGTGTAAATCCACAAATGAGTTAATATTTTAGACATCATTGTTTCCTTTTAGTTGGCTGCTTCAGTACAGAGCTGAACTTTGCAGCAATGCAATGTGCTTTTGAGCAAATTTATTCAATCTTTCTGATTTTAAACTTCCGTCACAAGGACAACTTTTCGCACGAAGACATGTGTCCTCTGTACAATGCAACCAACAGGTTTTAGTCTGATGGTTTTACTGAAACCCTATGCTTGTAATACTTTATTTTTCATTTTTGATGAAATGCTCATCTTAAAGCACGCTTAAGTAACCAGATCAGTGAGACAAAAATCTGGTTACTGCAAAAATCGCATTATGCAAAAATCCTGCAATCCCCTAACTGGATTAGAGTATCCAGGTTTTCATTATTATAATGAATCAGGTGGCAAGAGAAGACTGCCTGCAACCAGGTTATTTCAGAGAATATAAATTTGCTGAAAACAGAATGTCAGGCAAAGCAACACAGACTAAGGGAAGGGTTACGGAAGCCATTGCTTTTTCATTACTCCTCCTCTTTAAGGCTTTTTTTTCCCCCTCTTTCCAAGTTTAAAAATGTTAAGTCGCTCCCACGCAGCTATATATAAAAAGGTCCACTTGGCAAAAGTATAAGTATGTCTTCATTCACACGGAGACCATACACATGGCACACCCCACACAGCATGACCTGCACACAAAGACACCACAGCACTGTCATGAAGCCAAGGTCTGAAACTTGGCTCACGCTTCACGCCAAACTGAGCGCGAGAAGCATGAACGTACATCTGTGCTCATACGGAGCTTGTGCATAACAAGTGCTAAGCGCATTCATCAACCTCAGGCAAACACATTGACTAATGATCTCTAAATTTCAAGCTAGAGCTGCAAATTATATTTTCCAGAAAGAAAAAAAATAAATAAAAATGTGCGTCACATTTGAGCGATTGAAACAAAATTATTTAGCGCCTGCAGACTCTCGCTGCTCCCCTTCGACGTTTACCCAGCTATTTATTCATTATTGCTTTCTAATAGGGCAGCATGTTCTGGGTCACACTTTCAAACAGTTTGGGAATAAATGAGATCGTTTATGGGAATAAGCAGAAACAAGACACAGCAGTTCGGCGGGGTGGGGTTAAATAGTTTAAATATTAATATTATGTCTTGTCTGCTGTGTGACACTTGCCCTTCTGCTGCATAAAATATAAATCCAACAGTCCAACAGAGTGAGAAATGAAACCCTGAAGATAACTGTAGTTTAATGGGTCAGAGAGCCAGATAGCTTGATATCAACTTTCAGCAGTGTTGTCTGAAAAATCCGATGGACAAAAGGAACAACTCAAGCCGTCTCTGGTAGAAGAAATAAGAAAAAAGCTCATCCTCAAGCCACGGCCTTTGGGATTTTCAAGCTTTTCCACCAAAAGACGTCAGCAAAGGTTACAAACATTGGCTCATTGCTGCAAAATCAGCTTATTACCATGCATTTTCTGTCATCTCTGCCCAAGCTTGTGCATACTATAATAAATGGCCAACACCAAAACTGCCAACAGAATGGCTGGCTAAAGTGTGTTTGTTACCAGACAAGCCCCTGCATGCATAGATCTTCGTTACTCCTTGTTAATATGGATGCTTTCATCTCTCTCTCACTGTAGAGGTCGAGCTATGAGGGTGAGACACCTTTTATATTGCACGTCCATATGGAATCCTAAAATCTTGGCAAAAACTCCGGCTGTGGTGCTGCTCGCTACGAGGTGTCAAGTAAAAAATCCCAACGGTCCCCAGACCAGGGAAAGCAAATCGATCTGTTTTCCTTCAGGATAAGAAAAAAAAGAAAAAGAAAAGAAAGGAAAAGTTCTTGGTCAAGAGAGCTGCTAGAGAACCTGTTTTAAAATGTTTCTGCCTCATACTCACCCTCAATTCTGTTATGCAGAGACCGTGAAGTGAGGAATAAAAACAAATTAAAAAAGAAATGTAAAAATCACAAAAGTTTCTCTTATAATTTAATTTTGCTCTCCTTTAATAGAACTTTTTGAAGGTCAAAGAAAAAGCCGTTGTTAAGCGACCTTAGAAGGTCAGGTGTGCTGCAACTTCCTTCCAAAGCGCCACTCTTTTATCATCTCTGCAGTGGTTTCCCTACAAATAACACACTCTGCTGGGTTATTGATTGGTTGCACGGATGCAAACAGCAGGTTTAAATGGAGACACCGAGTCTGCATGGAGAGAAAAGTAGTATGAACTGATCAGCTCGGTCTGCTCGGAAACGTGGCCCGTTTAACGTGTCTTTGCAGAGAGCGGCGTAGCAATCGCATACAGCAGGATCAGGAATCTCAAGTTTCCTCAAATGGACGTTTTTTTGTTTTTTTTGTTCTTTTACTGCAGCACCAAAGAACGATCTGTCCAAAGCTGTAAAAATGAATGATTCTTTCAGGTTGTGGTAATCTAAATACAGCTTACATCGTAATTGTTTTTTTTTTTTTTTGAAAACAACCTCTTTCAAAAACTGCAAACATAAAAAAAAACAAACATTTTTTTTTAAAAAAGTGGCATAATCACATTTTGGAGATTAAAATGTCCTTGGGCATTGTGTATAGCAGACATAGAACAGAGGAGGTAAAGCTTACATTTTATATTTACACACCACTAGAGACCAAAAGAACTAGCAAGAGAGCCAAAAGGCTTATTATTCAAGCTTGCTATTTACTTCCAGAATTCTGCCTCCTGTCCACTAAATATAGTCTATTTAGAAATTAAAAGACAAATGCCAAATTTCCATCTTCGTGCCATCAAAACAAAAGGAGACGCACAAAGTACATCCAGCATCCCCTGTATGTTCTGGCAAAAGAACTGGATTTTAAAAGACCAAGCAATAGATTGCTGAAATCCAAACCATTGGACATTGCAATGGAAAAACATTAAAAAAAAAACAAAAAAAAAAAACATTTACAGCCAGGATTACAGTGGAAATGAATGGAAAGTAGGACACATGTATATGAGAGGGGAAGAGGTTCACGATGATTTGAATTTATCTACATCGTCATCCACTTCAATAAACTATACTGGAGCATTTTCTCTTGAGATATGGAGTAACATGTCTCGTTATTTCGTCCTCAGAGGATCTTTTTTCCTGTGAGCAGAACGCTGGAAATAACTCGCGAGTCTTCAGGTGAGAGCCCTCAGGGACACATCCAGAGGAATAGTGCTCTGTTATCATCTTCAGCTTATCTCCAAATACTTCATCTGAGAAGCTTACTTTTCGAGGTGGCAGAGAAAGTGCCTTAAAAAGTATTATTCTTCTATTTTTTCCCATTGGGAGAGCGTTGCACACTCAGGAGAGATAGCAAAATAAATTTATTTAGTCGGACACAGCAACCTCAATATGCTCTCTTAAGTCCGTTTAGGCAAAGATATGAATAAAGTTTCCTCTTTTCCTCGCGGCCGTTTTATGTCCGGGCTGACGTGCATCTATTTAGTTAAAAGCACGAGAAAAGGCCGGGGCCATTTTTCAAAAACTGATGACGGCCTTGCATAAATTATGCAAACTTTTGTCCTTGTGCCAAGCAGTGCATCTACTGAATAATAATTACAAAAGGGACTTGGGGATACGAGCATGCAGAATATGAAACACATGCCGATATCCCCCTGTCCTCTGTGCCCAAATATAGGAAAAGAATAATGCATGGGGGGAGTGGGGGAGGAGCGAGCAAATATGACAATTCATGGAACTTTCGAGTCCTCTATTACATTTCTTATTGCTTCTCAAATGACCTCATACCCTGAATTTTCTCAGTTTTCCAGCCGCAATTCATCTGACATGTTCAGCATCATCTGGGGGACTGGCATCAGCTGAAACTTTGGCCTGGAATGCAAATTATCAGCGAGATTCTTTATTGTCGCGTTACATAGCTGTGATCTCTGTTGCAATCAATACTGCCGCTTGATAACTCCATGAACAGGGCTGTTAAAATGTTGGACGACAGAGTCGGGCTGGAGTTTATACGTGGCAGTGAAAAATGCCACGAGCTGGCTTCTGAACATCTGGCTTCTGCCGACATTAACGCTGAAAAGTGACCCATTTCAAGAAACACAAAGAAACTATTAATACACGTATGCCCTTATTATTTATAGATCATTGTAATAATGTGGAGAAGATTTTGATGTACAACCGTGTTTGGTAAGAGAAAGTGAGGGCGCGGTAAAGCTAAATCAAACCCCTGGCATGAACGAAGCAACAGAAGGATAGCTGTTGGTGATGTGATATGCAAATGCAATTACCTTATTTGCTAATCTGCATGTTGTCTCCCTTTGGCAAGACAGAGGTGTCCACTTTCTGGTGAATCTGATCCCTTGTTTTTGTACCTGAAAGTAGAGAGCAGTGAGCTGTGGCTTCCCCCGATGACAAAGCTTCCTTTACTTTTGGCATTCAAAATATGATATTTTTGTCCTCGCATATATGCGACATGAAGTTTGATAAAGTAACATTGAGTATTTTTGAATATGTAAACAGCTTGTTGAAGTAAAAACTTATTTGGGCCAACGACTTTATGATTTGCTATATCAAGTACACTTCAAGCAATATTAACTAATCTTTAGAGTTAGCTCCACGAATATTTCAACAGACACTTAACTTATTTTAGCTCTTTATCACAACATATTTGATTGGTTGGTTAAGGAATACGAATCCTGGATTTTATCTGGCAAAGACACGATTTCAATGTGACTAATTGATTTGGTGCTGAGACCAGAAAGTGGAATAACGGAGGTGGAGAACAGCTGGTTTATGTGACAAAGTTATGATTTAGCAAACACTCGACAACAAATTTAAAACAAAAAGTTTCTTATTTTTGTCGAAAGTCGTGATTTTTGTCAAATTAACCTTTTTATGACAAAAACTTTTGTGATTTTAGGGCAAAAAGTTGAAATTAAACAAAATTTACAATTCTACAACTGTTGTACTTTTATCTCATAATGTTGCAAAAGTTGCTATCTTCTGACAAACAAAAAAAAATTAAGTTAAAAAGTGACAATAAAAGTGTACGAAAAAATTTGTATGTTTAAATTTCAAAATTGTTACAAAATTGCAATTTTAACATTTGATTTTTTAAATAAAAGTCAGCATTTTTACAAAACTTCTCATTTTACAAGAAAAAAGTTTCAGTTTTATGATAAAGGTCACAATTTTAGTGAAATTTGAGATTTCATGAGGAAACTTAATTTTTATGGGAATAAAAGTGATATTGCAAAATTCACCAGCAAAAACTTTTTACAAAAAAGTTTCCAGTTCTTTTTTTTTTTTAAATTTGCAATTATCCAAGGTGAATTTGTGATTTTAGAAATTAAAAAGCCTACATTTCAGTCTCAAATTTTATGAAACTTGTGATTTTATAGTTTTTATTTATTTATTTTAACCAACAAGCGGGAAATCTGACAACATAGCTGGTTGAAAAAGTAAAGCAGTGATTCTTGAGATAAGGGACAAATGTGTTTTTTAAATCTTCAATTTTTAAACAACATGCTCCATTAATTTTACCTGGATATATTTATAATCACAGGTGCCAGTTAATAAACCATGTAAAGGAACAGGCTTATCATTAAAGCGATTTTTATTAAAACTTACATTTACCCACATCATAACCTGGTTTTTGTCAACTCCATGTGAATTCAACTGTTAATAAGTATCTAATTATAGTTTTTATACCAGATTTATGTTATAAAATGTGATTATATACAAGTTTTCTAACTTCACACTATTTTGGATAATCATATTTCAGAATAAATCCAATTTTCAGGCTTGATTTTTAATATGAAATATACATAATCAGTGATCCAATAAGACCCCACTGCATGTAGTTCAGCTCCTGTTTTAATGTATAAATACAATAAATTGAACAAAAATCACATGCGTAAAAAAGAATAAAAAAACATTCATCTTTGGTGTTGACCAACAACTGATGGTGTTAAAGTGATTATAAATATTTTAGACCTTAAACTTGTTTTAAGGGCAGCCATAGAGAGTCCAGTCAAAGAACACCTGGTCATAGGATCTTTATGGCACGAAGAGAACTGAATCTTGGAGATCCACTGTTGGTGGTTTCCAGTTGAAATGCTTGAGCATAATTAAACTGATCCAAAGGCTAAAGACCAAATAAAGAAAGAATGTAAAAAATGTAAAGAAACTGGAATGCAACAACCTGGAGTGCAACAGTTTTCTACAGGACACTGGTCAACAGGCGTTGAACATGCATGTGCTCAGTGGAGCCCATTACATCAGGGACTGTGCTGTAAATCTCTCTTGTACAGCCTGATTGGAGTGGACATGCCCTCCCATAGTTTCAAAAGAATTTCTTTGATTAGACGGAAACAGTCATCCCTCTTTCCATGTTTTGGATGAAACTGGTCCGTGGGACCATGAGGGTGCATAAACTCCACTTTCTTATCTTGGTGCTCAGCATCTATGTCAATACATAGTAGTTTGCAAAATAGGAATTAGCATGTGGATTGTCTGGGTTTGTTAAAGGTGACAAAGCTGGTTTGGCTGTGGTAACCATTTTGTTGGCAGGATAATGGAAGTAGCCAGTACAGGTAATGGAGGATGTTGTGTTGGGTGTGGTGGAGCAGTGAGAGCTGGCATTAGGGGAGTGACTGGGACGCCAGAAATCCCTGTTTAGCCTCCTGGAGGTGTAGTGGGACTAACTAAACGAAACACTGTTGAAGGGAGGTTCCCACCTGAAGACCCAGAGACATGTCAGTTATCACTGCTCACGGGGTAGTTTATGGTGGTGATGGCGTTTACTGAATGTTGATTTGTCTTTTAGAACAGTGTTTCTCAACCGGAGTCCGCGGACCCCTAGTGGTCCGTGGAGTGATTGCAAGGGGTCCATGACAATAAAATATATATATATTTTAAAAAGATCCTCTGACATTTATAAAAATAGATTATTATTTTATTCAAATGTGACCGAAACCTTTATCTACCTAAGCTACAGAAGGTAACATGACCTTCTTCTTCTCTTTCACAAGTGTAATTCATTGTATTTTAATAACAAATCTTGCACCCGTTTCCATTGTTGAAGTTACTGCATGACACTGTTAATACAAACTTAACACCATCTGCATCTTTTTCAAATTATGAGCCCCTTATCATTTCAGTGGACATACACCATTCATTTCTTAAAAATGCTTTTATTGTGAAATGTTTGCAGGAAGCTCTTGGGGGAAAACTCTTAATAAGCACAGTAACACAAAGAGGGGGGGGGGTAGACAAAATGGAGAAATGGCTCATATTAAAAAAAAAAAAAAAAAAGACCGCACCGGAAAAGAAAAATGACAAATATAATGAGACTTTATAAAGAAGAATATGTCATGTTGTGTTTTTTTAATGTGGAGGGGAGGGGGGTCCTCAGAGTTGATCAAGAATATGCAGGGGGCCAAAAAGGTTGAAAACCACTGTTTTAGAACACATGTTTCTGCACACAGAACACAACAGTAGTAAAGTAGTGTAGTTTAGGTCCAAAGGGACACCGTGCCCCACCTGCACACTGGCCATAACAGCTGTTATGGCCAGTGTGCAGGTGTACAAGTGTAGAGTTTATTGCGTCAGTCCAACAGTTCATTGTAAAATCATGATAGCTGTATTTGTCTTGTTGATGGTTCCTGTTTGAGGTATTGCATGAAAAGTGAAACATTTTTCTCCATCTCTTCTTCCTCAATGTGACAGAGCTGAACACCATTAACACCAGATTCTGCTGTCTTGGTCACTGTTTATTTGTTTCTCTCCTTTTTCTCTGATACTCCCTATTTTTTGTCTCCGCTCTTTCGCTGACAGTTTTTTTCTAGCCATGCCCGCCTACACTACAGATAAAAGCAAATATATGTGGTAATAATGTAAAATTAATAAGGGTTTTTTTCCCATTACATATTTTCAGATTTTGCGAGCACTTTTCAACTCTGTCAGCAACTTCATCACCATCAGGCATAAAACCTGACAGAGTTGATAAAATTAAGGGCTTTCCCAACTAAATCGTGCCTCATAAACTTTAGTTATTTTGATTTCCTCAGCAACTACCTGTCTGTATAATCTTAGCTAAAATACCATTTATTCCACAATTCTTAAAGTTGATCATAATTGGAAGACAGTGTGACACGAAAGCTGTGACTGCAGTTATACCAACATTATTGAAAATATAAAAGAATTACACAGTTATGAGACCATGTGTCCTACTCCTGCATCTACCAAGATCAAGGAGAGGAAAGGAGGTCCTTAAGGTTATAGCTGACTGTTATATGCCTTTTATGAGAATTATTAAAAAATCTGACAGAATTGACATACAGTGAGGACACAACTTTGAGTAGTTTATAGAGAACATTCAATGTAAAGTTCTCTTAATGTATTAGATCTTTATGAAGCCATTAAATTCATTTGGTATGGATATTTATTCTTTTTTTTTTTGCAGTTTGACACTGCGACCTCTTGCTGAAGAGGCCAAACTTCTTTGTATTTAGGTGGATCGTGCTGGTCCTTTTACAAATTGCAATAACATTGTACAAATATATATTAAATTTATTTCATGATTATACACAGGTCTTACTGATTTTACATTTAAAACCTTATAAAAATAATTAATGCTTTCATTCTAATCCAAACTGAATTTTCAGCATAGGACATGTTTTTCCTTCATCTCAAAAATCACTGAAGGAATAACAAGCCCTTTAACGGTAACCATGGTGATGATGTGAAAAAAGGATGAAATAGAGTTTGACACCCCTGCTCTAGTTTATGCATTTACAACTAAAAGAGGTTTAACATCCTCTCTTGAAGTTCAAAGATATTCAATTTTTGAATAATTAAGGAACAATTTTTCCAGACGTGACTGACACCACTTTCACATTTGTATGCTAAACATGACATGCGCAGCTAATTAGCGTATCTTTGCATCAAAACTGTAAAAAGAAGGAAACAATTATACTGGCTCTATGCGCTGGCAGTAAAAGTTGCCACTACCTGTTAAGCTGTTTAATCAACACATATCTCATCCTGTTTTAAAAGGTAACTGTTATAAATCTGTACATAACAGCACACTCCAAACATAGCCACAGTAGCTGTCTTCAGCCTTTGTGCTACTTCAGCTAACCAGCTCCAGTGGCAGCTTCATATACTGAATCTTTTCAAGTAAATGTCAGCAAAGAAAGCAATAAGCATATTTCAGGAAAATGTCAATTTATTCCTTTTAACTTACAAATGACATATCTCGGAGGACCAATGTTAACTGTGCTTTTGTTTAGACAAATTCCCTCCTTGGTCTTCTCATTGAATACTGAATGAATTTACTGGATAAATTAGCATGCAGGCTATGCGAAGTGCATTCGGTTGGTTTCCTTTGTTTAACTCCACAGGCGATGTGTTGTACTGTGGAAATAAATAGAGAAATGGATGATTGATTTATGGAAAGTCTCTCTGAGCTGATGACATTGGTCTTATTAATAGCTTTTCTGACAGAAACAATAACCACTTCCTCATCTTTTAGAGAGCCCAAAGTAATAAAGAGCACAAGTAGGTAGATTTCATTATGCAAAAGGAGAGCTTCCACAATGTGCATTTGCATATCTTTTTATATAACATATACGTAATTCAAGACATGATTGTTTTGTCTTAATTCTCTAAAAAAAAAAAAAAAAGATGTGATCACAAATGAAAGAAAGACTGACGTGTTTAAGCGTACATGCGCCCACAGTCCTGCACACATCTGCTCATCAGTGAGCCTGTTGGAAACTGTCACATGCTTGGCAGGTTTCTGCAACTTGGGCAGATGGCACAGCACAATTAAGTCCACCGAATCTTTCAATCAATCTCCTGTACACCATATGAAATATCTGGACCTGAATTGGCCATTTTTCTCAAACCAATGTGTTTGTCTCCTTTGTACTCCAGCTTCCTATTTCACTCACATTTTGCTAATCATATCCGTGCAATTCCGTCTTCTTCTTCCTCACCCATGCAATAAATATTTTCTTGTCTCTTTTTCCCCTTGCATACATCTTTGTTCTTGGAAAGCCTCCCTCCCACCGTCACCACCGCAACACCCAGTTTGTCTAAATCCTCTTCTGCCCTCAGTCTTGGCTTGTTCAACCACTGGCCTGAATGCAAGACTGTACTGTAGACAATAGCCAAGCGTAAGTGTTTCATTCACACCCAATTACTGTGAAAGGGATTTTTTTTTTTGGCCAGAAATTCACAAAGACGCACAATGAGGGTGTCAGAGAGGAACAAGATATCCCTGGAGTTTCACGTTCTGTCCCATGTTCCGCACACATAACAGATGAAAAGCGATCCGGTGTATCCGACACCAGCGAGGGCCATTAGCCAGAGCCGGTTAAATAAGGATAGCTCTGACTGAGGTGCTAACAGAGACGGGAAACATCTGCTGCATGAGCTGGGCCCTTGCTGGCCCTGAGGATTCTGCCTTTGATCAGCGGCCCTCGCTACCACCTTCCTACAAGAGCTCAGATGAAACAGACTCTTGAACACAAAAGAGGAATGCGAGAGATGAACATCCACAGTGGAAAGAGTGCAAGTGCAAACACAGTAACACTTGGGGCGAAAAATCCCACTGTTGTAAGCACTAAGGTCTATTCATAAAAATCTGCTGCATCATTGTATTGTTGTTTTCTGGACAGAAAGGAAACATATAAACTTGCCCAAGTACTTCTCCTTTCCGGCCTTGAAAGAAAAAAAAAGGGGGGGGAGAATGGGAAATAAATAAATAAATAAATAAAATCTGACATATCGTCATTTCCAGCGGAAAAAAAGCCAAACACCTCACTCAAGCGTGGGCCAGACGCCACCTTTGGACTGCCAATTCTGCTGTTGTATTTCCCCCACCTGTGACGGGAAGATGATTCACTAGGCCTGCCAGACTGCATCTAGGGACTGTGCGCACTGAGGTGTGCTCACTGCTAGCACAAACAGAAGGGTGGGGAAAAACACCATACCTTCTCCAATGCACTGTGACCTGCAAAAAGCAGTCGGTACAGTAACATGGCTTCTGAGCGGCTGTATCACTCTCTGCCTACTCCATGTGTAACAATTCACCAATTCGAATCAAGGCATCAGGCCAAATGATTACGGTGTGGCAGACGGGTGCAGGTCTGAGTCTTATACACGGGGAGAATCGAATAAAATCACTGTCGACCTGGATGAACACACCAGCTGCAGCAGAAAAGCAATATGAGAATTACAGGTTAAATTGGATTTTTTTTTTCTTTTTTTAAAAAAGCGAGCATGTAACATGTGATTTTGTTGAAACTGTATTTTTAGCTGTGAAACCCACGCTCCACCTGGGCTGCATCCCTCTCTGAATGCACAAATGGCGCTGGGAAGCTTTATTTTGCCCACACGATAAGAATCGTTATATGCAGATTTTACTCTGAATTTATAGCTATGGTATGTTCACATTCTCCTAAAATATACCACTGTATTTCATAAAAAATACATTTTCTTTCCTACACTTGAATCATCCTCACACTTTTTATATCATCCTTGACATTAGTGTTATTGCTCAATAGTACCATCACTCGCACGATGGAGCCCCGGTTCTTGAACATACCTGACTTTTGCTGAATACGAATCTTTCCTTATTATAAATTTATGTTACAGACTGATATTTGATGTAACTAGGTGAATGGTCCAACCAACTAGTAAAGGATACAGGATTCTAGGGCCGATTACCAGTTTATGGCTCTGGAGCTTTGGCAAAAGATTTAAATAAATATTTGAAGCTTTGTTTTCATTTTTCTTCACAGTAAGACAAGAGTGCCACCATACTGCCTTTAAAAAAAATCAAATTTAACCTACATGGCATGACGTGCCAAATGAGCAAACAAACAGGGTGCATACGCGAGTATAACCAAATGAATATAGCCAACACGCGCGCAATCAAAAGAATTTAGCCCAAACGCGTATGATTGACCAAGAGGGGTGCGTGAAAGAGAAACGAGTTATTAATATGTCCAAGACCAACTGTAGAGTGCGTCGTAAAAGTGTGCTAGGTGGAAAGCAACTTACATGGAAGCAGAAAAATAAATAAAAAATCTTCCTTTCAAGAAATACTTGAGATGGGAAAGGAGTTTAAAATATGCACATCACTTAATTGAAAGTGTGCCACACAGTTGAGGTCTTCAGCATGTTAATAAGCTAAAATTAAGTGAAGTATTACTTCAGGTGATGTACAAGGCTACCAGTGAGTAAAACCACTGAATTTTGTTGTTGGCAAAAAACAAATTAATATCCGTACATCCAAATTGAACATCTGGGTGTCCTTGATGGCAAGGCAATATGACATAAAATCCTTATCACAATTAACATTTTACCTCAACTATCATTAATACGTGATTATTTCAGTTTTATTTTTGCCATCATAGATCACTGAAAAAGGTTTTTGTTGCAAATATCAACTACAACAACACTATAATGTGTACCTAACAAACAAATATCCGTATATCCGAGTCCAGTCCCCAGAGGCGTTTACAGCAGACAATATAGAACCATTTCACTCTTCTTCTTTCAAGAGGCTTTTGTTGAAATGCCAAAATTAAAAATTACAGCTAAACAGTCAAGCTTAAATTATCATCACATAATTAGAGTTATAAGAGCCAAATGGGTTTTCAATCTTTGCCTAGTGAACTTAACTGCATTACCCCATAGACCACCTGTCAGACAGGAATTGTAACCTCCTAAAATGTTCAAGTTTCATCAAAGAAATTCTTCCTCCACAAGGGACTGGGAGCAATGGGGGTGGAGGGCACTGGAGTACAATTACAAAGGCCACAGGAGTTCAAAAGTCTTAATGCAATGCACAAGCTGCTCACAATTTCCAGGTGTTCATTATTCAAACTGTGGATAACATCCTGAGGGTCATGCCATGTTCTAATCCCTAATTAACTGGCCACTACAGAGATCATGGTCACCAGTGACCTCAACCAGCAAACAAGACCAGCTGAAGTCTCATTACCTTTACTGGTTACAGCTCACCTTCTTCTTTCAATGTAGATACTGTAGAGTGCGTCATGGAATTGTAAAAACTGTAAAAACTTGGGGATGTTTTGTGAACAACAGCCAAAAGCCCACGGGGTAAAATGCGTCACCAAGAGGGTAAAATGCGTCACCAAGACAAAGCTGCAAAACACCTGTGACTTGTAGGGTAACCACAGTTAAAAATACCCAAAGGATTCTGTTTATTTTGCACATGCCACTTGTCAGTCAACCAGAAGCAAAGATTGGGCAAAAACAACAAATGAATAGTTCCTGACTTCACAGTTAATCTCAGCTGAAGCTGCATACCTATAAGTGGCATGTCTCTACACTGCCTCCAAGATTAGTCATGCGTACACTCAGTGTACATATGTGTTGGGGTATTACCAGCACTCATGGAGCACAAAAGAGGCAGAGGTGACTAAATGTCTATATTTGCTCAGAAGAAATCAGGCCTGCTGTCTGTGTTTCAACATGGACCACCTGTAGTCTGGGAAATATTCGATATAGAGGAATGAATTAGACAGACATGAGTAACCCAGCCCAACACTGATCGACTAGCTTATGTTTCACAAAGGAGGCAGATAAGCTAATACATGGCAGTACAATGAGCCATTGGGAAAAAGGAGCAGAAACTGGGCTGTGGAAGGGTGACTATGGGTGAAAAGAACATACCCAGGTCAGGATCTACAGGAGACTGGTCAGCTGTGACAAAGCCCGGATGCTTGGAATCACAGAAGAACAGTTAACCATTGACTAGAGGAACTCATAGCATGGCCTCAATGTCATCCATGGTTATTCTATTCCAGAGACCATGAGCACAGAGCATAAAGCCATTATTAGGGGCTCTACTTCCCTTGGGCAGTGAATGCAACACTAATCAATGAAAAAGAGCAGCATTGTGGCTTGCCTTCTAGGGCAGGTGATATTATGTTGGTGGGTGCCCGCATATAAATAAGATTACCCTGTCGGTTCGTGCTCCTTTTCAGGTAGGTAGTCTGTTATTGTAAAGTCAGGCATTATGTTGCAATCATTAATGTGTGACAGAGAAGAAAGGCCGCAACATTTCAGTTATATGAAGGCAATTTACATTCCTTCACTGTTTCTTCAAGTAATTATTAACTTTATTAACTGTGACTAGAGCCTGGATAAAATATACTGGGTGACAAGGCTATCAGGAGTTGCACAAAAGAGGAGATTAGACTGGGTTTCTAATCTTCTGCAGGGATATGTTAAAATGACATTATTATTTATTTAAAAGTTACACTGACTTCACAAGATGTTTTTGTCCAAAACATTCTTTGACAATTACAACATCCAGTTTCATCATATCATGCCCATTCAATCTGTATTTTTATTCATTTTTTGGTCTTTTTTGACAGATCTACCAGGTGTCAATATATACAAAAAAGAAAAAAAGACGCTGAAAAGCTGTCTGGAACACACCAACTTGAGTTCGGTTTCAGTTTGCTATTTTAACTTGGGGGTCTTAGGTTATACTAACTTATAATAGTAACTAATGTTACTTCACATTTATTCTGATCAAATCTGTTCATATTTAATAATTTCCAGTGTCACTACTGAAACAGCATCTGAAACGAATGCAGCTGGAGCTGAAATGAGGTCTTGCAGAGCTCTGGTGATGTCTGTCCCCTGCTAAGTGCCAGGAATGGACCTGTTGCAGCTAGGAAAGCCTACTGCTGTCAGCCAGTGAGGTGTGCGATGATTGACTGCTCGTCCCAGCACACTTCCAGTTGGAAATGATCTGCTGTGGCTCCCGGCTCCTTCAGTCAAGCCTTGCTGGAGTGGCTGCAAAGCCACCGCCGGGCATCTCCAGCGGGGCCTCCATTTCAAACGTTATTTTGTGGCGACATCAGAAATGAGCACTGCATTTAGCTGACACTCGGGTAGAACAAGCTGCCTGCTGCTTAGCTGGGCTTAGTTCTCAGATCCTTCCAGACCGACCCACTGTCTGTCACAGTGGTCTCTGAGAACAATTAACACAACACACAAGTCACAGCTCAAAAGCTATGCTTAGAAGTCATGCTAAATAGTAAGTAGCTAAAGTGATAACAGCTAGTCTTTGGATATGTCAGCCATCAATCGAAAAGTGACAGGCCATTTGGTTATAAATATTTTCGCTTAATATCATTTTGCCTTCTGTGGCACAAAAAAAATTAAATAAAAATCACCTCCATACAATTTTCTGGATGTAAAATCAAACTATCAGGACCAAAATCCTTTTTTGTACCATGCTGTGAAGTTTATTTCTGCTGCGAAGGGGAATTTTGACATAGGAGTCATTTGTTTTGCTTTCTTTTGGAGCTTACACCTACTGGACAGTAGAGGAACTGCAACAAAACCCACTTTGTTGGTGGAGGCCAAAATGGAAGTGAGGATGTTTGAAAGTGTTGGTGTTTGTGTTTGACTGCTTGCTTAAAGCAGCACATATGAACCTTAGCAATTTTTTTTAGCTTAGCGGGCCTTCCTGACAGGCCTGGAGGTTAATTCCTTTTTTCAACAGTGTCTAAAATGTATTCTTCTTTGATGATTGGTCCTAAACGTAATCAAATACTCCTTCAAAAATGAAATTGCAACTCATATTTTAAAATTTAAAAAAAAAACAACTCCTGCTGCTGCCGTAAATTAAAAAAAAATTACTGCAAAAATTCTTGTTTGGTTATTAGTCCAAAATTTAATCAAATATTTCTTCAAAAATTAAACTGAAACTAGTATATTAATATTAAAAAACTCCTTCTGCTGATTTAAGTTGGAAAAAATAACAGATTTTCTTTTTTATTTCAACATAAATTGAAAATATTTGGGTTTTCACACACTTGATTACTTTTTTTTTTATTTGATTACTCAAAATAGCTTTTGAATACATAATACAAAAGATAACCAGTTGGATAAGTCCTAACAGATGAGAGTCCGCATCACTTAGGTTTTGTATTTTGCAGATACAAACAGAGCTTCTTCTTGCACTTCGCTCAAAGTGCAATGAAAATGTCATAACTAAGGGATTATTTTGGGTGCAGGAAACAGAGCATCAGCATAAAAGACTGGTCATAAGACAAGTGTCTTTTTAGGGGTTTTTCGTGAGAAGCTGATTATGAATTATTGTTTGAAATATTATAGAGGCAGACTGCTGCATAGCCTAGCGGATTAAACAGGCGGCCCATGTACAGAGGCTCAGTCCTCAAGCAGCAGTCGCGAGTTCAATTCCCGCCTGTGCTGCGTGTCTTCCATGTCCCCATCCCCTCTGACTGTTAATAAAGGCCCTACACCCAAAAAAAAGAAACATTACAAAGGCATTAGAATTTAATTTGGGGGACAAAAAGGAGCCCTCAACAAATCAGCTGTGCAAACTGTATTCACAAACACAGTACTTTTTTTATACTGTGCATCTCTTGTTCACAAATTGACATTTTTCAGGCAGTGGCACAGACTTTAAACCCTGTTCTCATGTCAGATCAACGTTTGGCATCGTCTGATGAGCGTAAAAAAAATAAAAAAATAAAAAGCACTAAATTCTACAGAACTGTGATGAAGAATTTCACAATAAGCCACAAGTGACAGAATTTAACTTCATTTGTCAAGAACCGCAATTCCACCCTGGTGTGCGTTACGCAACCATCTGCAGCGCCACGTAACAAATCCCATTGACTCAATTCCTATTTAATTATTCTTCATGAAAATCCCCTGCTCTCTCTCTTTTCTCTGAACCTTACAAAAAAGAAAATAACTTCACCCATTAAAATCTACCTATTTGTGGATGGCGTTCCTCACAGTTTGTATGCTTTCATTCGCAAAAAAAAAAAAAAAAGAAAGAAAGAACCCACCTTCTCTTCTCATTTAATTTCAAACTGAGTAAATGCGCCTTACAGTACGACGGGAGTTCGTTTAGGTAAAAATAATTACCTAGATACAGACTGACAGTGGAGGGTTATTCACTTTGGAGAAAACACTGCTTGTTGAGAGAAGAAATGTTGACACTGAAAAGAGAGTAAAATGGAAGGAGAAACGGGCAATGTACATTTTCCATCAGCAAGCAAAACACTCCATATTTCTCTGAAAGACAAAGTGTTAAGTTAGGCTACTCTGCACACTGTCAATAGCAGCGTTTATCATTGGGCCAGCCACAGTCTATATATTGATTAAACCATCCATCACTTAAATTCTACAAGACATTATTTCTAATTAAAAAGTAAGTCATAAATTTTGGACTTTATTGCTATTGCCGGACTGGGGCTGTAAATAAAATTCAAGGGAGGGAAGAAACAGATTGCAGCCCCTATCCATGGTTTAGAGCCACCGTAAAAAAGGACAGACGACCGTGATGGCACCTTTGGGATCTTCAAACGTCGCCTACAGGGCTGACAGGAGGGAGGTGCTCAGCCTCATCCCAGATAAACAGATGCAAATCAATAATTTCTCTGCTTGTGTTTTTATAAGACAGGTGCTTCCTCTCAAAAAGACCAAGAGGCTGGCTACGAGCGCTTGAAGAACAGATATGTAAATTAAATTTTCACGAACCACATGGGCATATATAAAAGGGACAGCATTGGGTGTACTTGAGAATGATGTATAATCATAAGAGGTCATGAAAATGTATGAAACGCTCCATCACATCACTGAGTTAGCTGGTGTGGAGTGGCAGCAACAAGCTCCTGTTCTCTTGCATCTCCATTTTCCTCTGCTAAACAACAATTTGGCTGCCAATTATGCGGCTGCAGAGCATTATTTAATGATCTCTGTTGACAGAGAGGCCATCAGAACACCTACACTGCAGACGGAGTCCTGACGTCAACGGGTAAATGCAAACAACAGTCTAAGAAAAAAAAGAAAAAAAAAAACACTTCATGTTTGACAACTTCTGATTACCTCAGCGTGCACGCCAGTTGTCAGGAGGTGAAGCCTCCTAACAGCCATCTGAGAGTGTTGGTTATTTTTTGATGGGCACAGAAGGATGTCTGATTTTGCAGGTACTAGCCAAAGGGACGGAGGAAATTGGCTGAGTTTGGAAAAGGAGAAAGGAGAAACAGGCTTGTGTGCTTCACAATCTTCACTTGCCTGTAAAGGCAAGAGTGAGCAATCATTATTCATTTGTCTCGTTTCCTCTTCTGTGTCAATTTTTTCTCTCCTACACCTGCTGAAACGAGAGCAGCTCTGACCACACAAGCACTTTCTAACTGTGACTTGATAATGATGGAAAGGCTGAGGAATCATATTTGGTTAACTGATAGCCAGGCACGATCCTTCCCAAAGTGCGAGAAGTGG
Source organism: Arrhamphus sclerolepis (assembly GCA_037176975.1). Taxonomy (NCBI): domain Eukaryota; kingdom Metazoa; phylum Chordata; class Actinopteri; order Beloniformes; family Hemiramphidae; genus Arrhamphus; species Arrhamphus sclerolepis. The sequence continues at coordinate 3,003,672 of JBAMYA010000010.1, forward strand.
CATTAGTCTCAGTAAAAGACAAAAATGCGAGAATCACCCTTCAGGGGGAAGGCAAGAACTAATGAGAGAGCTAAAAAGGACAAGATGGAGTGATCCTCTATAAAAAGACCACAAGTAATCTCCTCCTCTCCCCTTAATGTCCTAAGAGATCTTGGCTCCTCCGTAAAGCCTGCTGCTTCCGCACATCAAACAGAGCTGATTATACCTGCACACCTTGCTAAAGCTGAGCCTTTTGGCCAGGGTGCAACAAAAGTTCATGGAACATTTATATGACAAAAAAACCAAGAGAGTTTAACTCGTCCAGTTAGACAAGACCTCCTTCAATTTGACATCCGAGCGGCTTTCGCTAAGTCAAAAAACACAGACTTTAGGATCCACTTACTCAAGCTCCACAAACTTTCTTTGAAGTCCAAGTTTGACGCTTTTGATTTTTTTTGTCATGATTTAATAAAAAAATAAATAAAAAAAAGAGAGAGATATCGAGATGCAAGCTTGCAAGCTCTGTCAACGCATCCCTCCAGGTCTCAGCAAGGAGGGTGTGGGGCCAACAGATGGGCACATTTGGAAAAGAAGGAGAGGAAGGGTTGACAGAGGGAAAACCAGTGAGGTGCACTGTGAGTTTCCTGTCAAGGGTGTTGTTTTATTAAGACACTGAAACTGTCAGGACGGCAACTAGGAGCATGACATGACGCTTGCACCAACATCCCTGTAACCCTTTCCCTTACAAAAATAGCTTCATTCAAATTTACTGTTCTCTCTGTCAAAGTTGGGAAATGCTGAAGGGATTTTCGTCCCTATTAAGACGAGTGTTATATTTACCTGCATCGTCTTTCTTTGAAGGTGCTTGTCATAGGTAATACAAATGTGTTTGAAGGACATATATTGGAATCAAGGAGTCTGACCAGCCATCCTAATTCTTTTCCTTCTTTGAAACAAAACAAAACAAAAAAACAATTGGTCTGGTTCTTCTGGATTCAGCTTTTACTTTTCAGGGGTCAGAACCAACAGAAAAAAAAAAAAAAAAACTGACTCTGGAACCAACTGGTTACACGTACAACCAGTCAGAGAAAAAAAAATCATGTGATCAAACAACAATCAGACTACTATTGACAAAAAAATAACCATCCAAACTGTGCGCAGTGCAGTTCACAGGTCATCAGTTTTGCAACAAAAATAAAACCTGTTGATTCAAGGTGTTATCGGTGATTCTGCAGCCATCTTGACTGTCTTGAATTATTGCTCTTGGATGCTCTCTTCTATGAGTCACTGCATAAAGTCTACCCCTGTCGTGAGGCAACTGGTTCACAATGTTCAGCGCCAGCATATATGGCTGTGAATAGAAGGGGTACCGGACACATTTCACAATTTTCACAAAAAGAATGAATGTGACTGGCCTTGCCTTTTTAAAAAGAGTAGTTTTCCTGTAATCCAATAGATTTATTGTGCCAGTTGATTTCATGCAGCTATTTTCGTCACACAAGTATTCATTTTGTCAGTGGCTATATTAACTCTTCCTAATCAGTGTACAGGTGGTCCTCCTGAAAATACATTTATCAAAGACGCAGGACTAAATGAGAGATCTAATCTATGTGAATGACTGGCTTGATGGACAGGCCTGGCAAGTCTGCAAATAGCTGACAAGCTATTTGGGGAAAAGCAGATCAGGATGTTCATTCACCGTGGACTCCAGTCAAATGCGCTTTTTTGATTCATCATATAGACATTTTGTCCTCATTAGATGGGAGTGAAGACGAATTAGTTGCTGGTTCACCACAGTTGCTGCTTTTTGGCTGACTGACAGACTGACAGAGGATGAAGGAATAATGATTTCCATTCAAATTTTTGCCTTGTGACAAAAGTTTTATCTTGAAAATGCATTCCAGATGTAATACTTTCACATGAAGTTGAATGTGTGCATTTAGAGACGCCCTGACTCATACATATACACATATATATATATATACTAGATATATATATACACACACACACACACATATATACACACATATATTTATATATATTTATATACACATACATATATATATATACACACACATAGTGGGGAGGGATCTGTAAGCACGTCACCGGACAGCTTGCCTTCACACTATTAGTTTTTCGCTGCAATTGCACAACTGCAGTAGCGCAAGGTAAAATATAACAAGTGGAATAACAACAAAAGAATTTGGAACAACTATTTTTATTGCACCTGCATTAATACCTAATGCTACGACGATAACAAGGGCTAAAAGACAAAGTAAATCTAGAAGACAGCGCTGCTAGCACCCTTTGTCATATTTCACAGGTGAATTATGTTATTAAATGCGGCTATTAATAGTTCGATTACAGTTAAAACAAAAGCAGTCAAAACCAAAATCAGCTAGGAAAACTAATGGATACACCTAAAAGATGGTGAACATTTTTTTTTTTTTTTAAGTGTTTTGACTGTAGTCCGACCCGTTCTAGTACAAATCTGGCTAGTGCTGGATTAAAGAAAATAGAAAAAATAAGAAAAAAAAGTCAGATGGAATCAACTAAATCATAACTAATCAGCCACCACAATGAATGGATACGGGGGTTAGCATGTTAGTCAAAATTAGCCAGACAGGAAAGAAAGATAAATATCTGACATAATTCTCAAAGCATTTAAGTAAATTTGACCCCCATCTGAAGCCCTTGTGTTAAGCTAACGCAGCTGTTTGAGCTAACCAGCTTCCTGCTAATTCTACACATGACACACATGAAAGCTGTATCAGACTTCCCTTCTAGATGATAAAAACCAGCTTGTGTAATGAAATAAGTGGTATCAGTCTTTTCCTCGATCTCTAGGCAATAAAAGAAAGCAAATTAGCTTGTTTGCTAAAATGAAGGGTGGCCTATTCCTTTAACCTCTCAGCTTTTAAATTAGCTTGTGCTGAATTATTGATCTGTACAACTGAAACCCATCTCAGCTCAGATATCATAATATTCCTCGGTAACTCAATTTGCAAATGCAGGGAATGCATACAGAAGTTCCACATCACACTGTTTTTCTATAATATCATAGCAATAACATAAATCATGGGGTATGTACAGTATTTCAGTAAACACCACACGTAGCACAAATACTTGCTCTGTTGTCTCTGTTGTGATGCAAAAAAAAGCTGCCAAAACCTGCAAATGTCAAAAAAAAAAAAAAAGAGGGAAACAAAAAATATGATTAAGGGAACTGTTTTATGAAAGGATGAGGGTTGGGGGGGGCTACACTGGTTCACCCTTCTCCCTAAAACTGACAGCCATGAAAAAGTTTAGACATAGCTCAAAAGGTTAGGGTTTTTTTTTTTCCCCCACATGTTGCCGTTTTATTTTGACGGGCACAGAAGGATATCTGTTTCTCACAAAAAGTGAATAAAGTGTCTCCTTAAAGGTTTCAGAAGCTTGAAGTCAAAATGTCAACAGTAGTTCACATGGCTGAAGCGTCATCTGAATGTCACAGTCTCAGCTTCAGTGCGGCTGCTCTTCAGTGATTCTCAAAGAAACAAATATGTGAATTTGCTTGAGGGTAAAATCAATAATAAGGTGACTGTAAATTGCAAATGTAGCATATAAGTGGTGGATTAAGCGATACAGCCGCAGGAGTGTTCCTTGATCAACTTCCTGCCTATTGGGACAGAATGACCACAGAAATGTCTGAGAAAATACATTTTCAT
>JBAMYA010000010.1:3007457-3029021 GCA_037176975.1 Arrhamphus sclerolepis
ACAACAGCTACCTGGAAGGATGGTCCACAAAATTTCTCATTATGAGTCATAAACTATATAAAGCAATGTGTGCCGTTTAAATCATTTGGCCATTTAAAGGGTTTCTGTGTTTCTTTGCCTGGTATCCTTGAGCCAGGCTGCTTTCTGGGTTAACCCTAGTTGCCCAAGTAACAGGACAAAATAACAAAGACGTGCAAAGTCAACTACCTCTGGACAGAATTCAAATCCGAGGACACTGCTGACATCAGCCAAAAGCAGTCCTCTCCTTTCCATTCAAATGACCTGTTTTGCATTATTTTTGAGAAGTTCGAGCAGGGGCTCGCTATGAAAACAAACGGAAAGCTTTAAGATAACAGAACCAAAACCTGGCAGGGCTAATGTCATCACAGGCCATTATGGTCAAACTAACTTGAATGGCTGCTGCGATGGGAAACCATGTTGGGTATGCAAAACATTGCTTGTGTTTACTGAGGTTCAATTTACCCAACAAGGCTGAAGTTAAGCTTTGTATTTGAAAGCATTTGTATATGATTTTGTCAAAAATATTACCCTGATTGTTACCCTCTCTTTTCCAGAAGTTGTGATTTTTTTTTACTCTGCTTGATCTTTACATGCTTCAAGAAATGATCCTTGAAGTAGATTAGACTTAATCCAAAGTGACCACAAATCAAAATCTAAATGAAGTCCATAATTCTCTACCATAGTGCATCAGGACATTCATCCTCTAAGCAATCCTTGGTCTTAGATTCATTTCACATCTTTGTGCTCTAATACACTACCTGATTGTCTGAGTTGCACCAGTGCACGGTCACACAGCATGGCATCTAAAGGAAAGCAGCAGGTTGCCAGACAAGTTGCTGAAATGTGTTTCAACACAGAATCAAGGCCAATATGTCTGTACCAGACATACCTCACATCTTAAAAAGGCACAAGCTTGGATATAAGCAGCACGCCTAATTCCTGCCTTCTGCTCCCGATATCATTCACATAACAATGCAGTTCTGTTGTCGCCTTTGAAACTAATACACTAATCCTCCTATGTCAGCAACATTTACTGTCCTCCCTTCCATGATAGATATGCTGGAAAACTAATGAACTGCAGAAATGGGATTATCCTGTAATGTGGGATTGAGCTCAAATTTCATTCCCAATCATTTCCATCCTAAAACGTCCATTCTGGCAATTCTCCTAGTTCAGACTCTGTGGTCTTGGTTAGGGGGGAGAGGTATGATAGAACACTGAATATACAGTCAGAAATTAAAGTAATATAAGGCTCAGAAAGTAATGAAATGCCAAAAAAAAAAAAGTTGGCAAAAGAATGAAGACGTAGAGTCCGCATTGAGTCAAATGAAGGGGAACTTTGTCGATGATAGCTATCAATTCTCATTACTTTCATGAAAATTAGATAAAACGAGTCTGCTCCCATTAACAGCGATTTCCACCGGTACAGAAGGAACCGAACCAATCACAATGGGATTTGTGTTGACTCATATACTGTTGAAGCATCCACGAGTCAAAACAACCAAGATAGTTGCAGAGTTGCTAATAACCCCTTGAATCAATAGTCATTCATCAGCATTCCTGCTCCACTGCATTTTATATGTCTTTTTCTGATAATTGTCTGGTTTCTTCTGCGTCTGCAGGTCCAAAAAGAACCAAAATGATCTTTTGTAACAAAGATGATAAGACTTAGGGAGGCTGGCCAGGCTACATCGATGAATGTACTGTAGTGGAGTTTGTTTGTGTGTGTGTGTCTGTGTGTGTGTGTGTGTTTATTTTAGTGAAGGACGGGAGGAAGTTGAAGGGGGGTTACATCAGCAGGCAAGCTATCATCCACAGAGCACACCAGTACACCTTGGAGGGCAAACAATCTCCCTAATTGAATTCAATCCAGCCTCACCGCAGGATGCACCGAGGCTAGTGGCTCTGTTCAGCGTGGAAAGACCTGCTGGAGGAGGTGGCAGCCTTGCAGGGAGGTGCATGTGTATGTAAGATGAGGGGGATGAGGAGGGGAAAGGTTTTGAATGGTAAGTGAGGGAAGAGAGAGAGAATAGATAAAGGAAGCTGCCTAAGACAACAATGACACACAGACAGGATGAGGAGACGTGAGGGTTTCAGTGGTTAAGGCTGGTGGACGGAGTGGAGGTGAGGTGATGCAGGAAGCGTCAGACTCGAGGCGTGGAGAAATGGAAGCCAGCTGCGCCTTTGCATGATCACACCAAAATTTGCATTCGGGAATGAAATCCAAACACACTCATGAGGTACATATGGTTTCCAACTGAGAAAAAAAGAAAGAGAAAAAAAAAAGCCCTCCTTGTTGTTGGCAGAAATTAAAGGCCTACCAGAGGCATCCTACAGATTCGCATACGAAGATGAGCACCTGTCATGAATCTTTTTTAGAAACGTCTTTTTGCACACAGAGAACAAAGCCAACTGGCTCACATGAATGCTCTTCATTACTCTGCTGCGTCGGGAGGTGGCGACGGCGGCGGTGCAAATCTTGTACACTTAATCTGGAATCTGTTGTGTATTCATGATTTGAGAAAAAAAAAAGGAAGACATTTTCAGGTCTGTTCATCAAGTCTGAAAATTGCACAATACCTCTGTCAGAACGAGAGTGGCGCTTGAGCGTTGCAGATTAAAAATCCCTTGTATCACATTCCGTGTAATAAGAGCATGTTCCGTCCTGGAGAGAAACAGAGACAAGAAACAGGTTAGGAGAGTCAGCGGGATAGAGTTGAATTCAACAAATATGGTAACACTTATTCTTTCGAAATATGCGACAGGGGATATAACTTTAAAGTCCTATAGGAAGAACCTTTAGTTTCTGCCAACGTGACAAAGCTGTCATCAAGGTGGCTCAGGTCTTCACACATCCGCAACGGAGTAATTTATTTAAAAACACAACATAATCGCTTTTCATAATTGTGACAATTTAATATCCCCGTCATAGACTAGCTCTTTTTTTTGGGTTCTTCTGAGTCAACCACTAACAAGTTACATCTTCATAAATTTTTCAGCTGTTTTCTGGTTCCCACACTGGTGCTTGAGCCCGATTGATGCTGCATGAAGTGCTATTCAGGTCACATCAGCATTTAATGGCTGATTTATTAGGGCCCAACAGGGGCTTGGTGATGGGCTGCAGGACAAAGAGCCTGTTTTAAACTGCATTAACACTCTGCAGTAAATATCCCATACAACATTAGCATTTTGATGAGCGCCTCCCCCAGTCACCTTACGGGCTGTCTCGTTTCCCCCTCCGCGCGTGTCTCGCTCTCCTTTCCTGCCTCTTAGCCTTTGTATCAATTCATCTTTCGAACACACCGTTTTCTCTCACTCTCGGCCATCATGTCGGTCCACTCATTAGATTTTTCACTCATTAAATATCTACCGATGCCGGGCTGACATCAATGCACACGTCAAAAATGGTTACGTTTAATTACCGCTGAACTAATGAAGCACGCAGATGTAAACTCAAACTAAATTCAGAGATGTTACAAAGATTATTTCTTCTTCACTTTTGCTGATTAAAAAAAAACATCCCTCTGTTATCCTAAAGCCAACTGCCTTTACATAACTTACAATCAAATCTCACATGCAATCAAAAAACTGATGAGCAACAAAGCCTCTCTAATTGAGGTGTCTAAAGCAGGTTATGGTCTTGAATAATAAGCTCAGATTAAAACGGATTCACTGGTAGCATGATGTTTATTATGCTAATCAGAGAGTTATTGACTCAGACAAAATTAAAAAGACCTTTTTTTTTTTCTAATCCAATCTATCTGGATGTCTGCCATATGTAAAAGAAATATTCAAAAAACTAATAGAATATTCAAAATGCATCATCTGTTTGTGCACCAAAATTAAAACTGCACCATCGAGAAAACTGTTCGACTATTCTAATATCAGCTGAGCACAATGGCCAACCAATCCTGGTGCCAGGACCGTGCTTCATCAAATCTGCTCTTCATTATGTTTGATCAAATTTAAGACTTTGGCAGTGAATACAGATGCTATAGGTCAATTCAGCTGAAAAGCGGAAGCTAGTTTGGTCAACAGAGCATCTGCCACTTATTTAGCAGGCCTGCAATTGTTTGGAAAAGAACACATTTGTACCATATTGCAACAATTAGAATCACATACTGTCGCACAAAAGGAGAAACTCGGTTCATAGACAACAGAAAATAAAATTCATATTCCGGATAGTTTAACTGGACGTAGTTGGCTTTTATCGTCTGCTTTCACAGTTTACAGCATTTATAGCATTAGGACACATTTACCTGCTGCTTCTCTCCCAGAGACGGAGACTGTATCAGAGCCAAACTTATTGCTCTGTTCTAATCATTGATGTTAATGCACTGGCAGCAGCTGGGAAGGGACACTTATAAAAGATCTTCCAAGAGTTCTGGCCCAGAGCTTTTCCAAATCTCGTATAATTACTACTTGGATATTAAGTCCAAAGGCGTGCGATACCAAGGACGTTTAAGGCATGCATAGTCCAAAAGAACACTATGAAAATTTTGTTTATTAAAAATAGGACAAAAGAGTTTCCATCCATCCATCCATCATCTATACCGGATCCTTCCTATTTAGGGTCACTGGGATCTGCTGGGACCTGAACAGGTCGCCAGTCCATCAAGGCAACATATGTAGGAATAATCACGCATGCTCACATTCACTACGGGTGATTTAGAATCACCAACTAGCCTACATGTTCATTGGACTGAGGGAGGAAAGAAGAAAAACCAGAGGAAAAAACCATATGTACACGGACAGAGCATGCAAACTGCACATACTGTAGAGAGGCCCCAACAAGAGTTTTTCACCTGAAAATATCAGTTTCAATTTCATTTGAAGGGATAGTTGATTACTTTTAGGAAGTGTGCAGCTCTCTCTGTCTCCTGTCTCCACCACCACCAAAGGCTGATGTAACTTTGAACTCTCATTCCGGTTGTCTATTGCAATAAACTGCATATCACTTCACTGCACCAAGTAATGATGAGAGAGAAACCGAGTCACCAAACAACAGACCAGACGTGAGTAAATCTTAGTGTACAAAAGGAACTTATTCTTCACACCAATAGAGGGATCCCCTGAGCTAAATTGCAAAAGTTCCTTTGTGCCGCTTTAATCTCAGGATGGTTCATTAATCAAAGGTTTAACTCCTAGTTTTACTATTAACTCCTACTTTTCACTATTAACCATTTTCTACAACTGTAAAGATAGCCGCCTTCATGCCTCTTGATTTTAAGCCCAGTTTGTAAGTCAATAAACCTGCCAACAAAAAGAGGGACATCGACAAGCGAAGGACGCTCACCAGTGGACATAAAACTGTGATTTTGGGAGGCTCACTGACAGCTGACAGCCAACTGGTAAGCGTGGAAAATGTCTGAAGAAGTTGGTGACTGCATATCTAAAGCAAAGACATGTGTTCCATTATCCATACTTCAATGTGCACTTTAACGCAGCACTTAGAAAGTGCGGAGAGTACTGCAAGTAAGTGTCATTCCAAAACGTATACCCAATGGTCCACTTACAGGAAGTTACGTCACGACTGCCGCCTCGGCTCATCAACCGCCCAAATTATTAGAATGTAAAACCACAAAATTTTACATCTTTAAGCTTCTGGAGCTTTAGTCGATCCAGTTGCCATTGTTGCTCTGCAATAGCCTTCTTTCTTTTATTTTTTTGAGATGACTTGGCTCCGCCACTTCTGCCATGTAGCTAAGACGGCAGACGTTAAGTACGAAAAGCATACATAGAACTGCAACGTTTTGGACATTTTGAGTAGACCATTTGGTTCCTTTCAGTACACTTATTTTTGCCGCGATCGTAATCGGGACACCCTACGTACTCAAACCGACTATGGTAAGTACGGAAAGTATAGATATTGGAACACAGCCATGAGGTGAGGGCTTAATGTGAGAAAGGTAAACCTACAAAGCTACGAAGAGACACTGTACAACATATAAAGACGAAATGACAGCAAAGTTGTCCATTTTTAAAAACTCTTGTGTCATTTCTCATCTGTGTTTTGTTCACAAAATGTGGTTTGGAGTCCCAATATGGTCACTGTGTGAAAAAGTCATGATCAGGTCAAGATGTCAAGACTGTCCAGTAGCCTATACTTGGATAATAATCCCAAACTTGTCCACATTTGATCATCAATCTGCCTTTTCTACCCATGTTTTCCCAGCAGACATTGAGCAAGGGATACAGTAGACCCTAAACGTGTCGCCTGATGATAAAATGTACATGTGAACTGCTAACAATGCATCTTCCTGGCACTGATATTTGCTGATCATCAACATGTTTTATGTAAAAGGAAAAAAAAAAAGAAAAGAATTGCCATTCGGCTGTTCTTTCAAGGAAAGCACAAAAGATGCCTTATTTGCACATCCCTTCATTCTGACATTTTAGGGTTATGTATTAAATTATCCCTGTAAAGGCCATTCCAAATTATAGGAAGATAAAGGTTTGCATGTTAAGTACAGGCCTGCTGAGATTCCATTATGAGACAAAACTGAGAGTGGGATTAATTTTACATCATGTTATTAACTTTTCACAGGCTGCTAAGGATATGCAACCATTTAAAGCAGATAGGGATGTAAAAGAATTTTGCTGGGCTGCCGAGTAAGCTATCCAGGATCGCTAGACGGCTCAGAGTGAATGACTGTCCATTTCTGAAATGCGTGAGCATAAGAGGAGGTAAAATGTGTAGCAACTTGATGGCAGTAACCCACAGAAAATTGGTCTTTTTCTTTGTCACATTAACCGCAGTATACTCGGGTTTTTCAGATACCTTGTCGAAAGGAGTGTGCTCTAAATTACAAAGTGATGAAACACAGCATGAAGATCCAGTTTTCGCTGCCATGAAGTTGCACGAAAAATTGATTTCACTCTCCAAATGTGATTCATAGTGTTACAGTGTGCTGGATATCATTGAAGGTGGGAGTGGTTGTATTGTAAAAGACCATATTTCTGATCGTTCTGAGTATCCCTCAATTTCATATGCCCTACTGTAATGATGGGTGTAACAATGGAAGAATTAAAGTTTCATCATTCTTCATGTTGAAGGGAAAATATTAGAATGTTGAGATTGTAAAAAGGTTGTATTATGTCATATTCTAAGTAGGAAATCAACAAAATATGCTCTAATGCACAGATGAGATTACACTAAAACTAGAGAACCAACAGTGACAGGATTACGGTCAGATTATTACATCACATTAGTCCTGATATCTACTAGTCACTCAACAAAAGATGCCATTCCAGAGATACGACTTAATAGTACCTACATTTTCTACCATGAAATAAAGTATGTAGTATGTAAGTATGTCACTGCCTTTTACATTAAAAGCAAATGTTTGCGGGTTGTTTTTTTTTAAATGGTTTAGACTGGGAAGATTAAGTAGAACTCAAAAACTCCAGAGCTATTCATCATGTCGATGAGATTCAATCAAAAGTGAACTCTCTGTCTTCAGATTGGCTGCACTCACCATCTGCTTGTCTGCAATCTGTGCTGGCTTTGCAGCTGTTGGTTACCTCTGCCTGAGGCCGTTTTACTGTTTTAAAGTAGACAACAGATCATGATGGAGTAGTGGGGCGTAATCCCACCAAACCGAGGGCAAACACGATAGGACTAACACCGCTCAGGCCTCACCGTAAAGAGTTCAACACTACAGTTTTGTCTTGAAATAAACTAAAAACTCCAGCCGCTTCTTATCACTGTATGTCTAAACAACCTGCTATCAGCAGACAATAGTCATGAGAGAAAGCAGAGTACGGCTGCCGCTGCTGTATAACTGATCCAAGCTGACGGCCTTTGGTGTGTCTTTATAAAAGCATTTACTGAAGCACAGCGCCGTGGCCCGCTGAAAGCTCATCAAAGAGTGGCTTATTTTATCAGCCAAGTGGAAAATGTGCTGAGAAAGAGAGGGAGAGGCAATAGTGAAGAAGTCAGCGAGAGTAACTAAGCTATTGTGGCCATCGCTGACCCAAACACCAGCATTACAGTGGTTGCGGCTGCTCACAACAAAAGCCCTAATCGGCAGAGCGGGGCTCGAAATTAAATGACCCTGCAGTTGTGACACTGTTACTGACAAGCTGGCCTGTGCATGCTGGGGCCATAGGCAACGGAGATATGGCTAATGAACAGAAATGTATTGGAATGGTGGCATCTTTTACAAGCAGGGACAGCCGTGAGTGACCTACATTCTCATCTGAAGTATGCAATGTGCACTGCTGGAACTTATCCACCGTCTTGCAGTTATTTCCTAGATTATGAAGACTTTAAAACGAGAAGATAGCCAAGCCTCATAAAAGGTTTTGTTTACGCCTTCAGGTAAACTGCATTTTGACTGTAACACCTTAACTTACAGCAAATGTTACTATGCTGTGAGGAAGAGTCCGCTTGGTTTCTGAAATCCTTAAGTCATACAGACACTCTAAAGAGGCAATAATTCATCTCTGCATCAAAGCGTGACAGACAAACAAGGTCTGTGGTCATGAAGGGCAAGTTTAAGAAATGACACTGCATTGCTCATTGGGAAGGGAGAGAGAGCTTACCAACTGAAGTCAGGGGGCAGCATTTACAATGCATGGGCAGCATCCCTACCCCCAAGGGTCACATTAAACTCAGAAAGCTGATAGCAATTGACTGAGGCTGCTGGAAGATGAAGTATCGTTATGTGTCTTTCTCATCCTTTAGTCTCAATAATTCTCTGCCTGTTTAGCTTCTCAGTGTCCTCTTTCCTGCTGGTGCTTTTTTTTTTTGTATGTGTGTGTGTGTGTGTGTGTGTGTGTGTGTCAAATCTTTCTTTTTGCTCCACATTACCATTATCTCATTACCCTCAAATTATGTTGCCACCCAGTGTACCCAAAAAGAAAAGCATTCCTATTTGTCCCTCAGACTGTACGGGCATACAAATGAGATCAAACGATGAGGATTGTACAGCCTTGAACATGACAGAGCCGCCCCCTAAAGAATTTCTTACACAATGGCCCTAATTGGCCTTAATTAGAAAGGGAAGAACCTTGGGATATGAGTCTTTAGATTTCTCACTCGTGTACGTATGCCCCATGCCTGTAGGGAAGGAAAAAAAAAAAAAGTGACATGATGGTGATGTACTGATATAGCCTCCAGAAAGAAAGCATGCAGCTAAAAAGGTACACAACAGATCCATTTTCAATTTTCATTTACAAGTGTCTGCTAGCATGAATATTTATGCAAATGTCATGTTTTTGTAGTCTCGGGGCCCTCGATTGCTTTTCAAGAAAGGATAACGTATCCATTATCATAAGATATCTGCACAAATCCAAGCTCACCGTCAACTCTTTTGTGCTCACAATTCCCTGTAATAAATGAATGAAATGTATGGTCCAAATAAACCGTAACATATTCACAACACTGTTGGCTTTAAAAATGAAATGATACTGAGACAATCATGCTTCTCCTTCTCTCCTTTCTTTTGTGGAATATATGCACTCCACCCCTACCCCCCCCCCAACCACAACAATGACCAACCTTCAGGAAAACATAAAAGTCAATTGAAGGAAAAATTGCATGGGTGACACTACTGGGACTTGACACTGTGGGTCCTTCACCAGGGTGCACACTGCGTGCATGTACAAACAGCCATTTTGCATTTTTCTTTGATGATAAAGCCACATGAAGAGGCACTTTCTCTTAAGTGTCACCAGTGCAAGGCCACAGAGCCACGGTCGGAGACACAGAGAGGATGCACTTGACTGCCGCAAGACATCAAGGGGGACTGCTGTTGTCACTGGGTCACAAGTTACAGGCATTTTGTGTTTTCACAACGTGTCATGTCACGTAAAATAAGTTTGACAGTGATTTAATCTGAGCGTGAGGTCAAACTGCGATTTGTTTTAAAGGAACAGATCAAGGAATTTAGCTTTAAGGCTTGAAAACAGTGACAAATACCAAAAACAAGTGTCATGGTCCCACTTCTAACTTCTAAAAATTCAAAAGGCTTTAATATATAACAACATGAAAGAGATTATTAAGTTGTTTTTTTTTTTCCTGTGGTGGTTCCTGTCAAGGTTAATAGACTACATTAAAAAAGTTTCACTCTGTTTATAGTTTTGTAGGGAAAGTTTTGTAAATCAACTAAATTTAATTCATTAAATTTGGTGGACTACATGTTCCCTGTCCATTAGCACTGTGGCTGTAAAAGAGTGTAGTTAGCTAGGTGTGTTCTTTTATTTTTTTCTCTGTTTAGTTTTCATTGTTTTCAGATTCTGTAATTCAGTTGTGTGCAGTATTTTTGATTCCTTTGACCACACATTGGCACAAAAGTTTCCGGCTAATTTTCAGCTAGTGACATTGCTACGGTGAAAGCTGGGATCACACCCGTTGAGATTTTTCCTTCTTTGCTAGTTTCTGTTGGTTCTGCCTGTGCCGATTTTACTGGGCTTCAGCTCCTAAACAAATCCATCTGTTCTCTTGTCTGTGGGCAGGTCTCAATTCATGGTTAGGGCTGGACTCGAATACCCGGATGTACGGATAATTGTTTGTTCGGTACACACTGGGTTTTCAACTTGGGTATCTGGATTGTGTTTTTGCTGTTTGGACCTCGTTCAATAGCACCCGTGCGGCCACATTCATTCGCTCACTGCACTGACTGTAAGTAACTATGGGTGAACTATCCGGTCACGTGGCCCATAGATTTGTACAGAGAGCCCCTGAAGCCCATTTTTCCTCAAACCATGCGGCGCCATGTTGCAAAGTGGCAGGACAAAAGCTGTCAAAGCCAACGGCAGAGCCAATAGCTTGCTCAAATTCAAACACTTCAAATGAATTTATTGCTTAATATACATTTATCTGATGTGGTAGAAAGAAAGAAAAATTGATTCCCCGTATAGTGGTCATGGATGTAAAATCTAACTTTCTGTACCAGGCTGTAAATATGTTTAATTCTGCTGCAAAGCTGGCACTTTTAACATGGGAGTCAATGGGGTTTGCTCTGTTTTTGGAGCCAGCACCTAGTGGTCAGTCGAGGAACTGCAACAAAACGTACTTCCGGGATGAGCTTCAACCTCAAAATGGGATGGTTGCCACTTGACTCGTGTGCATGGACCTCTTGCAAACACGTGTGGGACGCACTTGTTTCACCACATCATACATTTTGAATGTCGAATTCATCTTCCACCATACTGCTTTAAAGAAGCTGAAACCTACAAACATTTGACATTTTTGCCCTCTTAAAAATGATACAGGGCTGCAGCTGACAATTACTGTAATTACCAGTCTGTTAGATATCGTTTTCAATTTGGTTCATAGTTCAGTTGGCAAGAACAAGACAGCAAAATAAATAAACAACATAACTAAATATTCCTGGAGCAGAAACTGGCGTATTCATTTCTGTTTGAGCTGATGTTCTGAGCATGATTAACAATAATTAACTACTGCTAATTAAAAATAAAATAGAGACCCGCAGATTTCACTTTAACAAGGTTGTTTTGTCTGTTGTGAGAAAGGGTGAGCATCTATACTCTCCGACAGACCTCCTCCACCGCAAAAAAAAAAATCTGCAACTGATTTGAGTGCATGGATCAAGTTACCGGTAGTTTACTCCTGAATCCTGCTCCCATGTGCAAGCGTGTGCACCCCAACTAACCTTTCGTGCCCTTGCCCTCCATATCCTGACAAGTCTGGAACTTGACCCTCTCTGAATTCTGAAGCTGACCTGCACGCCGAATACAACCTTGGCATGAGCGAAAGTAGCAAGTCGTGGCTCCAATAAACCCAACTGTGCGTCTGTGCCAGCAACTGTGTGTGTTTGAATACACGTACAGCCAGTGTTTATGTGAAAATCAATCGTTTATGTCTCCGTAAACACATCTGTACCGTTACATATGCTCCGTTTAACCCTCGTGTGTTTATTTCTTCATATCCGGCTGCTTTTAGGTGTGTGTGTGTTTGAACATATAAGGGTTCAATAATCATCTGTGCAGCTGGAGGAGGTGTGTGTGTGTGTCTGTGTGCGTGTGTGTATGGGGGGGGTTCTGGAGTGTCTCAACACCCAAGGCGTCAAGGACATGGCTTGACAGGTGTGTGTAGACGACCCAGTGGTCTGCAGAACAGCAGCAGGCTGCAGAACAATGTGCCCATTCAGGCCTGGAAGGAGACAAGCGAGATATCACAGGACCCCTGCGAGGAGGGGCTGGTCATCTTGGGGCACATCAAGCATTCACGGTGCCTATAAAGAAAGATGGAACTGTGAGTGCATCAACAGTAATGGGCTGTGTGACCTCATGCTGGGGACTCGTCCACCGATGTGGGACTGATCGAAGTTGTCAACAGTTTCTGCTGCAGACAGATTTGTCAGGATAGCGTTGACTGTTCAGGCTAAAAATTTAGTTTAATGCGACTATTACAGGTTTTCATAGTTTGACAATCAAAAATAGCTGACAGATTTTATATATATATATATATATATATATATATATGTTACATATTACACCATAAAGTATTCAGTTTTCCAAAATATATTCAACTTACACTATTAAGTGTGAAGATGCAGAAGAAAAAGAAGCAGTTAACATAAAAAGGAAGTCAAAATCCAATTTGTTCTTTAAATTTAGCCTTTAAATTGAGCTCTAATGGTTTTTGATTTAGGACTTAACCACAATTTAGAGTATATTATTTTTAATCATGCATGCATTACAATCAGACCTAAAACAATTTATATTGTTTTAGGTCTGATTAAAAATTCTACTTTTTTTTATCCATTTATTAAGTTATAAATATTTTGTTTGTTTGTTTTAATTAATTCATTGATTCATTCATGACTGCCCTATTCTTAGCATGTACCACTCTGTTTATTTAATTTCTTACTTACTTGTGCATTTTGTCAATCTTTCATTTTTCTGCTCCATTATCATTTAAATGACTGGTATGGGTGTAGGCGCGTGTATCTACCTTGTGTATCTACGTGTGTGATTGTTTTTATTTCAACGTGTTTTTGGGGTTAGAAGCTGAGGGGGGTTTACTTTCCAAAACTATTTTTGTTGCTTGTGTTTTAATTCCATAAAGCACCAAGTTGCACAAGTTGCAAAAGTGCTCTACAAATAACATTTGGTTGATTGATATTAGAGATCCTGCAAAAAAAATAAATAAAAATGCAACTACAAAGTGGTTTGACTAATTTCCAATTAGGCATCCACCCCCTCACTAACAAGGATGAACAAAGTGACCATTTAAATCGCAATTCTTTCTATTATCTCTGAATTTAATAACCTGTGAGGGGAGAGAGAGGGGAAAAAAAAAGCATTTCCTCAAGCAATTTTGCATAATTACCTAGCAAGAAAAACTTGCACACAGTCAGCAAATTATCATTTCAAATAAACATCTTACTGGGCATACACAGAGCACGCAAAGACAGATCGAAGGTATCCTCGGGACGGCCCACTGTGACACGCTAGCTAATAGCAAGATCTGACAGAAACTGTATTTCTGGAGGTATTACAAGGCATTATGGTCCGTACGTCCTTAACGCACATCTGACAAGAGCGTCTAAAACACACACGTAGCCACCAGCACTGCAATCCATGCAGAGAAGTGTACGGCCATCCTTCAGCTCTGACATAAATCTGCGGGGTAGGAAAAATGCATCAGAGGGCAATATACCATAGAATGAGCCTCTGCTGAATCCAAAATGTAATTGAATCAAGGATGAATATAGATGGGGTGGAATGAGATTTGATGAAACACATGCCTTATGAATTTGATACTCTGCAACACAATTTTTTTTCGTAAAAAGATGCAAGATGTCTGCTTAAAAGGTGTAAGCAATAAAGTACTGCAGAACGAGCACTATTGCGAATTAATTTGGAAGTCGGAAGCGCCGTTTGTCACGCTGCAGTCCGACTGAAACAAAAAGCCTCCGATGTTCTCAAACTTCATCCTCACCTTTCCTTTCCCGCTGGAATTCTTTCACTATATCCAGTTCCACGACATCAGCAAGATCACCTTAACCTACATACGTTGCTGCCATATTCTACACAGCAGAGGTCTCCTCTGTTGTGACCTCGGAGTCCCGAGGCTCCGTACCCACTAAATCACATTTGTAGAAGCATATTTAAAATGTAGCCCGAAGGAGAAAACCCGGCGAGGAATGGCAGGCATCCTCCGACCAGAGTGGAGGCTTCTGTAGTAGCATCTGGCCATCACCTGCCTGTTTTTGTGGGTTTTTCTTTTTCTTCTTTGTTTTTTTTTGTGTGTGTGTGTGTGTGTGTGTGGGGGGGGGGTTGTTTTTTTTTTGTTTTGTTTGTTTGTTTTCATGGGTTGAGAGACATTTATTTTCTCAGCGCAACTGGAGTTGAGGACTGTGTTCTCATGAGGTCGTCTACAATGAGCAAGCGCGATTAAAAATAATGATTCGGAAAAGGAACAGAAGGAAAAAAAAAAAATGTATGTCTACGCCAACATTTACAAGAACTCTATAGAACAAGAAAAAGGACACAGATAAACTTTACGTTGATAGAGAATGACTGAACTTCTGCAGCAGTTTCGCTCTGTCCTCAACACAAACCTCAAGTCCCACATGCAGCATTTGAAAAAAAGTAATTCATGAGAGATTACGGATTTATCCTAAGGTTTTAAAATCTAAGACTTATATCACGTCACGTCTTACACATTTGAAAATGACGAGTGATATCAAACAACATGCCTTCGAGTGGCCATCCAGTCCTAAAGAAAATATGTAATGACGTGAAAAGACGTGTTTGAGTGAGACCGCTTCCAAACATGTGCGTGCAGAAATCTACCTTTTTAAAACCCCTAGAATCTGCCCAGCACAAATTCGTAATTCTCCAACATGAATTTTCAAAATCAGCGACGCTTTGCCGTTACAGGTTTTTACATGAGACTGGATTAAGTATTTCTGTCAGGCAAGTGTTTCCATGTTGTCAGCCAACTTTGTGAAATGTCTCCTAAATTTTGCTTCGGCTCCCGTAACAGCTCAAGTGATCCCTCTGACCTCCCTGCTTTGTGCCTGGTCGGGGGTCTAATTAGTTTTAACAGGATGTAATAACTCATTCTAGTAATCCAGTCATTGTAACCATATAGCCGGGCACTCGATAGTAAAGCTTTCCACAGGTCTCACAAACTTTAGTGACAGTCACCATATTTTCTGGTTTATGTTACACGGGTCACTTTCAGGTCAAGGAGGAGATCTTTAGAATACTGTTTATAGGACGCAAGATCGGTTGAGTATGTTCTGAATGCTGTTAAAATTGTAAAGCGACTGCTGTGGCATCTCAACAGACAGAGACAAATGCTGGCAGGAGTGGGGGGGGTTCTTACGCGTGATGAACTGTCGCAACTGTTTGTGGGACGGTGCCAAGACTGGAGACGAGGGAGTTCTCAAAGAAACACAGAAAAACAGGCAAACAAAAGCGAAACCATCACCCGTTTCCAAAATAGCTGGTCCTTTTTGTAGTGCTGATCATCCACAGCAGCCGAGGAGGTTAGGGATCCGCTGGGGACCTGAGGGTAATCAAGGTGGCACGTCACTCTCCCGATACCCAGGTGAGGTGACATTTTGCCAAAATAGAAGCGTAAGATCACAGGAAACAGACGGTGAAGAACTCAGGACTCGCACAGACTCTATTGAGCGTCGACGTCCAAAGCTCAAGAAACGGCACAGATGATTGGCCAAAGTTTGACAGATATCAAGAAACATCACAAAAACCTATCTACGATAAACAGCGTGGCCTTTGTCCTGACCTGCCTGAGATGCCCGTCATCCAGTGGCATTTTCTATTCAATGCACTCACATTGTATTAAAAGATAAACTGGAACAAGAAAAAATACCACTTAAAAGGGGGCTCTCATTGTAGTGCAGCGATACAGCAGGCTACAGCTGCCTCATACATACAAAGAAAAATCGATACACAAAAAGCACTTCATTCCTGCTCCATTTCAACCTTTACTGCTCCTATAATTAAAAGTGGCTTCCACTGACTCTCCAAACCAGATTCCTCCAATCAACTAGAGGCAGTTTGTTCAAAATCGTAAGAGATTTAAGGTTGGGGTATAGTCAACCACCCTGTGATTGTGAGAATAAACGTTGTAAAGCTGGAAACAACCAAGCAAAGGGGGAAGCAGTGAAGATTTTTAACTGTTGTGGAATCACAACCTGATTTTGCGATTGGCACAAAAAGTAAAGCTGAGCTTAATTTCTCCTGATTAAATTCCATTTGTAGCAAAGCAACAACAAGGGTATAAATCATTTTTACACACTCCTCCTGAAAGCCGCAGCATCCAACACTGATATCACCAGCTGAGAGACAGAAATTAGCAAATTACCGGTGTGTCACGGCTGCATCCAAGCTGTTGGACCCATTATTTCTGCCCTGCTGCAACTGCAAAGGCCTCTCCAGCTGCGTCTGACAAGACGCTGGCATGAGGAAGACTTACTACTGACCAGAAACATAAACAAGATTACAGGATCCAAACCTCTGCACAGTGATCATGAGGGAGAACAGAACAGGAGTCCTGCTGTCAAAAAGCTGTGGATTGTCTGTTTACCACAAGACAATAATGCTTTAAGATGGACTCGAGTGTAAAAAAAAAAAAAAAAAAAAAATCGGAACAAAGTGACTGTTGTTGTCTGCACCAATCAATAATGGGCTGCTCATTAGTAGGACAGCACATAGAGTAGGGTTAATAAAAAAAAAAAAAAAAAAAAAACACCCCAATGAGGAAAAAAAAAAGGAAAACTGCAGACGCTGGTGTAATAAAACAGGGTTACAGATAACTACTCAACTCCTGCATTCCACTCATCTTACAAAGCAATGACTAGACCTGCCTTATTAATCATTATGGACAGGAATTCCATAAAGTATTGACCTACATTGACCTGAGTGAGCTCATTGTCAAGTGGCATGCTGCAGTTTCATATTTTCCAAGTAGAACTAGCATTCGGCTGTTTTAAGCTATTTGCTCTTTGCGAGCCTGACTTTTAGCTAACATTTATTATGTATGAGAGGGTTCAAAAGGGTCCATGAGAAGATTATAAAAGCTTAACATTTTGATGAGATTAATCTAGTTATCAATCTTTGCATGCATGGAGTGGTGAACCAATTAAACAGGCAGAGGAAATGAACAAATAATATTTATATCTCAAAGATGATTTGTTCTGAACTGCTGGAAATGGGGGGGAAAAAAAAAGACTTATGCCCGGGCCCTCCACCATAAGAAAATCTATATTATGAATATGTCATCTGTTGCTGCTCCAGAGCTTAGAAAGTGGGCAGGACCGCAATTTTCAATGCAGCCTGTGTGAGAAGATGGAGTATCACTGCAGGGAAGAGGAAGGGAGTGGATGTCGGTAGCCTGAAGAGAGCGATATCTGACATCTCAACTCCCACTGTCTGTCATTCTGTCTTTCCAATGATGTATGGATGTTATATGGCACCGCTCACCTCGCGGAGCCAGTCAATGTGCAGCCAAGCTGAGGAATTCTAGAGAGAGGCAACGAGAGCCTGCGACCCTTGTTACCAAATGACGAAACTGCGTGATGGGGGTGAGGGTGGGCATGGGGCTTGTAAGGTAGCCACCCCGCCCCATTTTTCAGTATCACATTGTCTGAAAAGAAAAAAAAAAATCTCTTTTACCTGAGTCAATCATTCCCATTAAATATTGGCACCAGTACTTTCAAATCACCTGCATAAACAAGCCTGAATGAAACTAACAATGCCTGAAATGTCCATTTCTACGCCCAGCTCCGTCTTCCACTATATTTTCATGGAACCAGTTTAACCTTGTCTTGAGGGATGGCCTCACATGCTTTTCTCTACTGGCATAAAAAAAGTTTCAGTGGTGGCAGATTATCTGTGTTTGTGCTGGAACCATCTGTGGTTGTTTTTAGTTTGGCTGATTGACCACACTGCAATGGATTTCTATTTTAAAAAACAACATATGAAGTATTCCAGTATTTTCACTATTCTAGTCCTAAAATCTTCAGTATGAGAAGCATTCAAATATCTGAGTAGACAAATACTTTTTTTTTTATTATTATTTGATGTTACTGGTTTCAGACATGAGTCTTACTTTGCATGTTTGCATGATAATAGTAGGAGAGTGAAAATGCGACCATTAAAATGAAATTTGAATTACATTTAAATAATACTAGCCACCGTTTTTGATGCCATTGTACTAAAGAGGATATTTCAGGACCTCTGGCCTCTCGTCCTTTCCCAGCCAGCTGGCTGCTCTTGTCTCTTGTCTCATGCATTTCCAATCCCATATCCCAAACTGCTCACAAGAGCTGCAGGACTTCACGACTGGCTGTCGCCTGCTAAAAAACACAGTTCAAAATATAACCAGCTTTCTAACCCACTCTTACTCATAATGACTACTGACAGCATTCTTTTTTCATCCCCAAACTGATTTCATTTTGCTTTTGCAGAGCCTTCTTTCATAGAAACGTGGTACCGATTTTATCGTAGATGCCTGCATAGTGTACATTGCCACTTATCTGCCGAGCTGCACAATCCAGTCGCAGCAATCTGAACCCTCTGCTTTGTTTCACATTCAAAATGTTTTATAAGATTATCACTTATCATACTAGGGGGTCTCCTGGTTCTTGAGCTGTTCCTGCTTTAGAGCTTCGTTTGCATTTACATTCACACTTAAAGGTAGGGTAAGCAGTTTCTTGGATTATGTCACAACTATTGTCACAACTCCCTCCCCTTTCGCAGCAATGGTTGTCATAGTTTACACAGGGCTATGCTATGATTTATCCATTATCTTTTTTTTTTTTACACTTTATTCAAAAGATAGGCAGATGGATGGATGGCATGGAAATATTCACTGAATGTGAATGGCTAAAATGTGTGCAAAAGGTGTGATGTTAAGTCTCTGTAGAATTTTTTTTTTTCTTTGGGTCAGGAGATGTCCTAAAATACTCGATCATCAAGGTGACGTCCCTGAGTAGACAGACAAAAAGGAGCAAAAGGCCCCCGTTTTCCTGCTCCCCTGCCCATGGGGGTTTTGTTGTTGCCTGCACACCAGCGCTGTTATCTGCTGCTTATTATTTGGCTGAATGAGCTGGATCGGGGCTCACGGGCTCGCTTCTGACATAATGACTGATTACAGTCTTGTGGCTCCCCTCTAAGAAATCCCACAGTTGCCACCATTTTACTACAGCAGCTCAGCATCATGAGCTAGATTGCAGAAGAGGAGGGGGGGGAGGGTGAAGCTGGTGGTCTTTTCAAGTGACAGCGTAACTACTACCCAGCTCTCGAGCTGTCATGGATGACGGAGACCCTGGTGGTCACCTGGGTCAGCAACCTCGCTTGTTGTCAAGATGCCTGGTTAACAAGACTTCCTTTAATGGGAAGAGAATTGTGGATACAAACTGAGAAATGTGACTAAAAAAAGCATATCTGCCTCTGCTTCTAAAAGCAATGTGATACATATTAATGCATACCGACATTAATCCTATTAGGAGTAATATATCCAACATGAGGCAACTGGAAAGAACAGGCATTTCAAAGACATCAGGCATTTGTACGTATAAGTGTGGTATGCAGAGCCTGAAAACATCAGAGCAGGTCCTGTGAGCAGCTAGTGTTTCCACTTTTGAGGCAGTCAATTTTTAAGTTCAAGGTGAGACACAAATGTATTTTCATTTAAACAGTTTTGCTCCACTGGGGCAGTGCATCTGTTCAGTCGCTTCCAGGTGACAAAAGGGACGGTAGAGAAGTGGAAGCATTGGTCTGCCGTCACTGTGCCGTCCTGAGCTGAAACGACAGCAGGTGCACAAATTTAAAGCGGACCGTCCCTTGTGTACAGCAAAGACAGCAGCAAAGAAGAAGAAGAAAAAAAAAAAAAGGGAGTGAGGCTAATGAAGGAGGCTGCTGGCTGAGGCAGGCAGCCCTGCAAGATCACATCCTGCACTCCTAAATCCAATCCGATACGATTGATTGGGAAGATCAATTTGCTCTAAGTCGCAAGTGCAGACAGAAACATTAAAATGCTGCAATACATTTCGGAGTTGCAAGTGGAACCAGTATCTGATAAACTCCACGAATACACCACGATTTAATATGAGAGAATTACGCTTCCTAAAGTGGGGAAAAGAAAATGTACAAGATATAGCGGCATAAATTTGTTATTGCTGGCGATCTACGTATGAAAACACTTTCTAATTTCCTGTCGTCAAAAAATGCCTTCAGTCTCTGAAATGGATCATGTATGAATGTGAAATGGTATTTTAATTAAAGAACATTCATCTGGTCATGGCAATCAAGAAATTTGAAAGGCATTCGTGTTTTCTGTTTCATTACGAGCTCCTTTGAACTGGAAGGATTAAAGCGTGTCAGACAAATGGAATTTTTACCCAAACATTTATAGCGAAACACTATTTAAACGTCGCACTTTTCATAGTATCAGCATCTCTTTAAAGATGCTGTGTTTTAAGTAATATCTTGTTGGAAAGTCTTTCAAATGATCCACAAAAGTCATCCAGTGTGTTTACATTAACATCAGAAAAAATATACTGCAACAGTTTGAAATCGCGGTTTTAAAATATATCTATATATCTTAGGCCAAATGAAACGGACCTTCCTGCAAGTAACTGTTAAGATGCGTTCTGCACGGCTCCCAAACTGAGCTTTGATGCACAAGTGGCAAAAGATAAACCAAATATACATATGGAAGTCTGTCCAGTTCAGTGTTCCAGTTTTCCAGTTTGCCCCTGGCAGCTAAACCAAAGATTTATGTTGTTATATGTTGTTTTGGTGTGTTATAATAGGTCAAACAGAAAATCCTGAATGAAGGCACTTTTGCCACCTATCATGGTGGAGGCTGGAGGTGGATACTTGAGTCAGTCTGTAGACTCCCTTCATGTGCATGCATACTGGGACTGAGGACAAAGTTCAGTCAAATGGGCCCATAGAACCATGTCAGTAACTCAGCTCAAGTGTGCATGTAAATGTACAAAATTAGGAGAAAAGCCCGTAGAAGCCAGGTTTGTAGTCATTGTGTGGCATCCATTGTTTAATCATCTCCCCATTAACCACACTTGATATTTATTAGGGTTGCCCAATATATTGAAAATTTATCTCCACTGCGACTTCAATATCGCAATAATTGGTAGTCTGTTATTGTCAGTATTATGCATTAACTCTCTAAATGTCAATAATATATTTGGCCAATCAGTTGGAGCTTTACTGACTGAGATGTCAATTTAGATGCTAATTTACATGAAGCGTTGCTGCAGTTGCTGCAAGGAAAAGTTGTTCCACAATTTTCAACTCTGATCTTAGATAATGCGTATTTTCTTATTATTGTGCAACCCTAAAATATATCCAACAAATTATTATTACTCAAAACAATATTCTTTCAATCAGTCCTTTATTTGTCCTTTACCATTTTTAATACTCAATATATTGTCAATTAAGTAAAAAAACATTCCATTAGCCCCATCATTTACGCCTGGATTTTTTTTTTTTTCCATGAAAAAAAACAACAAAAAACTGGGATGCAGTTTATATGTGCAATTCTGCACCCAATTTCTCTTTGCTGGC
>JBAMYA010000010.1:3036446-3056282 GCA_037176975.1 Arrhamphus sclerolepis
AATAACTGAGTTAATCACCAGGAAGACCCAAGGGACAAACAACAACTGATGACAGCTACAGTAAAGACATTGTGATGTGCATGAATTTCAAGCTTCAAACAGACCTTACCTGCAAGGACTCTTGACAAAACATTTGAAATGAACATTTTGGTTTTGCTACTTTGTCCAGTGGATATTTCAGTGGTCACATACTAAGATCAGCTCTGTGTAATGTATAAAAAGCTTACTAACAAATGAAATGAGAAAGCTCCAATAAGGCTGAGAGAGGAAAAAAAAATCCCCAGAGCAACATTATGACCTATTTGGGACCAAAATGACGTGAATCAAAGCAGTGTTGAGAGAGAGCAAAATATGTGTTAAGAACAAAAATGGCTATTAATGTTGGCACCTGAGGCATTTATCCATCGTCAAAATAAAAGCCTCTGAGGAGACTCAAAAAGTCACCCCACAATAGCTGTAAAATACCAGTAACTAAGCAGCAGTGATCGATGTGGAAAACTGCAAACACGAACAATGATGGACAAAGACTAGGATCTGGGATTTAACAAAAGAAACCTAAGTAAAGAAGTCATGAAGGAGGTCATGAATGACAAGACACAGATGTGCAAAATTCATTAATTGAAAACAACTGCCTGTTTCAGAAAGCAGATTATGTGAAAACTCTTAATATATTGAACTTGAAATTAGAGTTTTCCTTTTAACAAAGCAATGTATCTAAACCCTGACAATGAGGGTCAAGTCAAGCACTTTTCCGAAACTGGAAACTGTTAACAGGGTAACTTAGTCTGTGAATGGGTGGGTCTAGATTCAGACCGAGATCTATCAGAGAATCCAGGGAAAGAGGATGAGACAGGAACGAGTGAAAGCTCAGAGGACTTGGATGAGGAGCCAGAGGAAGTATGCATATGGTGTAATGTGGAATTATACCATATGAGTCTGCCCTGTGCTGTTGTGACTGGAAGCCATTGCTTCCAGCAGTACAACGATGAGCCAATGATTCAGGGTCTGTTATGTCTTCACCAACCAGTGCATGGTGCAGGAGTCAGACTGCAGCTTGAGAAGAGATGAAGACCTTTCTTAGGAATTTCAGAGCACATGACATACCTTGGCTAACCAAGGATTAAAATGTACTGGAAACAATAATCCCGATTGGAGATGACTCAATGACATGATATTGTTTTTAAGAGGTCGGATGCTTGCCGAAAGTTATCATTGATCTGGATGTTACCGAAAATGAGAAGAAATGAGTCCTGCTTTGGAAAGTAAGACAACTGAAGAAAGCACTTAAAGGCTGTTTCAGTCTACACAGGTCGTAAAAGGCACGCATCGATGAAAAAAATGGTTCCCCTTGTTGACTGCTATCCAGTGTGTCAATGTGTTCCTGGCACACGAAACCCATTAAAGGTAAATGTCCTTGCAAATCCAAGTGGTCTTGTGTTGGACTCTGAAATCTAAAAACCCAAAAACCTTCATTTAAGGCCAGCAAATGGGAATAGGTGTGATTGCAGTCCTGTGTTTGACTGAGACAGTTCCTAGAGGCACATTTATGTATTTCAGTTGGTATTTTACTACCATCAAGATTCAGGAGATTCTTCTGGAAAGAAGACCCAAATCAGAAGGATCAAATTCCAAAAGAGGCTCATTTAACTTCTAACAAAGTCCTAGCATAAAAAGGACAAAGGTCATCAGAAATTACTGTATGGAGATCTCATGACATTATATGAACTGAAATGAGAACTCACAAAATGAACTGATAACGAGTTGTTATGGTTTCATATGGCCATGGGATTGAGCCACAGTTTACCTGCTCCAGATTGTCCAAAAAAGAAAACAAACAAGTTCCTGCATTGACCTGCAGGGGTATCAGAATATAACAGCACCATGGGAGTGGTTGACATGTGTGATTGCTTGCTGAGCTTCTTCAGAATGTCCAGCTGTATCAAGAAGTGAACTATTTATAAAATGCTTCACTTCACTGATTTGGCAATTACCAAGTCGTGCATTTGGTACTGAGAAGACAGCATGGCCATGCAACGACCTGCAAAGAAAACCTCCCAATACCAGGAATTCAAGCTGCTCTTGGCTGAGGCACTGGCATATCAACACGTTGACACTGACTCCAGTGACAAAATAATTCTCTGCAGAGATCAGGAGGAGGAAGTGGTGGATCCATGATCCGTTTGCCTCAAATGTTCAACATTAAAAAAGCAAAGTTTTTATGAGATGCATAAAATGCAACCTGTTCCTATCACCGAAACATCCAAATGCTTCATGAGATTTGGGTCTATGCCCAAGTGCATAATGAAGAAACTTAAAGGATTCAAGCGATGTTAATGCAAAAGTTAGGTCCAGTCTACTTACTGAATAAAGAGGAATGACATGCTGTCGTCAACTATTGAGGACACGTTACAAAAAATATACCAAAAATTGCTTTGTTAAGGAAAAATGGTAAGAGAAAGATAGTTCCTATAATAATCTGCTTGATTTTTTTTTTCCAAGTACATACCCTTTTCTAAATGCATTCCAACAACTTCCCAGATGGCTCAGTGTCATATACCATCTGGCACATCAAGTTACATATTTGGTATCCAACCAATCACTTCAGCTTTAACTAAACAAAATTTTGTCAAGTTAAGATTATTAAATCTAAGATTCACTGAATTGATCTGTGAAGAGAATTAAATTGTCAAATTAGTGAAAGAGTGAGCTGAAAAGGCACATTCTGGTGCCAACCTTAACACATTTAATGTCTTCTTTCTCTAAGCTGTCCTGAACAGTGACCACCGTTGAAAGCCTGTAACAGGCAGATATAAAAATGCAAAATCATAAAGCTGTCTTGCACTTGACTAAGATGTTTTTGGCAATTATTTCCTCCTTGCTCTAATTGCTTTTTTACGGTAGTGTTCAGACATCCCTTAGAAAAGTGCTTTATTGTCTGAGCTCTAGTGGATAAGAGGAAGGTAAAAGAATGATATAAATGATGAAGGGATTTAATCTGTATCAGCTATCTGGAATCAGCTCAAATACCTTTTCTCCTTGTTGAAATGACTTCTTAGAGAGTGACCCTGCTCTTTTCTTAGCTCTTGAGATGACAACACTACAGACCAAAGTGAAGATCAGCAGCTTAGTGTTATCTGTCTGACCAGTCTTAAGCAAATCTAACTTCCTTTTCAGTTCTTTTTCTTTTACGATGAAGGGGGGGAAACAATGAAAATAAAAATCAGTGCATTTGATTCACAAGCTAACAAGCCACCAGATTTTACTCCAGTGGGAATTTAATTTCTTTTCGAGCAGCAGCTCATATCAAATTTGATAGGCTTGTCACTTCTCTGCATGAAATAAAGGTGATATTTCCAGAAACGTGACAGCTTTCTCTGCCTAAAAATTCCATCTGTAATCAAATCAGTGCCACCTCTACATGTAACGTACTTGTGTGGGTGTCAGCATTAACTATTTGCATATGTATCCATGGATGTAATACTACACAATATAAAGTTGGTGAATGACTTAACTCTCTGGATAGTATTGTAAATATTCATACAATTAATCAAAGAAAAAACGAAGCATGTGATGGAGGCAGAGTGACAACCAGACTAGTGTCAAAAAATAAATACAAAATAGCTTATAGTAGAATAGAAGCACTGGTAAATGACACTTTATACTAATATACAATCGCTGTCATCTGCCAACAAAAGTAATGATGAAAGACTGTGCAAAACAATTTCCAAATACTTTGCGTGAACATATATGCAATTTCAGTTTGATAGTACTGGAGTTCAGCTCAAACATAACCAGCCACTGAATTTCAGAAATTAGACATACAAGATTCATCCTGTTTAGTTTTCAATTAGTTTTGGTGATTTTTGTTTTTTGTGTGTGTGTGTATATGTGTGTAAATGAGGTTTTTGTGTTATTCCAAAGAAAAGTCATCTTTGATCATCGTACTTTTTACACATCTTTTGTTAAACACAGAAAGAAACTCCTTCAAACAGTTCTACAATTAACCGTTTGTTCTGAGAAAGTGCAGCAATAGCTGAATTGGGTTTGTCTTCAATACTCTACTGAGTTAGTTTTATAAAAAACAAAGCTGCAAGAGAATTCAGTTTGTTCTTAATTCTAAGACAGCTATGTCTTCTTACTTTTGTAAGAAATTGCACTTTATATTTTGCAATCTTTGCCTCAATTTCCCATTTTTGTGTTTACATACAGCAGACATGGGCTTATAAATCTCCACAAATTGCAACACAATTTTTGAGAAAGGTCTCCCTAAAACAAAGCATTATAACAACAACAAAGCATTATGATTATGATAGCTGGAATAATAAGTATAGAGGAGGTTATTTGCTGCAATGTTACCCTGGTAGAGTATGTTTACATCAATATCATTACCCCTGTATAACATATATACATACATAAATATTTCAGTTACCTTAGTGTTTGTCCGCATACAGTACATGACTGCACTTGTGACACTCAGGGCTCACGGGGGTTAGTGTTCGTCAGAGCTATAAATTCTAGAACCCAATTTAAAAGCCATTACTGTTTTATCACCCAGACCAGTGTTTTGAGATAATTTATCACTACCTAATATTACTCACTGTGTATACTTCAGTCAGCTTTTGATTGGATGCAGTTTTAAACTTATTTTTTAAAGCTTGATAAAAGGGTCACAGAAAGAATGATTTACTCCATGCTGACCTGTTTTCCCTGCTCCTGTAACTACACATTCTGTATCTAAATCTATTTTATTCATATAGCATATAGCACCAATTTTTGCAAGACGGGCGCATTTGGGCACACTAGATTGCATCAGTCATTTTTATAGGCATTGCAGCAAACAATGGTTCTACCCATGCGGCAACCATCCCACTTCCAGATTGAAGCTGACGAGGAAGGCGATTTCTTTTGCAGTTCCTCACCTGACCACCAAAAGAGACCAAAGCCTCACTGACTCCCATGTTAAAATGGCAAACTTTGCAGCAAAATTAAACATATTTACAGCCTGGTACAAAACAAAGTTTTTGTCTCTACAGTCAGATTTTACATCCATCCACTGCAGGTTCCAGTATAATTTCGTTTTGAAGAGTCCCGTAACAACTGGCGATATGGTTGGTACCTACAACGTAGGTATAGCATCTCTTTGAAGTATAAAACAGCCTTAAAAATTATTTAGACATAACATTTAACAGCGTCAACTCACATTAGATATACATTATTTGCTCTGTTGTTATGTCTGTGCTCTTTAATGGAAGTAAACAAAAGGAAGCTCAGCACCACATCATATCCAATCATATTTAGCAATAAAGCTGACCAATCAGATGCCTGGACATCATTTGACATGCTTGACTGAGAGCTACCTGCCTTTCGCACAAAGTGAGCTGGGATAGGCTCCAGCAGACCCCCGTGACCCTACACAGGACAAAGCGGGTATAGATAATGGATAGATGGAAGGACTGAGAGCTAGCCACTGGCTCTGCTGGTGACTTTAACAGCTTTGTTCTGCCTTATTGTAGCATGACGTCGTGTGGTTTGAGGAAAATTGGGCTTCAAAGGCTCTCTGGGTCTCCTGACCAGGTAATTTGTCCAACATTTAGAGTCAAGGGCTACAGTGCTGCAGAATAGAACTTACACTGCCCTCTAGCTGTTGGTGGTGGAATTACAGACCAATGCAACCAGCGGTGCAGTAAAAACATTAAAGACGGCAGCATAAATCAAGATTTAGTTTGCGAACTGAGATGTGACTATATTAAGTTAGAAAAACAAACAAATAAACAAAAAAAAATTCAACCAAGTTCTCCTTCCAAACCTAAACTTCTACTTGGAAATAAGAATTGGCTTGGGTCTGTGATGTCACAAAATCGTGCAAATCTGTATTCAGATTTCAAGACTTGGGCTGCTTTAAAACGAAGGGGCAGCCTGCCTTTTTATTTTTAATAGTTACTTCATACACCCAGCGCTCTCAAGAAGAAAAAAAAATTTTCTCCACATTATACGCCCGATATTAAATTGACTTTTCATAGCTCCACTCTGGCTGCCGCTGGGAGCCGGGCCTAACATCTCCGACCGAGGTGCCGAGGCAGCCAGCAAGCGGCGCTTCAGTCCCAGCTGAGCTGTTGGTGCAGCGGCCGCTGAATGTGTCCAGAGGATCGAGTTACTCTACGCCCCATCTTTAAGCTCCAGTCAGAGCGCCGTTAGCCGCAGGACAACAGACGAAAGTAAAGGATACCGGCCGACGGGAAAGAGAGACGCCTCCACACTCATGTAAGTGACTATTATGAGACTTTTGGGTTTTATTTTTGTTTTGTTATTGTTTTTCTTTACCGGAAAAAACGTTAGTGAACACTTCAAAATGACACAACTTCATCGTGTGCAAAAAACTGGCTTTGTTCGCTGCTATGTCGCCAGTTAAGAGGCAAATAATGAGACGTCTGTCGTCACGGTGGGTTTATAGGCAAGAAAGACGTGATTTATACGGCTTTAATCACCTCATTTCAATAGTAAAGCATTTCCTGTGGTCTAGATAGCGGTTATGGGCGTCCTTTAGTCACAGAACCGTTATGTACTCTAACTTGTTTCGACTCCTTCTCGGAAGCCTGTTGCTTTCTTGCTCCGCAGATGAGATGGGAAGGAGGAGGAGGAGGAGTTGAGAAAAGCGGATTGTCCCGAGTGCTTTGACGACTGTTTTCGAAATATTAGCAAACCTGGGCAGGATTTACTAGTAGTAATTTACGTCCGTAATATCACACGTCTTTCTTTTGAAAAATATTGCACATTAGTAAGCGGTGACGTGTTTGTCCAGAATGGTTGAGAGCTCCATAATGACCAAAATGACAGGCTGTTACTGTTGGCTGTTTGTGGTCGTGACTTCAGCAAATATTTTCAGAGGTAAATGCGTCATAGTTAAGGTGTTAGGGGGTTAAAATTCATTGTATAACCGCAATGAGCTCTTGTAGGCCTTGCGTGTGGCATTACAAGTCAGCTTAAGAGTAAAATAATTCCGGTTTTACTTAAGAATGGTTGATATACTAACAATAGCCCTGTAATACTTGTGTTGCCATGGCTACATCGACATGTTGCCATAGCCACCGTGACACAGCTATGGCCACATGCAGTATACTACCGTGACTACTGTGAGTCTATACTGGGCTTGTAGTTATCTGACCAATCTCATTTGACCTTGTAATGTCTTGTGAATCATGTCCTGCCTGTAACTAAGTAACCACTTGAGTCAAGTATGACATAGGGTGGTGTCAGCTACAATAAGATACCTAACCCTAACCCATCACTCGAAAACATAGGACCACCTTCAGATTTTACAGGAGTGAAATTTATTTATTTGTTCATTAAAATATGAGTCTCAGTTTTTTTCGTCTAGCTCTTGCAGTGTCCGTGTCCAACTTTTAGTTACTTTAGGCCAAGACTTGGACTTAAGCCTCCCACTTCCACTGGCTGGATGATGTGGCAAAAATTTATATCACAACTTTGGTCGATGTGATATAATTATAATTCTGATATCAATATAAACATTATGAAAACCACAAAGACACTGCCACGACCGAGCAGAAAGGATAGCTGTACCCATAAATCCAGATGTGTCAGACATCTTTCCCATGGTGTAGCTTTGCTATTATAGCTCCTGGCCGCTGGTTTTGGCCAGAAGTTGCAGTGTGCACTCTCAACTTCCTGAAGTTGTCTTTTCCCAGCACCTTAGTGCTGATACGAATTCCTTTGGTCTGCTCATCTCAGCACCTTCGTTCACCCCAATAATCATGATGTTTTCTCGCCTCGATCGTGCCTCCATCTGGTCAAGTTTATCACACAGGTTGTCGTTGTTTGCCATTAGCTCTTTGCATGTAGCCTCCAGTGAGCTGATACAGCCATCCATTGTAGTCAGTATCTCATTCATAATGTCTAGACGATGCTCGTATGCTTGGATTTCTTTCTGTAGTGTAGACATAGTCAATTCAGTCGTACCAAGGTGCCCCTCCATCTTGTTTTGAGCTCCACAATAGCGACTAAGATAGCTTCCGTGCTAGCAGCACTCTCGGTCGAGACTGCTTTCTAGCTTTGTGGTACCTTTTTCTTGGGTAGCATATTGTCTAGTCCTTACCTCAACCATTGTGAAATAATATTATTGTTGACTAGTTGGGTAAGAGACGCAGAATGCAATGTGGAGTTTAAAAATTGGAGGAAAAGTGCAGAACTGTAAAAAGTGTGATCTACTCCATCACTGCGCACTAGTGTCCCCCTGTGATAAGCTAGTTTTGACATGGGATATTGCAAGTGTTATGAGGATCAGACATAACCTAAAGGCCTAAAGAAAGTGAAGAATTGGGCCATATCTGGTGGATAGTTGGCTGAGTTGAGACACCCACACTGACTTTGAATGGGTGCCATTGGACAATGCCAAAAGTGGCCTAAAGAAAACTGCAGATATGAGAAAAGTTAGGGAGAAACATAATTTGCTATCAGGAGATGTAACTTGCTCACAGATCTACTGTGTACGCCTTGGAAAAGGCAGCTGAGAGACTTAAGAAAGTAATGACAGAAGAGAAAACAAGAGTGTGAGAGAGCAAAAGACCAGACAAAAGTAAATCTCAGACACTAGCAAAAGTGACTTAACCTCCTGGCCTATAGGGAGACCCTTTAAACTAAAAATTAACGTAATTTCATTTGCTTTGCTTTAAATTTATACATCAAAGACTAGTATTGTTATTTGAGTTTTCATTCACATAGTTGATCGTATTGCTTGTCACACTCAGAAATGAAAGAAAATGCATAGATAATTCAAACTAGGTACCTTTCATTTACTAACCCATGATCATCCCCTAAGGCCAATGGAAAAAGTCTGAACTGGAATTGTTCTTTAAGGTGGGTATTGTTTTAGTTTTAAAATAACTGAAGAAAAGGCTACACAAGATGAAAGAAGAAAAGAAAAGTTGTATCAGAGAACTATAGATATGTTATTTAATATGTTTAAAGCCCACTATGAAGGTTAATGAGAGCTGACAAATGTCAGTTACATAATAATAATTCAGTAATAAGAATATTAGTGGGTAAAAAAAACCGTTTGCATCTTGAATGCAAAGAATTAGTTTGTTTCCTCTAGATTTAGCTTTGCTTGATTTCCTGTGGAAAGAACCACTGACCACTGAAAAAACTGGAAGCCAGTGGATAGGTATACAACCAGAAATTACACATGTGGTGTTGCGCAAACAACCAGACTACTATCAGCAAAAGACATCCAAACTGTGTGCCGTGGAGTAGGAATGCCGGTGAATGGCTGTTATCCGTTTTGCTGTAAAAATTTGGTGATCTTAAGTGTTTATTAACAATTCCGGAGCCATATTGGTTGTTTTGAAAAGGGCCTGTTCGCTCTCTTTTGTGAATGGTTGCACAGGTGGAAATAGCTGCGACTGGGAGGGATACCTGGTACATATCACAAAATACATTTTTACATATCGAATGGGTCTGGCTGGCTGGACAAGACAGTTCCTCTCTACAAAGCTCTGTGATACTTCTTAAGAGACAAAGAAAGCCCTCACAACATGGGCAGAACATGTTTAAGAAGTCTTGTTCACACGAGAATGAACTCTTGTCCTGCTTCCTTCCATTCTTCTACTGTTAAGCATGTGTTTTATTGATAATATTTCAGGCCTTGAAGAACGAGAAGACTGGAGGTCCAGAAATGATTGAAACAATGGGTAAGCAACCTCCTTTTTTATTTTTATTTTTTTCAGTTACACCTACCTGATTTAGATCAGTGTATTTTATATTGTGCATAAAAGCAGAGGGTTTACTCTTGCATCCGTTGCATCAAGATTGTTTTCACCCACTTTATTTTCTTGATTGAATCTCTGATTGAACTTAAGTCAGCCCAGCGCTAGTGCCATCACGATAACACATTTCTGCATCCAAAGATGAGTCTCTATTTTTAAATGAGCAGGTTTTGTGTGGCAGCTTGTTTTAGTAAGTTGTGTGTTTCTTGTCTCTGCTGTCTCTGCTGGCTCTGCGTCGCATGATTGGATCCTGCTGAGATTCCTCAATCAGCATGAGAGAGCCCTGGATACAGTTCAAAGGATGTGGAATGCCAGTGTTGCTATATCTGATAATGTTGCCACAAATGTGATTGTTTGTTTGTCTCTGAAGAGATTTATTTGTCCAACTCTCAGGGATGAAGCCAGATTGGTGCTGCCAGCTTCTTTCTGAAAAACCACAATCAGTGGTCACTCTCAAGGACTGCATGTTGCTGTGTACGCCAGTTGCAAGGGCATTATACAGCAGCCTTGGGATTCCTAATTAACTTCAATCATATTTCACCTAATATTTTACAAATTTGATCAATGGACTCAGTCTCGTGCCTGAGATGATAAGAACATACTTTTTATGCGATGCTCAAAGAAGACACTATCTTTTGAAACACAAGTACCGGCAGATATAATTAAGCTGCATGTCATAGTGGTGCAGGATTCCTCATTATTCACACTGAGGCAACAACAATGAAAATGACAGTTCCTTGCATAGAACCAATGGCACACATTAAATCTGGTGAGATTCAAGTGTTATTGGCCTATTTGCAACCTTTGTTAAAACAACAAAGCTTCTCAGAGCAAAAAGTGCTTTGGACCATGTGCATGTCCTGTTAGGTGTTAGTCACAGCTGGTGAGCTTCAGAAATTGCTTCATTTTTGCCCAGATGATGTCCAGCTGGCTCTTCCTCTCTAACAAGCCACTTTGGAGTTGCTTGATTGTAGGGCTTATGCAGGGTCCAGCGGGCAGTGGAATACCTGCTTTCTCTTATCTCTTCCTCCCTGATAGGCATTGTATGCTCTCTGGCAACCCACTGTTGACCCCAAAAAGAAAAAAGAAAGTATTGCTTTCCTGAAAACAAACATTATGCTGAAAATTGTTTTTTTTTTTGTTTTT
This sequence comes from Arrhamphus sclerolepis, assembly GCA_037176975.1. Classification (NCBI taxonomy): domain Eukaryota; kingdom Metazoa; phylum Chordata; class Actinopteri; order Beloniformes; family Hemiramphidae; genus Arrhamphus; species Arrhamphus sclerolepis. The sequence goes on from JBAMYA010000010.1 coordinate 3,047,372, forward strand.
TTTTTGCTATGTCTGTGCAAAACCTTTGGTGATGTGATTTTGATACAGTGAAGTCTGCTATGCAATAGTTAACTTTAGTGAAGCCGTGTTTTGAAATGTACCTTTATATTTTAGGCTGCCATTCACATCTATTTGTTGAACATTAATAAGTTATTTTTTTTAAATAATATTATTGGAAAAACAAACATGAATAAGGTAATGGATCTGATGTCCCAGCCTCCCTATCTTCTCTGATAAATCACTGTCTCTCCCACGCCTTCCTCTCTGTGCATCTATGCCTCGGCTCTGGCCGTTACTGTCACTGAAATATGTGACGGCTTGCAGATACACAGCGTGCCTTGCAGGCGGTGGAGCGTCTCCAGGCCAAACTGAAGGAGCGGGGGGAGGTACCCACCGAGGAGAAGCTCAGCCTGCTCAGATCAGTGCTTCAAAGCCCTCTCTTCCACCAGATCCTGGCCTTGCAGAAGTCTGTCCAGCATCTCAAAGACCAGGTAAACATGAAAGGCTACGATATGCAATCTCTCTCTTTTTGTTTTTATTAAGGCATGTGTTGTTACCACATTCATCCCATTTATCTTAAGCTGAAAATCGACTTTTCATTCATTTAGTTCAACATAACACAGTCTTTAATACCTCAAGCCTGAATGAACAGTGAAGCACTTGAAAAACTTGTGGATTCACTCTTAATAGCATTTTGAGATGTCAACTTGTTTTTTCTTCCTTTTTTTTTTTTGCTTATATTTTCCTTTAAATATGTGGTATAGACTAGACTTCTGTGAAACCATAGGTAAGATTCTCAGTGCTTAATAAAGTCTGCTACATGAGACAACCCCTGGGAGCTAGTTCACAGAGTCATCTCGAGCATGCTTTTTATTCTCGCTCTCACTCCTCTTAAAAATCCACCTCCTCCCCATATTCCACCTGTAGGCTCCAACTGTAAATTAAACTTTAAAAATCTCACAAGAAATTCTCATTTTTACATGTTACAGATGCTTTAAACAAACGAAAAAAAAGGATATGAATTTTCAGGAAGTTTTTTCTGTATAAACACTGTAGATGAACAGGTCCAAAGGTTTGCTTCAACATTTTTCTCATCCACAATGTACTATTTATGAAACAGCTACTGATTGAATATATAAATAGATGAAAATGGCAAAAAAAAAACCAAACAAACAAAAAACACAGTCAAACAGCACTTAAAACTTCCAGAAAAAACACTAATACTATTATTTACAACAACAGCAGCTTTACAACAGCAGTTTGGTTTAACATCTCCCTGCTCAGTCTATTCTCCATCCCCTCCAAATACTCAAACACCCCTAAAAACTCACTATTTGCACTCTCTCTCGCTTTTTTTTTTACACAAACATCCCGCGGTGGGCGGATACTTTCCCATTGGTCAGACATGTTTGAGAGACAAGTGTCTACACCAACGACGTCTTTCTGACAAGCAGGTCATGGTTGCCAGCGAGCCGAGGTGTAGTGATGGAGCAGATGACTTCCAGAAACCTACATCACTTACATCATTGCATCCATGTATACACTTCTTTGCCAGCGATCACCCCAGGTTTGGGTCCATTGTTTCGATACCAGTCTTCAAATATTTTTTTTGCATTCAAACATAAAATTTTTGATTGAAAAGGGCTTTTTTTGATTGAATTAACCTTTTTTTTGATTGAATAATAAAGACACAAATCTACCTTCATAACCATCGCTTACCACCTGAAAAGCGGATGTAAATATCAGCCTGCTCTAAAATGCTCCTTGGGCTGTGAAGAAAGCAACACTCGTTCTCCTGTGATTAGTGGCTCCAGTAGACCTGGAAATGGTTGTCATAAATTGTCATAAAAAGAAACTGGTGACATCGTGGCATTATGTCTTAGATGGCACAAGTGCAAAAAAAACAAAAAAGGGCACGGACATATTTTAATTTTACTTTGTATGTCACTTCAGTTATACCCTTGGAATTGATTTTTATTTTGGACTCTAGTGAGAAGTGGGTGCCCTTACAGCCCAGTAGTTTGTAAACTGGGCTCTGATCTCTTGAGTCTAAGCTGTCAAGACAGCAGGCTGTCTGTCAGGCAGCTGTTCTAGTCAAAGAATGAGAGACAGGGTGAAGAGGAATTCGTCGTCTGTGGAGTGCAAAGCCAGCTGGTCATCGTGAACACACGAGTAAAAACAGGCTGAAAATATCCTGCTGCAGATTGATCACACATTTTTCCTAGATTTTTATTTTTTTAAGATGTTCTTTTTATGGTAAAATATTTGTCCAAAGTTAGTGATTTAATTAACTATATTATGCATTTTTGTTCATTGACTGAAGCATTCAGCTCCTGTGGTATGACACGTTAAAGTTAACTTACATGTTAAATTTGATGTTCCTAGAATACTGTTTTGTTTTGTTTTTTTTTGGTTTGTTTTTTGTAGAACTGCATCACCTGCAGTAAATTTAAGTGATTAGACATAATGTATTATTTCATTTATTTTTGTGGCAATGTGGAAACCATGAAGTTATTTTAAGAATTTTCAGGATGTGAGGAAATTCATATAAACCTATATGCCTATATTGTACCTTTCCAACAATAAAGCATGGTGGTAGTGGGGTCATGGTGTGGGTGGTGGAAAACAGATGGGATATTGATGAAATCCTGCCCCTACAGGACAATGACCCAAAGCAAATAGCACACATTGAAAATTGCTGACTAGCAGCTTTGAATGAGTCCTTTGGGTGCTGTCTAAAACCCAGTCAGTCCTCTGTAGTGGCACCTGAATGTGATTATTGTCTGTTGTTGAGAGATTCTGTAGAATTGCTGCAAATTCAGGTGTGCAGAGCTTGTTTTGTCATACAGGCATACAAGCACAACAAGACATGCAGCTGTGATTGCTACAAATAGGTAATAGAAAACAGAATGAAATAATTCTGTTCATCTTACTTTTATGGGGGATCGTTATATGATGAAGGTAAATTCACATCACTTATTTCAACTTTCTATATCTGTCCACTTTCTACAGGATTGCTTCTTCTTGTATCTTCCTTGTTTTCCTGGTTGACCTCACTGATTCTGCTTCTGGCTCATGTCAAGACACTCTCTCCCTCCCTTATCAAGCCCATTCCTCTGTGGCATTTGCTGCTTTGGCCAAATTGCTGTCAGAGTTCACACTAGCCAGATATAATAAAGGGTACATGAGCAGATATAGTTGGTCTAAGTGAGGAACTCTTTTTTTTTCAGACTGATTCTTCCCATTGAGGAATGAACATTTCAGTGGAAGTAAAGAGCTTTTAAGTCACAGTGGAAAGTGGCCAGGATAAGCATTTGAGAAAATGGAGACAAAAATATGAGAGTTATGCAGTGGGGAAGGAGCTTTTTACCCCTTGCAGAATTTGGATTATGAAAACCCTTGTGGCATTTTTGTGAAGTTATTTCAGAAGAACTAAGTTCCTCTGCATCTCTCTCTCCCTGTGAACTGATGCATATGTTTGTTTTACCAAGCAACACTTCCACATAGATTCCCCTGAGATCCAGTACTGGAGCTTTTCAGGTTTTAACAAGGCTAAAGAGACATGTTTCAGGAAAAAAAAGTAACAAACATATGAGTCTCTGTTACATCTTTATAGAGCATCTGAACCCAGCTGTGCTTGTTTGGCCTCCTAAAGCAGAACCAATTTGGAGAGACATTGCATTTTGTGTTTTGTTACAAGACAAGAGCCAGACGCAGAAACACAGACACACACTATCTGTCTTCTGGCTTCTGCTAGTTAGGCCTTGCTCAACTCATGTCGCTATGGTGACAGGGCCCGACTCTTCAATGAGAAAGAGGCCGCCCCCACTGTGTGAAGTGGGGCAGAAACAATTTCTTAAATGTGCAAGATCCACACTGGAACTTTAATCCTCTTAGCCAAGCATCAGCTAACAAAGCTCATGCACGAGGACAGCAACTTAGCAGCATGCTACACTAACTTATCCTGGCCCATAGGGTTTTGTTTGCATTAGAATGCCACGTCAAGGTGGAGCTTTGTGTGGACTAATTTGTATCTGTATTTAAATGAGGCATGATTTACTGTACAAGGTATGAAGGTTGTACAGTCAACTTTCTGATGCAAATGAATTAGTTCACAAGGACAGCTTTAAATAGGTATTACCATATGCCAAATGGAGTGTATATGAAAGAATTGCTATGCATTATGTCCAGCCTTTATGAATCCAATTCAGATGGTCATAACATTATGCCCCTTGGCTAATGAAATCAGTGAAACACTGTTTTATGTAGCTGTCTCATTCGTGTAATTCATCTGTCACACAACTAAAGTCATTGCAGTAATTAAAACCCAAGCATATTAAGGCAATCCAGATGGCCTCCCCCTGCCTGGTAGAAATATTGTATTTGGAGCCTACTCATTTTTGGAACATCAGCTAAGAGCTATTATCTCCTAAGGGATTAGGCAGCCATAGATCCAGCTAATCATGGTGGGATAACAAGCTATCTTCCATCCCAGTAGTTTTAGACAACCAGATTCAGGGCTTTGTTGTCTTAAATTAAACTTGGGAAATGTTCACATTCTTTTGAAATTGTATTTTGTTGGATTCAAGCCAGCAACAGCTGATTTGTAGGATCTTATGTAACATTCAAGCCGAAGAGACATTTAGGTTTTTTTTTTCCTCCTCCAGGGAAATGTTCCATCGTCAAGAGGGAGTGACCATAGTGATCACATCACAACAGTCAAGCCCAATGGCAGCCACGTTTCCTACTCAGACATCTCTGCTGCTGCGCACCTCAATGGCAAGACATCATCTGAAGAGTTTGAACAACTCATTCAATCCATGGCGCAGGTATAAGCAGCCAACATTAATGCAGTTATTGCATGCTCACCACTTTTTTTTTTTTAATTTGAGGCCAGTAAATGTGATTGCATGAAGTGTCATAGTGCCAAGTGTTTTTGAGCTTCCAGTTTTACTCATATTAACACTTATATAACTACAAATATGCAGAAGAGAATTACAGATGGCACATAGTGCTCATATCTCTGGAGGCACTTCAAATAGACTTCTCAAACTTGTCTTTAGCTTTGGTGCTTCATGTGTATGTGTATATGTATCTCTTCTGAAGGGACGCTATGTGACACATGTGGAGCTGCAAAAGCCAGTCACTGGAGGTCTTGGCTTCAGTGTGGTTGGACTTAAGAGCGAGAACCGTGGAGAGCTTGGCATCTTTATTCAAGAAATTCAACCAGGAAGCATTGCTTACTGGTATGTAAGAAAAACATTCCCTCATTCAGATAACCAGGAGAACACACATCAACTTGAATGATTCAAATTGTGGAAACTTTTTTTTTGTTTTTGGTATTTGCTAAATGAGATTTAAAGAATTGGAACAGTCCATTTTAGAAATTTAACCAAGAACAACTCTGGGGACATTAGGGCTATTCAGGGAGTCCTACATATTGGCCAATTTGCAAGAAACACAAGAGAGGAAGCCTTTCAGTTTGTTTCAAACATTTGTGGCCTAAAACTAAGCCAGGAAATGTGGAAACAATTTTTCATTCAAGTATTTCCTTCATATTTTACAAACAGAATTACGAACCAAAAATATATATTTGAGCTCATAATGCATATTTTTTAAGGAAACTTGGTAAATTATCAAATTAAAAGCAGAAAATATAAAAATGTTGCAACTTCACTGCAGCAACAAAGAGTGAGGAATCGGAGAAGGATAATTACTTAGTCAGACAACAGTTATAGCATTTTTTTTCTTTATACTACATGATGTGTGTCTCTTTCCCCAACAGTGATGGGAAGCTCAGAGAGGCCGACCAGATCTTGGCCATCAACGGGCAGCCCCTGGACCAGACAGTGAGTCACCAGCAAGCTATTGGCATCCTGCAGAGTGCTTCAGAGAAGGTGCAGCTCACAGTGGCTAGAGGGCCAATACCTCAGCTGACCAGTCCTGCTGTGTCCCGCACACCTTCCGCTGCCAGTACACTGTCAGCCAAGTCCAGCGCGGTATGAATATATTAACACATTAAAGGTCCTTCTGCATGGAATCAAACACTTAAAGTGGCCATATTATGATATTTTTAGTCATAAAAAATCTTTGGTACTTCTAGCTAACAACTTGGTGAATTATTATATACAGTTACAAAGACACACTTCTAGAAAACAAAAGTATTCTGTTACTGGCAGACTTGATTAGCTTTAGCTCTGTTAATTGTCTTCAAATGTCTTCTGATGGGTTTGATTCCTGTTGGAACGTGTACTGCCTTGAGACTGTGATAATTCTAGCTTACGTAAGACAGAGCTAGTCGTCTCACAATGTTCTCACAGTCTGCAAAATAAATCTGTTTTTTTGTATGTTCCGTGAAGAGGCTCTGCTGGAATACGTAGTCATTGAATTTCTTTTATCCTCCAGTTATGTGTAGGACGATAAGTTTTTGTTGTAGCTATACAGTTAAGTCATAAAAGACGGAAAGATGTGCTATGGCCCCTTTAAGCAAAAATAATTAGAAAATGAGATTACAGCGGACACACTGAGAACATGCACAGATACAGACACATGACGAAAGGCCGATTTATACTTCTGAGTTAAAGTGACGCTGTAGCTGTGTCATAGATGTGAATCCTCCATTGTGGACCTCTTTCCACATGTGACTGTGTTGAGAGCATAAAAGCTTAAGCATAAACCAGTATTAAGATTTTTGATAGCTACTTTATAAATTTCTATCTTTACATAGTTTCTACTGGATCTGCATTTTTCAACCATTTAACCTTTCACTTCTCAGTGGCAGCATCTGGAGACAATTGAACTGGTGAATGATGGAACTGGTCTTGGCTTTGGTATTGTTGGAGGGAAGACTACAGGGGTCATCGTCAAAACTATTCTTCCTGGAGGTATCGCTGATCAGGTGATGGCACTGATATACAGCATCTCTACTGTCATTAGTATTTGGTTTTGATTGTCCAAAGTTGTTTTTGCAGTTTATGGTAATAAAAAAAAAATATATATGTATGTATATATGTATATATATATGTATATATATATATATATGTCCCTCTCAAAGTTCCAGAAAGGTGATTGCTTACATATTTTGAGATTGATCTAATTTATCAAAACAGTATTGTTTGATTTCAACAGAGATCATGTTTTTTTCTTACTTTAGGACGGGCGCCTGCGCAGTGGAGACCACATCCTCAGAATTGGAGACACTGACTTGTACGGCATGGGCAGTGAGCAGGTGGCCCAGGTCCTCAGGCAGTGTGGGAACAGGGTGAAGCTGGTGGTTACCAGGGGTCCTGTGGAGGAGACCCCCTCTGCTGTCATGTCTGTCTTGCTCCCCACCGTCACTGAACATCAGGTAAAAGAAGCTGTTTGACTAAAAATCAGAAATGTAGCAGGAATTTGTTTTTGTTTTTTTAAGCATAATACCATTCAATTTCTTTTTTCTTGTCTTGCCAAATAAAAATCTTTTTGTATCTATTGAATGATGAGTCACATGCTCAGGGTGATACACTTTAGATGTATATTTGAGGTTTTTCATGTCTAATTACGTACATCTCCCATTATGTCTTCTCACGCCTGCATAAATGTAATTAAAGGGAGCTGACGATTAGATCAGCAGTGACTCATTCTTTCAAGAGCAAACATCAATTATGTTTCCAAAAGAAGCTTCTCCAAAGAGCAATTTCATGGCTACGCTATAGATGTGACTGCATTCAGGTATTCAAAGTATGACTGAAAAACATTAAACCTTTAATGGCACACGATGTACACATTTAGGGTAGTCATAATTAAAAACAGTATTTTTTGGAGACCATGGATGAAAGTCTTTCTAATGTTGAGTCTCATTTCCCTCCTTTACTTTTTGTGGTCACCAATGGATGTTCATATAATCTCTTCACAGGGTGTTGAGGAAGAGGAGGCTGAAGCATTTGATGTGAGTCTGACCAAGAACGCACAGGGACTGGGGATCACTATTGCTGGCTATGTCGGAGATAAAAATTCAGGTAAGGAGTTTTTACAGGCTATCCCTTGGTTCAGTGGTATTGATTAGCATTGAGGGCACAGGGCAGGATAACTTTCTAATTAATGATTGATTACAGCTGGTGTCTTGGCTTTCCATGCTTTATTGCACCTGATTTGATTTCTTTGAATCTGATTTGACTCTGGACAGTTTCCTCATTGGAGATGATTTTATTGTCTTTGTGGTCATCAACACATTTGCTTATGTCTGGTGTGATTGATGATCTACATTCCACAAGATTGATGTGGTTTTATTGGGTGGCAACATTTCTGGACATGTGCCAGTCCATTCACCCACAACAGTCCTGTAAATATGCTGCAGCTTCATCTGTCCTCAATTTAACAGATTTTACTGAAGGTTTGATCCCTTTTATCAGCTGAGATAGAGTTGGCAGGAGAAGCAGAATATGAACTGAAGGACCAAGTGAGGATTGGCTGTGTAGCTGCCAGAAATGTCCATATAAACATTATCAGTGTATTTCTTCTTTTGATTAGAATCTTAATATGCTTCTGTAATTTAGATAAAACAGTTAGTCAGCTTTGTAAAAATCCCCAGCTGCTGTAAAATAAAAATACCAGTGCTGTTGTTTTGTTTTGTGACTACTGATGATAATGCGATTCCTGAAGTGCATTTTTTGAATTTGTGTTTGGGGGCAAGAGTACAGCAGCATCTGACATGGTGGTAAACTCTCAATATTCAAAAGTCAACACGTGGTAAATACCATCCGCCCACCTTGAAAACGTTTAAAGGAACACGCCAACATTTTGAACTCTATACAACTCTTCACAGTTTATTTGGTGTCTCTCCCTGAGTTTGATAAAAAGGTACATACACAGTACATCGATCTACATCAGTATATCAATTTGATAATGAAAGATCTAATGGCATTCGTAATGG
>JBAMYA010000010.1:3064362-3087203 GCA_037176975.1 Arrhamphus sclerolepis
TCCGATCTAATAGTATCCAAAATTAAAAAAGATTATAAAAAATGAAAATGACCTTTATGCTTTACAAATACCCCCCCCCCCCCCCCCTTAATAACAAACAAATAATAATCACACAGTGTGTCTTTTGGGTGAAAACAGGGGGTCAGTTACACTGATGTTGCGCAAAAAAACTAATTCACAAAGTGTATCATGCAAAAACAGCCAATCATCATGCTAAAACTAATTAATGTGTAAATGTGTTTACCTCTGCTGTAAAGTTGGGCATTTTTAACATGGAGGTTTGTGGGAAATTGCTGTTTTGGAGCCAGAGCCTAGTGGTCATTTGAGGAATTGCAGTTTTTGTTGCTTCACAGCTGAAGTGGGAATGTTGGTGTTTGTGTACTACAGTTTAACCAGTTATCAAGCAAACTGAGAGTTACGCTACGCATACTGGGAATACTTTCACAGAGCACAAAATTTCTCGTGTCTTTTAGAAATAATTGCAAATTATTAAATTAATTAGGTTAATAAGGTTCCAGTCTCTCCACTTTGTGAAATTGAGTGTCTCATATTTTTGAATATAGTCTTCCACAGGATGATCTGTTGAATCTCAGTTGGTTTAAAAAGGCAGCAAAGGTGACTGTGTTAACCTCTAATATTTACTCTGGTTGAGCGTCTCCTTCCATGGTTGGATGCATCGGTCCCTGAGAGCAGCAAGGCTTCGAGAGGCTCCTCAGATTCCCGCTCTGCTCCCTCAAGACTCCACACTCTCAAAACTGATGCGTTCCTGACATTTGTACAAGATTTTCCACTTATGAAATGATGCAATAAAAATCCATCACTTGGTCTGAGGTTTGACGCTACCCTGTCATCAGCAGAACTAAAAATTTAATAATACGGAGAACATGAAGGTGATGTTCTTACAAGTGTTTTTCCTACACAAAACATGTAATATTCGTTTACAAGGGTTATTGGATTTTTAAAATAAGCTGCCAATGTAGGAAGCCTCTTGTGTGGGAATGTAACAAGGCTAATGTAGAGGATCTAATGTGACATCTAATGTATGTTCCTCACAGCCATCACAAATATTCATTTTTGAATCTCTGAAACTCTCAGAAAAACCTGGAGCAAAGCTAGTTTTTCAAGTATGTGCCCTGCTGTCCACTTCAGCTTGTTTGATCACTCCCCAAAACCTGACTCCAGTAACCCATATCCCCTAACCTCATTCTGCAGCATGGTGACAGTTTCCCAGATACCACACCATATCAGTTCCCCTTCATCATCTGGCACTGGTCCACCCCCAGTGTCTAATTTGCTAATGGATCCCTGCTGGAAGCTGATGTCTCGACTGTACAACAGTATAATTATGGTGCTCAAGTGAAGCAACAAAACTGTAACTACAGGAATGAATAAATCAATGTTTAGTACCAGCTCCTGAACTCAGGGGACTGTAGCTGATTATATTTATTTATTTATTTTTGTTTTATTTGCTCTCTGCAAAGCCTTGATGTCATTCACCCTCAGGACAACACGTAACCGCTGATAGGAGAGCACGGCAAATGAAAAGTAACTTTACTTGACTGTGATGTAAACTCGGACAGGTTTTCCACTTTTGTTTACTGTAATATAATATAGTTTATACGTTCTTTTCTGCTTGCAATGAGAAAGCAAAAAGTTTGAAGTTTCCAGCACAAGCATGCATTCATGTGTTTTCCTAGCTGCGACTGTAGTATATCAGTGAAAAACACTCCTCTTGATGACTCTTTTTTTTCTTTTCAAGGAGGAAATGTGCACTTATGAGGCCACCAAAATACCAAAAAGGCAGCTCCTGTTTGTGTGTGCTGTTCCATGTAGCGCTCAGGAATTTGACTCAGACCTATTACAACATAAACTCACAGAACCTGTTCTGTCCGTCCAATTATTTCAAGGCCACTAGCTGCACTCTCAAATTTGCCCTCTGAGTGATATTAGTCACCCATTGCATAGCTACATTTGTTTGAACATGAAATCTGGGGAAGTTGAGAACCTTTTTTTTTTTTTTTTTTTAATTTTGTGAGCGTTTTCGGTTCAAGTGTTGACGAGGACGTCGTGTTGCCGTTCACAGCTCCTTTAGGTTTAGTGGGCTGGTTCGGATTGACGGGAGTAGGGGGGTGGGCTTAAGCTTGCCAGTGCCTCTGGGAGGCAGAGATAAGGAAAGAGAGCATAAAAACCAAATAAAGCTGCTTTGCTCTTGGAGTGAGACAAAGTCGGAAGCATGCTTAAAGTCCCTGGATCAAGTGATTATATTTGTCTGGACCAAATGTAAGACAGACAGTGGTCTTTATGTCCAGTACTAATAATTTGGACATCTAACATGATGCAGAAAAACTGTCGGCATAATCCTTCGCCCACAACTACATGAATGCTAGCTCCAAATAAGAAGAGGCTTTAACATGAGACCCCTCAGTGGACAATATTAGTTATTGAAGACTGTTCTGACCAGGTGGCATTTCCAAAACTAAGTCCTTCCTGATGTATAATCCCAGGACAGGAACTGCTGAAGTACTGTGGCTCATGGCCCCTCATTCATTTGCAAGCCAAAGAAGTTGAGGTTCTCATCTTTCCTGTAATGACTTTCCCTGCGTTCTCAGTCTGGAACTTCAATTACCACATGAAAGACAAGATGCAAGTGAGAGGCATTACAAATGAGAATACCATAAACTATTCTGGATGGCTGGCATGCCCAGTCCAACGCTTGTCTCCTTTTTTTAAATTCTTTTTCTTGTTTTAGGATGTTTATCTTACAATGCCAAAGGCCGATCATTCCTCAAAGATGACAGATACTCAGGAGCCTGTAACACATGCCGTTGCCTTTGACAATGCTAGCTACGCCACCCTGAATATCACAGCAGCTCATTTTCAAATGGATCTTGAATTCTAAAAGATGCGAGAAAGCAGCCGTTTGCCAGATCAGTCATAAAAAAAGTCTGACTTTATTAGTCCATCAGTTTGTTGAAAAAGTGCCATCTTATTAAGAATTAAAAAAAAAAAGATTTTCTCCAAATTTTGCTCGCATTAGCATTTTTGTTTGAAAGTACACAACATGAGAAAGATCAGTATGCCAATATATTATTTCATTTCCAAAAACAGTTAATGTCAATCAATTAATAAAAGTATTTTTTTTTTCTTTTTAAGCAGGCATTATAAAACACACTCGTCAAACATAAGACAAAGACTTTACAGAACAAACACACTTCTTAAAACAGCAAAAAAGAAAAGAAAAAAAAAGGTGAAACTCTAGCACATGTTTCACAGGCGTCCACTATCAAATAAATCTCCCATCTGGTGTTGACGCAGTCTTGGCTGTGTTCACACTACCAGTCCAGATCCAATCTTTAGCACAATCAGATGGGATTTTGATACTTTTTTTTTTTTTTAGTAGTTTCAATCGCATGAAATGTATTTTTTCCCCCCAAAATTATATTGAAGTTACAGCTTGTAGGAAACTTTATCACCCAGCATTTTGGTTTGTTTATGCCCGTCGGTTACTGTAGCAACCACATGGCTCAGGGAATATTAGCAAGCAAATGCAGTTTGGATGACTATATATATATCTAGAAAATGTAATCGATCAGAAAGGTCAGATTCTCATCAGTTGTGCTAAAAATCACATTTGGGCTCGTAATGTGAACATAACTCCAGACTCAGGCCTAAATTACTTAAAAGACAAAGAAATTTCTTTGGTTTTCAGTCAAGCATCTGTGCTTTGGACATGCAACTAATCTCTTGTAATGTACAGTGGCACGTTTTACCCCCCAGCCCAGTCTGTGAACTCCCCTCAATGAAAAAATAAAAATAACTCAGAGTTTTAACAAGTACAGTAAGCGGAGCTCAGAATTTGGCATGGACGCAAAGTGCACTTGCTTTGACACTTAAACTAATCACTGTGCCACTTGAAATCGGTCAACCAGAATCAGTCACCATGAAATGTCCAATTTCCTAAATGGCTGCTAAATCCTAATCAAGTCTTTTACTTAAAATCAGCTCGTGCTGGTTGGCAAGTGGTAGTCAGATTTTCCACAGAGGAAGAGGAACATTTTCTGTTCAGCTAATATTCTTACTGGTCTTCCCTTATCTTCAACACTTTTCTGGCTATAAAGTGTGACAAGAAATGACTGAATTATTCATCAATAAATAGAATCACAGCACTTTTAACTGTATTATCAAGCATTAAAAAAAAAAGAAAAAAAGATTATTGTTACTGACATGTTTTCGCTTTAGTAGCAATGGTTTAAGATAATCTGGCTATTGCTACCACGGAAAGAAATAAAGCAAATGGGGGGAAAAAGTAGTTTAAGTTGAAAGAGAAGAATGCTTTTCAGAGTCTTTCTTCACAAAACAAGCATCTCAGTAGTCCCTGTAACCACTGTGTTCAGCTTATCAATACTATCCAAAGCAGTAGTATTCATCCGATTCCACCCTGAGTGATTTGGTGTAGACGTCACCATCAATTACAGTTTTATCCACAAAACAATCAAGGTCTGTGGGTGAGGGGTCATCTCGGAGGTCCTCTGCCAGAGTGTCCAGGTAACTACCCACAGACAGACTGTCCAAACCGTCGCTGTTCCCGTCGTTCAGACTGTTGAGGCTGCCTCGCAGTGAGCTGCCCTCCTGGCTGTCTGACAGGCTGTACAAGCTGCCCGTCAGGCTTCCGTCTTGGCTGGCGACGCCGCCTTTGTCTTCCATCATCCAGCGGATGGATTCAATGCCCTCGTTGATTGACATGAGCTGTTGCATCAGCTTCACGTCGATGGCTCGCAGATTCGCCTGTGTGGATAAAAGATCGATACGGAAAACATAAAGACATTCGTCAGTGACAGAACATCTCAGCCGTCAACCCCCCCGAGCTTTCAAACTAAAACCTGCTCAGCTCCACTTCCTGACATCGCCGTCTTAGCGCACACAGAGCACTTCCAATCAAATGTTTGCATTCTTGTGTTGTCTCATGGCTGGGACACTGTGTGCTGCTTTTGTTTAGACTATCAGTATTTTTTTTATATGTCATACTAACTATGTGGCACCAACTGCACAACCCAGGAGACAGTTTTCATCCAGAATAACGAATGATATGCCTCCTTTGCACAGTATGGCCATTGATTAAACTCCCAGCCCTAACAAACTGTGCTATTGAGCGTGGGTGGAAGTGGACAGCCTTTGGAGTCATTCACAGGGATTCCCCTGTGTCTGCTGGGTGACAGTCAGTCTGAATGAAACATGGTATATGGGCAGCTGTAACATCCTGCCACACCGAGGCAGCTGGCTTGACACAACAGCCTTTATTTAAGGCGGATGTGCAACCACCTTTCATTTGGCTCATATTGCTGCCAGTGTGTTTGTTTAGCGAGTGTCACCGCCTGTCTTAAACACACATGCAAGACAAGCAGCTGGCCCTGTACTGGAGTCCAAGTCACAGCAGCTACCTAGCGTTCACAGCATGGCACCAGTGGGTCTGGATCACAAAACAAACAAACAACAACAAAAAAAATCAGCTCAGAAACACTGATTCTAGATGTAAATTTAGTTTTAATAAAGCAAAGATTTTCCAATTTAACCTTTTGTCATTGAGCTGTTGTAGACTTCCCTCATAGGCTCTCAAATATACAAATGCAGTTGTTTCCACAAGCTTGTGTGAGTTTGTACCAGACTTGTACAAAAACACACACACAAAGGAAAAAACAAAAAAGAGGAGCCTGAATGTCCCGGTAATTAAGCTTTGAATGGATCCACAAGAACAGCAAAGCAGTTTGGGCCTAAATGTGCCATGTGTCTTGTGGTAAGACATCCTTAAAGGAATCAGGTTTAAATTTTTCTTTTTTTAAATTCAAAACTCATTTGGTTCATTTTCCTATTTTAAGGATAGTTAAATTACATTAACACATTGCGAGTCAAACCAAAGTCAGCATTATGCAATTCAAGTGTGGAAAAAATAACCAATTCCAAGCGCAATGCTGTCCCTCACATCCCAGTAAATCTAATCCCATCTGCACAGCAGTGTCCAGCAACAGGTCAGCCCTACTTCAGGCTACAGAACTCGGTCAAGCAGACCATCTGCTCAGGACTCCTAATACCCCTCTGGACTTTACTTCTTATAAAACAGACGTCTGCGTGGCTGCTGGATGCAGAAGCTTCACTCTTCAAAAAGGAGTTTAATGTGTGTTTGCAGTTTAAAACTTCACAATCAACAAGAGAGAAGCGGGTCAGAGAGTTCACCAGCAAAGTTCTCTATCTGTTGTTAGAAAGTGTCAATGCTTCTGTCCTGGTGACACATTGCGAGTGGAATTAGGCTTTTAACAACCACATGTTGCTGTGGACACGGTTTACTGCATTTTCTTGGAGTCCCAACGCGATACAAATTGAGGCAAATTAAGTTGTATATACTTTATTTAAAAAAAAAACAAAAAAACTGCCTGACTAAGGTCATTCATAAAAGCGACTCCTTCAGGGTAACAACGGTTTAAAGCTCACCATTTCCTGTCTCAGGAGCAGCATCTTACTCTCCAGTCTTTTCAAGTCTGCAGAGTTGGTACAAAACTTGCAAGTCGCTAAATGAGGCGACTTGTCGTTGTGTCTTCCTCCAGTCAGAGACCGAACGAGACTGTCCGGAGCTTTTCTCCCCAACTTCGTCTCCAGGTCCTTCAGGTCCGGCGACACGCTGCCGTCCTCGTCCATTTCGACGCGCGCGAGCTCCCCGTCTGTCTGTCCGTCGCTGATTCAAATTTTGAGGTAAAGTGGCTCCTCTCCGCGCGCGCGCTGAGCTCAAATAAAAAAAAAAACCCGAGAGCAGCAGCTCACAGTTGATCTGCCGCCCCAAACAGACCTCCCATTTCTGCTAATGGCCAGTAGCGGGACAGACCCGGACCTTCCCACGAGAGGAAACCAGACACCCGGCAGGTGAGCGTGACAGCGGGGCGTGTGGGGAAACAAAAGTTCACCGTAAACACGACGAGGAGGAACAAAAAAAAATGTTCTGTTACTTTAAAAGGTGTTTATTCAGGCTACAGACACGTCAAAACCATTGAATACACCTGTGTAGTTTATTATTCACACTTTCAGTAGCACCTTCCCCTCTCATGTTGTTGCTGTATTACATCCACAAGTAAAGTAGAAAGCTACATTTGTTGCAAAAACTCATTTACCTGTTTTGACAAGCACCCATATTATAAATATAAAAAGTCAAATTTGAAATGTGTGTTTTATTTAAATGTAAAAAAAAAAGAAAAAAATAAAAGAAAAAAAAAAGAAAAAGAAGAGAATTACATTTCCTTTGAATCAGCACCTCAGTTAGATCATTTAGTTTCTTTGTTTATTTGCAGTATTTGAATTCATACAAATGTGTTTCAGGAAATGCTGTACAAACAGTTTCAGAAATTGAACTGGCACCCCCTTGTGGGCATCATGGCTCCATTACACTGACACTGTCCATCCTCCGGGGGTCTTAGAGCCTAAGCATATGGAACGTGGAACTTAAGTTTATGTTTAAATTATCATCATTATTATTTTTCATGGACAACGTAAAAGAAACTCATTAGTGGGTTCAACAAAAAATATTACAATTGCCTCTATTCTCTGCACATAATCAATTTTGAAATGTTATATCAGACAACAAGTGGTATATTAAAAGCATTCCATTTGTTTAAGGACATATTAAGTGAACACAAACTTTTTTTTTTTAGATTTCAGAGACATTATCTTTCAAATTTTTTGCAAAGTTTTTGTCATGGACTATTGAATAGCCTAAACCTTTCAGTGAAATTAACACTTCACAGCTGCTCTACTTGAATATGAACTAAGTTATCAATTTAAAGCCACGAAGACTTCTTTTTTTTTTTTTTGTGAGAATACATATAGTGCATAGCTGTTTCACTGGAAAAGCAAAGAGAAAAGACACACACGTGGAGGCTTGTGTTCAAACAGTAACTTAGACCACAGACTGGCTTTTGTCATCGTCGTACCGCTGGTACTGATCACCAAGCAGAGGCTGGCGGCCCTCCATCTTGTATCTGGCGCGCACAGCGCATGTGGTGGCGGCGAAAATGACTGCAACGACCACAAGGGCAGCAACTATCGCCACGGTAATGATCTCAGTCAGAGTGAGCGCTTGACCTAGAGGGGAAAAAGAACCCAAAAAGGATTATTTTTTATCTCTGTGTCTATTCATTCACAAGGGATGATATTAGGGTAAATTCAAAATGTGTACCGGGCCATTCAGCCTCATAAGAGTAACCAAGATTTTCAGGGGCAGTCACGAACATCTCAGCATTCGTCACTGGAGGCCAGAACGGCACCATGTTGTAACGTCTGTTGTGCCCAATGGGAGCATTTTCTTCAGGGTAGACGGCTGAATCTGTAAGAAAATACATCAAATCAGCTTAAATGCTCATGTTTTACAATAAAAAATATAAATGCAAGAATATGGGCCAAATTCACTGTTGGTTTGCATGTGACAAACACAGCTGCATTTAAGATGGTATTACCTAGACCCCAACATTTCTGAGTTCCACATAAAATTATGCTCAAAATCCAATGTTTGGCCGTGTAAAAACTAGAGTTCAATATCTGGTTTTCAGAGCTGATGCACTTGCGGAAGTTGAGAAAATCGCAGTTCATTAAATTACCACTGCGGCATGCTTAGTTAAATAGCCAAAAGGAGATACTGTCAGCCTTGGTCAAAGGCTGCTAGACCCCCACACAGAGGCTATCTGCCCCGAGGACCAGTCTGAGCCCTTGCAGCAGTCAAGTTAGCTTTACTCTAAAACCATTCTAGGACCCCTTCAGGTTGACTAACTGGACAGCCAATCAGTGGGTACATGGATGTGCTCTGCTGCTGGTCCTAGAGTGTATGTTTCAGTATTTACATCTGAAATTAGGATGGATGGACAGATTCGATCAGAATGAAAATAAGGTAATGTCACTTAGCAGCATAGGTTAGCATGCGATAAACTAAGCTAAAATGGTTATCTTGTGGTAACTGAAGTAAGAGGGTGTGTTCCATACAACGGCCTGGCTTGTTCAGTCTACCCATTTGCCTATCATAATCAGCGTTGGGCAGCTCCTGCCAATTTATGATGGGTCCAGAGCCTAAAAAAAAACAACCGTTTGTGAGATAAAGCAGGTTAAACCACAGATGCCAATGGCAACGCAGCTGGGCCGAAGAGGTCACGTGACTCTAACATCACTCTAACCCTCTGGTAAGCTGGTAACAGTGCAACTGGCTCTTTAGTTTCTAAACCAGACTGAGTTGTTGAAACACCTGAACCATGTCTCCGCAACCATTCGTCAAATATGGCATCGGTGAAGGTGTGGAGCAGGACAAAGATGGGGTCATTGGGGGAAAGGTGAGTCTGTCCTCCTGTCCCGTTCAGAAACAAGTGAGCCAGGTTGTGGAGGCTCCTCACTATGGGGTCGTAGTTCCCCTGGGGGGCGCTGTAGCCTGCCAAAACACCACAAGAAACCATGAGAGAAAGCTGTGCGAGACAATTTCATGAACAGACTGAAAAACGTTATGCCATAACTCACCTTCAATGGTGTTTCTGAAGCTCTCAGAGGAGGTGGAGTAGTAGGGCGGTGTGTCGAAAGTGTTAACTTGGAGACAGGCCGCCACATCCTGGGGCTCTGGAAGACGCTGAACCATGGGCCTGTTGACGTTTCCAGCAGGGTTTCTTCTGATGGGAGAAGTCTCTGTGCCTGGGAGGGGGGGGCACATTTAGCTTTTCTCTCCTCTTTAACAATAACGAGAAGAGCTACATCATCCCCAGATAGAAAGACCATGGTGAATTTGTCTTACTGTTGCAGATGGTCCCCAGTGTGTCATAGTCTTCTACACTCTCACAGACAACCCTCCACTGGGAGAAGACGGAGTTGGAGCTGATGGTATTCATGTCAAAATTGCTCCTGGCTCCCATCAACTCATCTGTGCAGATGTCACATGTGCTTCCACCGATGGCGAAGTTCCAGTAGGGAAGAGCAAAGGAGGGGTCTTGCAGCATGTCCTGAGGGTGGGTATAAATAGAGTCACGCTCAAAACTTCCACCAGACTTCACTTTGTTGTTCTACTAATACCTTTATTCCCATCCGCGTTAATAAGGTGAGAGTATGCACGCAGTCTCGTTCAATAATGGTGTCATAATTCACAGACTAAATTAGTTATTTTCACACTCTGGGATTTATGGTAAAGACATTCTTAACGAGATCAGTTCTCATTTGAATGAATAAATACGATGCAAATGAAAATCTGTTCCCTGAAAGTCTCTGTAAAAGCAATTTTAAGATCTCTAATCACTTTATATGCAATGTGTGAAATATCTATATGAGGACAGAAATTAGTCGTAATGGATTTATAAATACTTTAATTGTGCTCTAAAGGATGTTTCAGTAGAAAAGGAAACACCCCAAGTTATAAAATCCCATCATAAAACTTCAAGCTTTTTCATATAGTGGAGACAAAGGGTGCACTAAAGCCAGAGAATAATTGGACAAACAATTCAAATATGCCTCTTCTCAGCAGATATAATTTATATAGAAGGACAAGGAGCTCAAGTATTTTATTGTCATTTTAGTGGCTAGCCTATAATTTATCCTGGTTCAGACTTTAAAAAAAAGAAAAGAACTCTCCCTCAAACTCTGTCAGTGTGCCAGGCTTGAACAAAGGCGTCCAATTAGGGAGCTCAAGCACAAACCTGAACAGGATAAGGATGGAGTTCCTCCGCAGGAGTCCAACACTCTGTCAGGATTTCAAATCCACATGGCAGCTTCATTTTCTGTCCTTAATTGCCAAACACTGGATAATCGTCATACCAGCTCGACTGGAAGGGGTAATTAAGATTCTCCACTGCACCGGGTAATAACTCCTCTCAACAAAGAGCGTTCTTGTTGTTTTCTCAAAATGGATCATGTGCAGATCAAATCAAACCTCAACCCATCAACCATTTAAAGTCACATTTTCCATGCTGCTCCCTCATTAAAGTGTGACATTGCAAAGTATATTCTGATTTCCTCACCAGTACAGTTGTGGGGACATGCATTACACAAAGCAAACACGCATGAGAAAAGAACAAGCGCCTTATTGTAACAGTTGTTTGTGTATTGGTTAATTAAAAACATCAAACAGGTGAATTCTCCATTCAGCTATTCGCTACATTCAGTTTTGGTGTTTTATTGCTTTTGAACAGGGCTGCCTTAGTTTGTTCATCTAAAATCCAAATTGATATGAAGGCTGCAAAAGAAACAAGCTAGTTACATGACGAGATTGGTTTACTTTAAGTCAAAATACAAGTCAGGGTGTTTTAAAAGAGATTTTTCTTGCAACTTTGTGAGTTTAATCTCAGTTTATTCTTATAATTTTGTTCCCATCCTGCAATTTACATATTTTAAGTATGTAAGAACCTACCCAATTAAGGGGTGAAACAGCAAACACCTCACCAAACACATAACTACACTTTTGTGGCTAAGAGGGAAGAGGGCTCATTTTAATTTTACTTAAATTCTGTATAATGAGGATGACCCTATGGTGGGCGTGGGGCTCAGTGTCAGATATTAAGAAACGCCCTTAAAAAAAAAAAATCATAAATATCCTTTGTCCTCTGAACTTTCTTGTGGATCTGTGCCATCCCCCCAGATGTCCGGTGTCTCACCTGCATGTCTCGCTCCAGCTGCATCAGGTGGTACCTGTGCCACGTGACGAAACCGGGGCCCTCGTGCGAGAAGTCTACTCCCCCGAAACTGGCCTGGCCCGCGCCCAGGAACGTCTTGCTGACGGAGTAGTAGTGGGACCACACGAAGTAGTTGTAGATGGTGATGTTTTCAAACTGCGTGGTGTTCCCGTCCGGACCGAAGATGTTGGAATAGTGGCGGGTGGCGATCACCAGGTCCGGGTGCACCGTGCGCTTCGCCCGGTCAAGCGCGTCCACGAACGCGCGCTTCTCGGCCGAGCTGAGCTGCATCACGTTTCTCCTCACTGGTGGGGGGGTTTACAGTAGAAATACAATGGCATTGTTAAAATATACTTAATTCTCGATGAGACGTTTGCAAGTTTACTTTGTGGAATCAAGCTACGTTTTAAAGTTTAAAACTTTTACTTTGTTAAAGTAATACTTCCTTGTCAAATAGATCCTCTCTCACCACTTTATCTAGCCAATTTAACTGATTTCTGAGTATTTAAATCCCAACATCTCGACTTGTTTATCAAATAAATAGTATTATTGATCCCAAAGACGCGCGCTTACCAACAGAAACTCTCTGGTCACAGTTGGGACCCGTCATCCCGTGTCTGCAGCGGCCGCAGTTGTGACCGCTGAAATTCCCGTTACATTGGCAGGTGCGGCTGAAGTAGCGGACGGGCCATCGTTCCCGGTCATCCCGCCCGTCGTGCGGGTACTGAGGCCCGTGGGGGCGAGTGTCCACCGTGATGGACACGCACTGGCCGCGCCCCGCGTTGAAGCCACACGGATCGTTACTAAGTCCGGGGGGTGAAGGACAACACTGTCCGCTCCTGAGTCCCTCTGAGGTGACGCACTCTCTGGGGAACTGAGCGCTCACAGCCACCGCTCCCACAAGCACCAAAACACAGCTCTGCCACATTATCCCAAACTTTTGTTCTTCCTTTTTTCTCCCCAAGTCTAATTTTACGCACGACTGGAGCAAATTTTAGTCAGTTTAACCCTTTGCCCTTTGCCTGCAACTATACACTTTGGTTAACCTTTCATAAAAAAGTAAACGTGCATCACTTCAACACACCAGGGATTACTTTCTCAACCAGATGGGGGAGCGTGAAATTCCGTCTTCCATGCGCACATGCAGACCCCTGCCTCTCTTTGCCCACCAAACCATCTGAGCGTTGACCTTAAATACCGGATTAGCGCATGACTACCAGGATTTTCTGACTCCCGCGTGATTCCTTCACATAACATCATATTTCCTACTGGAGGGAAAGAAGGTAGTGTGATCTGGTCATGCACAGTATTGTTCCTCTAAAATGTCAGTAGATGTATGCAGTTGGCATAAAACAAACAAACAAACAAACAAACAAATTTAATGTGGAAAAAGGTATAGAACTCTAATACACATGTATCTTTGGAATCAAACATTTAAAAAAGATCATAACAATATAAAATGTATTGAAAGTGATCATATTTGAAATAATTTATCATATTATATTTTTTTTTATTTTCATTTGTGACTGTATACTCTAAGTATGAGTAGCTTTATATTATCAGTCATACATGCACAGATATTTTCAGTCTTAAACAGCAAATGATGTCATCATTTTAACTTTTTTTTAAAGTTGAATTTAAAAAGATAAAAAGTTCAGTAACCAGGGCTACAGGAATGAATTTTAGCTGCATACAGAGGAATAGAAAATATGTTAATCTTTAAATGTGGTTCAAACTTATTTTCCTGCTGCCTCATTTATTGTTAGTGCAACATTCATTGGAATTCACCTTCCAGCTGCCCCATGATCATGTGCTCCTTTTGTTGCAGAACTCCAAACCAGCATTTATCTGCATGGGAAGCAAACATTGTGACCCTGCCTCAGTTTTCCCATATGGATCGAGGTAAGACCCATTTAAATTTCCAATTTGTTACTAAAACTGTATGGGAAACACAATTTTCCCACTTCTTAGCCCATGCCCTTTAGCCTACTTGTATCCTGTATGGGATGCATATCTTTGGGCTATATAGGCTTCCCATTTTGGGCCCATAATACTGAAATCATATGGGATCTATGCCATTTAACCCCATTTCAAGCCCAAGTCCAGTCTGTGTCCTCTTTCTTTTAACCCAGACGAGGCCCACATGGACCGGGATCGTTTGATTATTCTCAGTAAAGTGATAACATGGCATAAACATGATTAGTCTCATATGTTTCTACAGTAACCTCATGGCTAATACATTATTGTATTCGTGCTTGTAGGACACGTGTAGAGCATTAACAGCAGGGTAGGTTCTTCCAATAACATCCAACGTCTCATATAGATCCCCAAAGTCTATGCAAATTTTCCCCTGGATTGTGGAGAGGGCACTGGATAGCTGTTAATTGTTAGATATATTTTTAGGACATGTTTATTAGCTAAGCTCCAGGGATCAACACTCTCTAATTAGCAACCAGATGCCTTGCGATTTCACACATCAAATGATGTTGATTGTGAGATTTTCCAGCAGAGGAAGAAGACGTAGAAAAAAAAATCAAAGATTTCAACTTTGAATACCAACAGTAAGTGTAACTTGAAAGACCCACACTTTAAACAATAGGTATGAAAGGGTTTTAGTCCCATGTGGGACCATTCTTGTTTTGACTTTTGATTTAATTGAGCTTCAAAGTAGCATCATCAGTCAGTTTTAGACAAGAAAAAGCAGCTGGTGAGGTTCAGAAACGGTCATAACATGGGTCAGAATAGACTCTTAATATTGGCTGTTTTTGCACTGTTTAAAAGTTAAACGGTATTCACCTTTTGATGTGAGGTAGTAGTTCTTTGAAATTTTGAGACAAAATCCTGAAGGACGTGGTAAAATATGAAAATGTTATGACAGTTATGACAGAAAAACAATAACCCCCATGAGCTATTTGCGTCTCAAATAAAGATACATATGTTCATGTGCCATATGCCTGCTTGAGATGTTTTTAGTTTGAAAGTCAACCAGAATCTTTATAGCTTTCTAGTGTCTGTCTCCTTGCTTTTTTGACCTGCTGACACAGACTGGCTTAACCACATGTTTGCCTTGGAAGTGTACACAACATAACTCGACATTAACTTTTTTTTTTTATAACACTAGCAATGTCAAGCTTTGCCAGACTTAATTGTGGGTTCCATATGTTGTGGTGGCTGCATTGCTTCTGTCAAAAGTTACTGAATTTTCAAGTTTTTACGCTTAAATTCGAGAATTGGCCACTAAAACTGCAGCTCCACAGCTAGCGCTAGCAGAGTGAGTCGTGCATGGAGGCAGGACTGTTGCAAAGCATGTGGTTCACTTGTGCAGCAGCTGGGAGGAAGTTTGATTGGTTATTTTATGAAAAAGCCACGTCAGATACACCCACTGTTGAGTGTTTCCACTCACTACTGTGTAAGCCCCCGGCTAGCTGCAGTCCAGGGGCATAATAGTTTTGACATGTATCTTTTTCAGAGTAAAGTCAACAGAAATTAGACAATGAATTCACTATAGGAGGAGCTGCTGTGCTAAAAAAAATAAAATGCTCTTTTGTTACTTTGAGTTCAAAACATTCAAAAGAGTCAAACTTTTCACAAAAAAGAAAATCAGATTATTTTATAAAATGATCGCAACTTTGCAAAGTAGTGGTTTCAACTTTATATATCCTAAACCTTCTCATGATTTTCCTCTTTTTTTCAATGAACTTTTATACAGAAGTGTGGAATAACTAGACTTCAAATACTGTAAAATTGTAAAAGCTTAACTGGATGCACCAGATGCCTTTCTTTCAAAGAACCAGTAGAGGAGGTCACTGCTAAGACATGCCTGGAAGGGGTGCAAATGCTGTTGAAGACATCTTGGCAAGTCAGCTGTTAGCCACGAGTTTCCTTCAACCAATCGTGCCAGTAGAGTGAAGATAGTTTTAAAAAAGTCTTTCTGAAACAACGTCGGATGAGAGGGAACACATCTTTACTATCGAGGAAAACCCTCTGTGTCATTCTCTGTTTGTCTTTTAATGCAGTCGATGTGGCACTACACAGTATATTCAAACCTCTTTATAAAACTGCCATAGCTGTCAGTTGTAGCACTTACAGCCCACCCGGAGCTGCCAGAATAGATCATTGTTTCGTGTGACCCACTGAGCTTTGGCCACAAACATGGCAAGATGGATTTGCTTGTGATCATAAACTCTCAAAGCTCACTAGGGCCCAGCTGCTCCACGAGGGAAATTACATCCAGTTGAACCTAAACTAACTACAACAGAAAGGGGCAATTTTTGATGGAAGGATCAGTGATATGTATCTAATTACACATAATAATGTTAATCACGTGCATGTTTTTCTGTGAAATGAGGACTGTCACTTTAATCCTTTGAATGTGTTTTTCTCAATGATATGGTAATGAATGGAGCTTTTTTTTTTTTTAACTTGGTATTGAGTAACAAAACTGTGGTAAAAACAAAATTGGGTGAGCTGAAGGTTTTTGTAATTTTCATTTAGTTTTTGATCATTTAAAAGCACTCATGAGGGATATGAAACTATGCAGCTTTTTTTTCCCCTCCCTTCTACTAGTGGAAACTTTTTTCCAATGTGATCCATACACTGAAAAACAAAGGTTCTTAACCCAGTCACATGAGTTTCACGTTGGTTATCATAATTCCAGTCGGGGTGTATCGTTTCATAAGTGGGGCGTGACGGTCTGGATTACACAAAGCTAGCGCTAAGCTCATTCTCATGTATTTGAAAATACAGCCACATTCCTCATGCATGTGCAGTTCTCATGTTCTACTTGAGAACTGTTAGTAGGTTTGCTGGGCAAGGTTGTTGGGGCCATTTAAACATAATGATCTTGTGCCTCCATTTTCTACATATTGAAATGTCAAGGTGAGCAATTTAATGGTCATAATTATAAATCATTTTGACCTTAAGAGTCTTACAGTAGCCCTAACTGAATTATTCTATGATTTATTATCATAACAGACACATGTGTTTTTAATAATTTAAGATGCTATTGACCTGAAATGAATTGTTGTATTTTAAGGTCACATTTCAGGAAAAGAGGAACCAGCTATTTGCTGATTCTCTTTTAATTAAGTCATTAAGAAGCTTTATTAACAATTTTGTGTGGGAAAGCCAAGGTTTACAGTTATCTTTAAAGTTTCAGCCACATTTGACATAGAGGGGAATAAAAAGGTTTTATGCCATGCTAATCAAATGGCAGTGATGGATATTTGCACAAACTGAAAAATGCACACAAACTGTAACTCTGTACGATATAAAAACATTTCCAACAATTACTGTTTAGACATCGACCATATTGATTCTCCGTGGGAGTTGTACATGTGCAGATTTATTCTGTTAGTCCCGTGACCACTGCTCAGTCGACCTCCTTTTCATCCCCGCTCCCATTCTGTGTGTGCTCACATCTCAGCCTGTGTAATAAACCTTGGGCAGGATGGAAGATCATGTGAGAAGATGTGACTCGGGCTTAATGGTAATCCTTGCCTTTGGTAAAAATGGCACAGTGGGAGTCATTAGCAGAAGCTATAGCAGAGAGGTTCAAATAACTGTGTGCCTCTTTGTCTCTGTTCCCCCTGCTCCTCTTCACTAAGACAATACCTGCAACTGCTCATCATTCATTTTCTTCTGGCAGGATGTCTTCAGGCCACTTATTTTATCCAAGTTCCTAATCCTCCTGTTTATTTCTTATACTATCTGAAGGCGTGAGCCTCGTGAAGAAACTGTGATGGTGTGAATTGTCCTCAGCAAAATTACACTCTATAGCTGTGCGAGCTGCTCATTTAAACAATCATCACTTAACAATTTTATTTTCATGAACTGTCATGATTTTTTTACAGCGAAAATTGAACACAACTTGAAATTCCAGTATTTGATAGATCTGGACTAAAAGTTCAAAACAATGTGAACTTATCTTTGATGACTGAACCATATTTAAATTATACCATTCCACTCATGTCAACGCATTTAATTCAAAACTGCAAATATTTCCATCTTCATTTGGTGAGGATGGAGATGGATGGAGATGAGAACCATCAATGATGATGGTAGACCTGTTAGATATCATGAGTACTATAACTATTTAAAATGCAAAGCTACCAAAGACATTCCTCATAGATTTTGGTCCATATTGACATGATGGCATCACGCAATTTATGCAAATTTGTCAGCTGTAAATCCATGATGTGACTCTTTTGTTCCACAACATCCCAAAGCTGCTTTATTGGATTGAAATCTGGTGTGCAATGAAGTCATTGTCATGTTCAAGAAACCAGTTTGAGATGATTTGAGCTTTGTGAGATGTCACTATTATGACACCCAGTGTGGTCTTCTGCTGGTGTAGCTGTCAGCTTCCAGGGTTGAAAAATGGGGTTTTGCATTACTGTTGCCTTTCTATCACCTCAACCTAGTTTGAGGTGATGCCATTCTCCTCTGACATCAAAAAAACATTTTCCTCCACACTGCAGCTGCCTACTGGATAGTTTCTCTTTTTCAGATCGTCTGTAAATCCTAGAGATGGCTGTGCAAGAAAATCACAGAAGATCAGAAGTTTCTGAAATACTCAGACTGGCCCGTCAACCATTGCCACTTTCAGAGTCCCTTAAATCCCCTTTCCTCACCATTCAGAAAGTTGTTTCAACCACATCTACATGCCTAAATGCATTGATGTATGTTAGAGTGGTGCAGGACATGTATGGAAGTTGTAAGATTGTGTTAAAGTGTGTTGTAGGTGTGATGGAGGAGTTCAAGGTGGAGGTGGGACTGCATCAAGGATCAGCTCTGAGCTCCTTCTTGTTTGCTATGGTAATAAGCAGGCTGACAGATGAGGTTAGACAGGAATCTCCCTGGACTATGAGGTGAAGGTATGCCCGGGAAAGGAAAGGAATGAAGATTAGCTGCAGCAAGACAGAATACATGTGTGTGAATGATAGGACCCAAATCAAATGGTGAGACTACAGGGAGCAGAGATAAAGAAGTGGGGGATTTGAAGTGTTTAGGGTCAACAGTCCAGAGCAACAGACAGAGGAAAAGAGCTGAAGAAGCGTGCGCAAGAAGGTTGGAATGGGTGGAAAAAAGTGTCAGGTGTGACATGGCAAAAGAAGGAGAAGGAAGAATGAAAGTAAAGGTATACAAGGCATTTGTGAGACCTGTAGTGTTGTTTAGTTTAGAGACTGTGACAATGAGTAAAAGACAGGAGGCAGAGTTGGTGGTTAAAATGTTATGATTTTGAGGTTCTCTTTGGTGGTGACGAGGTTGATATCGGTTGAAGGAGGAGGCCTACAGGAAGACCAAATAGGAAATTTATGGATGTAGAGGACATGGAATAAGTTGGTGTGAGAGAAGAGGATGAAGATGTTTGGGTTAGATCGAGGCAGATGATTTGCTGCGTCCCCTGCAGGGAACAGCCGAATAGAAAAGAAGAAGAAGATGATCATATATGTTTTACTGTTTCACCACAAGAAGGTTTGATGTTTACTTTAGAGATCTCCAAGTGGCCCATTACATGGTCATTTTGAACTGAGTGCTGATGAAAAATAAAAAGTCTGATGGTCCTTCTATCCTCTGGAGAATGCAACGCCCACAACTTTCAAATTTCACTTTGATGAATTGCAGGACAGTTTTTTCCCTTTTTTTCAGTCCTTTTTAAATTAGGTTGGCACTGTTTCTCGTTCATTTTTTTTTTTTTGCCTCGTCCTAGGTACACATATGTTTGTCCAAATTCTCAGTCTTTTAATTATATAATGTACTCTAGATGATCAGATATTCAAGCCCTTCGCAATTTTAAACTGAGGAGCATTCCAAATTGGTAAATCTCTTATCATCTTTACTTCTCAGTCTCCACCGCTCTCAGATGCTCTTTTTTTAAAAACTGACCTGCTGCCAATTCACCTGATTAGTTGCAAGATATTACTCATGGTTCATCAGATTTGTAGTGTTTTAGTTACATTTTCGCAAAGTTCTCCAACTTTTTCAGAAGTGGGCTTGTAGAAGCAACAGCAATTGGAGCTGCCATTGTCACCCCTAAAACCCACTCATAGCTACCAGTGTGAGGCTAATTGGTCTGAACTATTGTGTTTTGGCTACAGATGTCTAGCAGTCTGCTCAGATGGATTCTTTCATGATTGTGATTTTAAGAGGTTCACAAGAATCCAGCTACTTTTGTAAGGTACATGAACATGAATCATGGAAAAAAAAAGAGAAAAATAAGACAGACATAAAGCAAAGCAAAACCAGACAAATAAATGACCCCAAATAGCAGACAAACCCTTACATACAAGCAGACCGCTTAAATTTGAAAGCATATGTGCAATTTTCTTGGCTGTCAAAGCTCAAATCTTTGTTCGATCTTCCATGAAAATGTGCTGTGAAATGCACTTAGTAGTTGTGTAGATATTGTAGTCTGGATCAATGTGGATGACAGTAAAGAGACATTATTGTTAGTAGATTCTTTAGATTTGCCAGCAATGTGTAATCCTCAAAAGTTATAACCAGTAAAAAGTTTAATGCTAGTGACAAACTACTCCCATGATAACTCATGATTTCTCTCTGTGTGGAAGAATATTAGCCTTGAAGATAAGCAGTGGGTATTTTAGTACCATATTTCACACAATGTAAATGTAATTAGCCAAATAAGATGCAATGTAAAAATGCTTTCATGCTTAAAATGCAGTTCACTACTTCATTTAGTTGGGAGCAAACTGGCGTCTATACTGCGGTACTGTCTCCTGAATGAATAAACCTCATGATCTATGCCCTGGAGGTGGAGAGTGGATGATTGTGTCTTAAAATGTGTGGGGTTCTTATCTCCTCGCATGCATGCACGCTCTGCTTACTTGTTGTCTCAGTTCTTAAGCAGCATGCAAGTCATTAATTGTAAATACCAAACAGTAATAGGTGTCCCTTGGGTATCTGGATCTGTGAAGACGCTGTACTTTTTGCGGTCCAGAACAAAATAACCCAGAACTAATACCAGGACCAGTGTTGTGTGATGTAAGGGCACTACAGGTGTCTCATCTCATCGTGACAACATTTCTTGTGTTCTTCAA
Source organism: Arrhamphus sclerolepis (assembly GCA_037176975.1). Taxonomy (NCBI): domain Eukaryota; kingdom Metazoa; phylum Chordata; class Actinopteri; order Beloniformes; family Hemiramphidae; genus Arrhamphus; species Arrhamphus sclerolepis. The sequence continues at coordinate 3,085,088 of JBAMYA010000010.1, forward strand.
TTTGCACCGGTCATGACTGAGATATTTGTGCTGTGGAGGAATCAATCTGGAAACCATGAATAGAGGAGGAAGAAGAAAAAAAAAAACGCTTCTCACCATCTGTTGCTGGAATACAAATAAGCTTGGGGATAAGGGAATCCATTTATATTGCAAAATGCCTGTGTGCTGGGAAAGACAACAGAGACTTTCTGCAATTAAACAATTAATCCTCACTGTGGAGTTCTTTGATAAGCACATTAACCAGTCACAAGATCAAATTCCTGCATAAATGCGTTGTGTGAACTGTAAGGTTAATAATTGGTATTGGTAAGTCATACCGACCACAGTTGTATAATTACCATTTATAAAAACTGTACTGGGAAAGTTAAACAATTAAAAACAAATCAAACATGGACAACAAAAAAAATATTGACAAGCCAGGCTTTTCCTAAACCTCATTTCTACCCTGTAGGTGTAATACAGCATAAAACCAGAAGAGGACAGTGACATCCCATGTAAAGACTTCAAATGAGTATTTACAGCAGACCTGGGTGGGGCTCAATCTGCTGCGATCAGGACCACCATTACAGACATTTTATAATCATTTTACCATCTAAAAACATTTTAGATAGTTGGGAAACTATTTTTAAAAAGCTCCTCACTTAATTCCATTTTCCACATTCACCTTATCTTGTTCAGGGCCTTCCAGTACTTCATTTATAGTTAATAGGCCTTTTATTAATTATTATTATCTTTAAATAAATTCCATTTTCACATTGCAACAGACCTTTGCAATTTTTAGACTGGAATGCTCAAAGTATGAAAAGGTCTTAGAATGATAGCTGATGGAAAGAAAGATTATATAGTTATTGTAAACGAGCTTCCACTACAATCTTGTTTCTTCGAGGGGGGGCTTTACTTTCCCAGAATCCATCAGCTCTACATCGGCTTGTACAAGGTCATCGGGAACTGAAGCCTGTCCCAGCTGCCACTGGGGGAAGTCTCCAGTCCATCACAGCGCTAACACAGAAAGACAGAAAGCCGTACATGCTCATGCTCACACCTGTGCTCGCTCAGGCCAAAATTGCATGTGGTTGAGCACTTGGAGGGACTGGTAGCGCCCCAAGAAAACTCATAGAATTGAGGGGACACACTTAAACCCCACCTCCCATTGGACAGTCCTATTCAGCACTCCACGATGGACCACAAAAATACAACATTAGCCTTTTAAATGAGAGTCAGAGAGAACTTCATTTGTTCCACTAGCAAACCTCTCAGAATAAAATGCCAGCTTGAGGTAGAATGACATTCTGATGAATGGCAAGAGTTAGTCTCTCAAATGGAGGCCTCCTTGAATATCGGGATACTGTCTACTTAGCACATGCACCAGCATCTTAAATCTGCCGGTTTCCAATACCAAAGCACTTCACTTGATTTACATAGCAATAACTTAAACAGCTGAGGTGCTGTGACCGGGTCTTAGCAATAAAATACAGAGATCTACTGCCCAGACTGCTGAAACCCCTTGATTGCTTTTTAACAGTCATTAGTCTAGCAGGAGCTTCTTGAAAGTGTGTCATTTTTTTTTTGTCAATTCTTCGCTCTACTTCACAGGCTTCTTCTTGACGTATAAAAATGAGGCAGCATATTGACAGCTGCTTGAAATGGGAGTGGTGAGGGGTAATTCAGTGGGAGCCGGATGGTCACAGATCATTGTAGTAGTCCCCAGCAGTAATTAGTGGAGAACATTGAAGTCTTGCTCCAGCAGGGGGCAGAGAAATATCTGGGTTTGGGGATTGTGCAACCCTAAGCCAATTAAAATTGAGACTTGAAGTAGATGATGGAAAGACTGGAGGTTAATAGTTGGCTGGACATTAATGGTGAAACACAGTAATTGATATTGGGGAGTGGGAGCAGATAGAGGTTTGAAACTATCTGGGATAAACTAAATGAAAGTATAAGTTTTGATCCCTGTCTGAGGAGGCATTTTCCCCAAATGAAAAATGACTTAAAAGATGTACTGGACATACAAAGGAATCGAAATTGTGTTTCCCACTATCCCATGCAGACAAGTATCAATAAAAGACAGGACAGGACAAACAGTAAAGTGCACAGGTACAACAGAACAATAGTCTCT
>JBAMYA010000010.1:3102597-3118493 GCA_037176975.1 Arrhamphus sclerolepis
CAGCATATTATATATACATATATATATATATAGATACATATATATATATATATATACATACATATATATACATACATATATATATATGTATATACACACACATAACATTATATTGTATTACATTACATGACCCTGCTTTTCAAATCTTACACCCGGACAGGAATGCAAAATGGCCAAAGGAATTTAAAAAATAAAAAAAAACAACAACATATTTTATATATGTGTGTATATATATAGGTAGGTGGTTTATGCCAGCAACATTGAATTTTGAGTCAGAGACAGCTACATTTGTGCTTCATATATAACTTAACATTTCCATTCTTATACCATGGTGCAACATGATAACTATCAAACTACGAAATCTCGGAAGAAAAATCAACATAGATAACATAGTTAACTCCTCTTTGAGCATCATCCAGTTTAAGAAGTTCTGTTTTCACTCAAAGTCTCTCTTTGTATACTTGGTAGTACAAGTTCCTATTTTCCATTGCATGCATATTCAAATTGAACTGAGAAGAAAGAGGGTAAACAATTAAAGAGACGCTGTTTATGCTTTAGAATCTGGAGGACTACATTGTTAAAAAAAGCAAAAACAAAACAGTAAAATGCAAAATGTAAAAAATGTAGGTAAGCTCATGCTGGGATCTACATTCATAAAATAAATGTCGTGCTTCTGCAGCCTTCTGGGACAGAGTTAGCAATATGTTAATGAATATTTTATTTCATGGAGAAGTCAGAGCAGGATAAGTGCCTCTTCTTTATTTTTCATATTTTTTGACATATTTTCTCTACATTACAGCATAAAAGCCAGCTATGTCATGACAAACTGTCTCTCTGCAATGCAGGTACTTAGCTTAGCTTTAAAGGAAGAGGACAGATGAAACGTTTTGTGTTGTTCAAAGTGTGATAGATCTTTTTTTTTGGCTTGGAGGAAGAATTATTTTGATAATGCAATGCAGTCCAGTGGGCGAATTGAGATGAAATATCTGCAATAGAAATCACAGCATCAAAATTCCAATATCATGCTAGTACCCTCTGTAGTACCCACAGATTATATTAGCATATTAGCACTTAATTCTAAAATAATCTTGACTTTTAGGGGTGTTGGATTTCAGAGGAGCATATCTGCTGTGCTAGCATCCAGTGCTAGCTAAAGTGGCCCAAATAGGTAACATGCTTCAAAAACAAACTTCTTGCTTGACTATGTTGTGAAACTGTACAAGCTACAGGCTATAGGCTAAATGGGAGAGAGACAACAGTCTCACCCATGACAGCTGACCTCAGCGACATGAGGATTTTTAGCATTAGCATTAAGCCACATCAGTATAAAGAACCGCACTTCTTCGTGCTGAAGCAGGGTGTTTCTTGTGTTGTCCAACAACTGATGGAGGGCAAGTGAAAAAGAGACATTACAGTCAGTAAATTATTTTGAAACATGGTGATCAAAATCAAACCAATTTTGTTTGCTTTATTGTGGAATTATATACGTGTGTGTGTGTGTATATGTACATACACACACACAAATACAGTTCAAGCCCTGATTGCTGGCACTTGTGTGACCTATGTTGAGTCAGCAGGCAAGAGCAAGAATGAGCAATTACCAACACAAATCGATCACCAGTGGAAAGAACAATTAGGTCAATTAGGAGTTGACTATGGAGGGTCTTTTAACCCCATTTAGTGGAACGCGTTGCACAAATATAGCATTGGAGACTCTTGCTTAGATAGATGTGTGGTCTGTTCTACAGCATGTTTTGGTGGCATATGGCTACAAAGAAAATGGTCTCTGTCTCTGCACCCACCAAAGCTAATCTATAAAGTAAAGATAAAAACGGCAAGAACATGAATCATCATTTTGTTCTTTGGTAGCACAAATGAAAGCAACACTTTTGAAGTCGCTTAAAAAGTTAAAATTCCCCACTTGAGAACAGAAACAGCAAACTGAAACACTGAGATGTTCTCAAAGTTGGTGTTACACTGCCTTTAAATGCTGGTCATAAGTGGATAAAATAGCTTTACATACAAAGCAACAGTAGGCTGACTGACTTTACTGTTCTACACACTCATCTATATCCTATCAATATCCAAAGATGGCAGTATTAACTTTTTTGGATCATAGTCAATAATGAGGAAAAAAAATAAGTCAAGCAGCATTTTACTCTAATGTGGTCTAATGTTGTTTCCATCTAGAATAACTGTCAGCTCTTTGGGAGCTTTTATGGTATACATCAAAGAATTGCAAGGCTTCTGTTTTTATCTTACTGCATAAAAGATCAAGGCACATAATGAGGCAACCTGAGAGGTGATAGTTCAGAAGATGAAAGTATAGGCTGCTTGAATATGTTAAAGAGATGGGCACAATTCTAAAATGTAACCATCACATGCTTTTACTGTGATAATGATACGGATTATGATTAATTGTATAATAATATTTTGATCTCATTTAATTTTCCTCTAATTAATTTCAAATAACATTGGCATGTGTCATATGATATTGTTCCTGGACTATAGCATTTTTAGGCTTGTTCAATAATATCTTCACAAATGTTTGATGAATCACTTTGTTGAAGTGATTGACCTTTTCCCCCCTAAAAGTTAATGAAACAAAACATCAAATTCAAAAGGTCTCTGCAAGATTACACTCTCATTGGCAAAAGTTGGTGTTAAAAAAAAAGCTTCTCTATCGTTGTTGTTTTCACAATCAGTTTTATTTCTTGATGATACTTACATGTGGCCTGGCCAAACATACTCATTCAAGTCATTCGCTCTACGCTCTGTTCGTCATCATCGTACGTCTTCATCATTTTGTCTTTCAGCCGGCTTTAAAACAGTAGCTCAGAAAGCAGTGGCGACATCATAGAGGAGGTATCTGGTTACATCTCACAATCAGTGGGCAAACTTGGAGGACAGGATGCATGATTAATGAGAGATCAAGGGGTTCCCCGTCCAGAAATAAAGGTTTTAATCAATTTTCCTGCATTTATACACAGTCTAGCTTTTTGGATTATGTAACAAACAGTCACATTGTGGTGATAAATTTGTCTGAGGGTCCTGGAGTCCTGGAATGCAACAAAATGAAGCATAATTAAATGGTTCAAATCATGATTGAAATGGAGAAATATTATAATTATCGCTTTATTATGGAAATTATATTCATAACAATCAATGAATCAATCTGTTGTTTAAAATAATTGGAGGTTGCCACCAGGAGGTCACTAATCACATTAACCTTGGACAACTGGTTTGCTTTTAATGAAATAAACACCATATCACAACGTGATGTGGTTAAACCTGATTAAACAGAGAAGAAGAGACATGATGATCTCATTTGTTTTCTGTACGTCTGCCATGTGCCGTCTGTTATTCTAACTGTGACAATATGTTTTCAACCAGCCAGACCAGAACAAAAGGTACATTTTTACAGAGCAAATTGTTCCTGGGTGCTGCATTAAGGTTTACAGTGTTTAATACTGAACCATTTAATATTTTACACTGTGGGCATCCAATAGTTATTGTGAACAACATGCAAGCGTCAAACACTGACAAATTTAAAACATAATCAGAGAGCCTTTTCAATCTGAGTCATCCTGCATTGTGAATAAAGTTTGACCCAGACAAACAAACAATCAACAAATCCGGCTGTCATTGACCCCCGAAAGAAAGGAAGGACGTTATAATCAGGCAGAAACCACATGCTGATTCAGTTCGACTGGATCATCAATACTGAGAACAACAGATAAACTGAAATGAACCTGTTGGTCATACGTCAGTCATTCACAACGCAGCAGGACACCTCACAGCCAGGGAGATATTAGTTCTTCATTTTCACTTAACCGTATGTGTCTGGGAGCATTGAGGAGTGATGCAAGTGTTCTCCCAAGCATCATTAAGCTGCCACTCATTTATTAGAAGTGCCAAAAGCATTGAGGAAATGTCTTGTTAACTATTGATTTCCATGCAAGTCTTTTGTGTACTTCAGTCAAAATCGAATAATAATAAAGTCACTTTAGTCCTCCCCCTTGGATTTAAATATCAACAATGATAATTTTGACTTTACTGATAAAAAAAAGAAAGAAATTGATCATAATGAGTTAGGGTGTTATTGTGAAGACACAAAAGTAAAAAAAAAAAAAAAAAAAAAAAGTGGCATTGATGGTCGGTCAGTCAGCTGTTAACTTCTCCTCAGTGTTCATGAACCGTGATTACAAAAGCCTCAATTATCCGTGTGGTTTCAAACACAGCAGGGTTCTAATTAGATTTTAATAATGCTCACACCCTATGGATACGTCTGTGAAGGGTGCTGAGAAAAAACTCAAAAAGGTTAAAAAAAAAACACACACACACACACAATTGTCTTCAGGGTGTTGGAAGAAACATAAAAACCATTAGACCCACAACAATATGATCCAATGTATGATGTAAAACATTTGCCTCAGGTCAAGTCTCACTTCTTTCAAGCAGATATGCAACATTTTATAGAACAAAACCATTTTCATGTTAATCCAAAACATATGTAGGTGTCAATTTTATCATCTATCAAAGCAGAGGTGAGACATGACTGCAAACTCCAAGACTGAGTTAGTTTCCAGGTGTGTATCTATGGAAGAATGTAACAATGATAAAGTTAAAATAGTGCATTAAAAAATAGAATAAAATAAAGCTCTAAAAAGAACAAGAGAATTAGATTTTCCTCTCTTTTCCTATCTGTTCGCTAAAGGTCATATCATGTTCAAGAAAACCACAACTGTTGATGCGAAACTAAATCATTTTTGGCAGATCAAAGTAGAGATTCATTCATTACCTGAAAGGTAAAGAATAAATGTAATGTTACACAGTCACAAAGAAGATTCTCTGTAAAACCATAATGCCATATGTAGCAGCAGTACTGACATTGCTAAATTATAGTCAATTAAGCATTATTATGCAATGTCACCCTACTTTGTTGTGTTTCTAGTGCACCACAAAAATATAAGACGAAAGAAAACAATGACACGGTCCAGTGTCTATTACCCACAACATCTCTTGCATCACACAGATTCCCATTCATAATCTCTTGAAAGTGAGGAGACGCGTTCGTTGCCTATGAAAAGCAGAAGGGAAGGCAGGACTTTTGAGCAGAATGCCAGCAAGTTGAGCTTTGTCCAAGTTTATGCAAATAAATTCATCCAATGTCAGAATATTATCCAGTTAAAGTGCACATTGTACTCAAGGTAATTACATTTTATAGGATGTTTTCACCGATTAAGTTAGTTGCATTAGGTGCACATAGGAGAAGCTGATGGTGGTTGTTGCAGGTTTCCATCTTATTTATGATCCCTCACTGCTGGGCAGGTTAATATTAACCTTCAATGTGGCTGTAATTTGTAAACGCGAACAACAAAATTGCTTGTGTGTAGTGGACATGTGCCCTTAGAGTCATCAATAACTTTCCAGAAGCATCATGCTAGGCTAATCTAGGAAGTCTGGGAGATGACCACCACTAGATGTAGCAGTGCCACTAGCAACATTTGTTTTTTGTTTGTTTGTTTGGGCAAACTAGTAAAGCTGTGCCATGTTGAGTGGGCGTGCAGACAGAGGTGATTGTTGACAGTACACATATATTCAAAGAGCAACTATTCACTTTATCACTGTTTATTTCAAGTTTTGCTAGTTCATCATTCCTATTTTCTCCAAAAAAGCTAAACAGTTCATGCTGCGTGACTTACAAATCAGTTTTTGACAGCCAGTACAGATCCATGAAACTGACTACAAAGTGTACTACAAGTGGTGATGTAATAGCAGGTGAATGATTACAATGATTTTATTGAAGAGATTGATTCAGAAATACAAAATCTTATCCAAATCAAGCTCATGCTGCTGTAAAATGTATTCTTTGCTGTAATTTCATGTTTCCTTTCAGCAGCTGTTGGAGCTCCAAAACCCAATTCTGTTGCAATTGGAAAACAGACAGGCAACAAAGCTTTTCATTCTAATATGTCAGCTTTTTGATAAGCACAAAGTGGCATGCTAACCACTTGTCAGTCAGCTATCAGGGCCGGAAGACAGGCATTTAACATATCTCAGTATAAATGGACAGAAACGGCAAGGAAGGCAATAACCAGACAGCAAGTCCTGCTCTGCTCACACCAGAAAACCAGCCAATTCAGCTCCAAGACACCCAGATGATATTGCAGGTGTCGAGGTTTGGCCCAGCCAAGTGTAAATAAGCATTTCCACGCTCAGTGTTGGGTGTATAACATGGTGTCAGGTGGCTACAATGAATGTAGAGAGGCAGAAAGAGCAATCAGCCAACCTTCGTCTCGCTGAGATGGAGGGCTACTGCCGCACACACAAATAACCAATCACGGCAGGACAGTGATTGATGTCTAGTCCTGCTTTGAAATCTATCACCCAGGCCAAGTGGCTGTCGAGAGTGCGCCTCACAGATTGTTAAACATGGCTTAATATGCATCACACTGGCAAATAGTTCATTAATTCTTTATTATGTGGGCTTGAGTTACATAAACCATTGACCAAATCTCTATTTAATACACCACTTGCTTTGGCATTCTCAGTGAAATTATTTAAATAACAATGTATTTGTAGCTTTCCAGATGCAATTTCTAATGCTTAAAATCCCAATACCAACCACCTCATGAAATAGTAACTATAGATCTTATTCTGAGATATTTAACTAATGAATCATATTCATTTTAATTTTTATCTCCATTGTGGTATAAAGCACAGTGGATAGGAATGGAAACAAAATGAGAGACAGATATGAAGAGACTTGCACAAGGATTTGCCCCTCAACACTTCATTAGCAAAATTCCAAGTACAACTCCACTTGTGAGCACGGTGAGGCAACAGTTTGGTTTATTCTTAGATCTGTGAAGTCACTTTGCATCTTGCCACTGTAATTTATGCTACCTCACTTCACCCTTTACTGAAAAACTGTGAGGGATGCAGGCAGCCACTGTCTTCTTGCTTTTTAGAGCCACCTTTGATATCTCAACTTTCTCTTGCGCAAGAAGATAAAAGTGTTTTTTTGTATCAAACATGTATGGAAGACCGTGCTCTCAGCTGATTAACATAATTCTCAAATGTGATGTGGCTCATTTAAGGTCTCGAGTCAGTAAACTTACAGACTAGATCCCACGCATTCTGTGCCTGATGTAAGGTAAAAATGCTGCCAAAATGGTCTGAATGATGAATGCCAATGTGACATGAGTCACATTCATTACAAATGTTCGTAAAGCCACCAAAGGAGCAAGCGATATCACTTAGTTCCTCCTCCCACACCGAGTGCTCTGTTTATCATCCACCATCTTGACAAGTTGTTCCTCATCCTCACATTTCTGCGTCCTCCCCGGATGCTTGTCCCCTCCCTTTGTTGGCTGAGGAAGTCAGAGAAAAGAGGGAGGAGATGTGCCTTCCCGGAGAGGGTTATTTTTCTCTCCCGATCCCCGTCTGATAAGAATGTTTGCTCTTTTTTTGTCTGTGGCTACCCTTAATCAAAAGGAGGTGAAACAGAATGAATTTGAAGGGGGCTGCTGATAAGGGACTTGTGTTTAACATTTTATTTTTTTCCTCTCTTGTGCAAGGTTACAAAAGATGGGCAATTTGGTTATGTGGAAGGGAGATAAACACGTTAAATGAGAAAATTTTGAGGTTGTTCAGTAAAATTATGTTTTTCGTCTAAACTGGTCTGAGAGTGTCACTTTATAATTTGTGAGGAAAGTTTCTGTGAAGTTAAAAGCCCACTACAATGTGTTAAAAATAGTGATCATCTGAAAAGATTATATCGAAATTTTTATCACAAATAATTACACTTGAATTAGACATATAGCAGAAGCTTCAGGTGCATGGCATCAATATAACCACATACATGTATATACTGAGAATCTAAGTCCAAAGTTTGGTTTAAAAAAAAAAAAAAGTAAAAGCAAACCCCTGAACCAGAGAAAAAGGAAGCACAGTGACCTTCTCCCTGTTACACTTTCCTTTCTTTCATTTGCCTTTCTAAAAAGATTCTCACTTGATAATCTACAGTGGTCTGGAGGCGGGACATAGTTGAGATCCTTGACAACAGGCAAGTTTGACAGTCTGACGCCGGCTTTGTCATTCAGGAGCCAATGAGCTGCTAGATCTCATTGTGCTCTCGTTCGATGAGTTCAGTATCTTCGTTACAGATTTTAGGTTTGCTTCTCTGATTGTCTGTGCATGTCTGTAGGTGACATAGTTCCACCTTCATGTGGACATAAATTTACATCATCCTGATAGCATTGTTCTTCTTCGTCACTTTTATTTCCCACTATTACTTATTTTTTATCATATTGAAGCTGGTTAAAATATTAAGATTGCTACATCGTCTGTAAAAATTACCTGATGCTCAACTCAACAATCAGCTCTTGCTCGGCTTGTTTCATTTGTGGCTTTTTGCCGACACAAGCACTTCTGGAAAAGAAAACAACAAACAAGCGATGTAGATCACTGTTTTTACCATTTCACGTAATTTTCTACTTTCAAACAACTGCGGGTTACCACTGCGATGCTGCAGAGCATAAATAACATCAATCCAGAGCAAAGAAGTTACACATCTGTCGCTATGTGGCTGACGTGACAGATTTTTCAGTGCAGAGTAGATGAAGGCAGTGATTCAGAGAGGGTTCAGCACGGATGGCTACACGAGTGGTGAAATGGTTTACTTCACATGGAATAATTGAAGGAAGCCACTGGAGCGGGAGCATATCTGAAAAGTCCCGGGTCAGTGTGAGTTCTGCCCCCCTACATGTCACGTTCCGGGGTTACTCGGGTAGCCTTGTGGCACTTTTCCACTAGTACGTACTCAGGTCGGCTTGGCTCAACTTGCTCCTGTTTTAAGGGTTTTCCACTAGGACGTACTCAGGTCGGCTTGTACCTGCTTTTTTCGCACCTACTTGGCTGGGGCTCCAACCGAGCTGAGTTAGGCTGAAAATGCAACGTCACCAGGATGTAGGCCACTGATTGGCCAGAGAGTGACGTCACTGATGAGTCATGAGAGTGACTCCTTTACACCCACTGTATTTAAAACTCTGCAACAGCGACTGCGATTTACTTTACCTTTACAGCTTTATTTGCGACTAAACTTTGACACGGCTAAAAATGGCAAGCAAGCCTTCTCTGTGGTGCAACGAGGACGCCTCAATTGTTTTTTCCGCATACGTGACCGGAGTTGTCGCATATAAAAGACGTCACCGCCTTACCGTGAAGGCCCCACCCACATCGAGGTGGTAGTGAACTGTAATGGAAAACAACTGAGGCTGAGGTGAGTCGAGCCGAGCCAAGTAGGTACTAGTGGAAAAGGGCCATAAGTCTTTTGTTTTCATTGTTCCTTTCCATTTATTCCTGTTTTTCTTTTTTCACCCTGCTTTCTTTTACTTTTTGATAGAGTAAAGATATTCATTTAATTACTCGACCTCCTGTGTGTGAATCCTCTACTCATCAAACCTTAACAGAATAATGCGATGTAGTAAAGCCGTGACAAAGGCTCCATTCAGACTTTGCATTAAAATGACACTAATACAAGATGTGAGCATGTACTGGAGAAAAATTCAGATTCTCAGAAAACATTTGAAGCTGGTCTTGGGCACTTTGTCAGTGTCTACATTCTGTCTGCAGTCTGAACAGTAACACATCCAGGGACGGATTCAATGATGATAAATCATCACTGGCTTAGGTAATGTCTGTCTTGATTTAGTGTGCAATTATTGTATACAACCTAATTTGTAGACCATTGTGCATATCTTTTCTTGAGTAAAGTTTGGAAAAAAAAAAATTGTGGTTCATTTTTTTTCTGAGTTACAGCTAGCCATTTCCAGCAGCTGCCTGTGGTTATTGAAAAGGACAACATATTTGGTGCTTGCAACTGAAAATGCGTGTTTAACTTGGACACAGAACGGATGGATTGATCCCATCACTCAGGAGGCCTTTGTGGATACGGGTGCTAAGTGCTGGCCTCTTGTCATCGGATTTCTGAGGATGCTTTATGACTGGATGGTGGAACTACACGTGATTGTCAAGCTGAACAAAACTGACTTTATTTTGAAATCCTCCCCCCAGCATCTTTGCACTTTTAAATATTAACAACCACTTTGTTTGTGGTAGAAACTTAAAAATTCATATCTTACTTTTCAAAAATGTCATTATTATTATTATAATTGAAACAGACAATGTCAGAACATATGACATGAAAATGTTTTCCTTCTTGAAAAAACACAGAAGAGAATTCTGTTCCCTGACGATTTCACTTTTCTCCATCAGCCAGGACTAATCTTTGGAAAGCATTACATGTCTGAATGGGGTCATTTCTTGTCATTTTCTTGGCAGCATTTTCTTGATCCAAGACTAAAGATAGTTCAGTCTCCTCCATCGAATCATGTAATGAATGCATCAAATATCTATAATGAATGGACCAAATCTCAGTCTCACAATGGCAATCATTATTTAAGAGTAGGATCGAGGGTAGTTTCACGAATGGACATCAGAACCTTTCCACTGTTTAGACTTTATTTCTGTAATTTCCTCTAATAAATATATTTTTAGCCTCTTGAATTTTGCTGTCCACATTAGCCAGATCCCTTAAGGAATAACCATTCCCAAAACTGACATCCACATTGAGCTTTCGATGGATCAAACAGGAAGTGAATTTCTCAGGCCATAAAGACCCAAGCTGCCTTCATTAATGACTGCTAAACAACCACGAGCAACTCCTGACGGCGTTGTACTAATTCTCCAAGGATATGGCACACTGGAAAACATCAAACACTGGATTAAGTTGAAAAATAAGAAGCAAGCTGAACTTGATCTTCAGCAAGAATCAGCTTTAGAGGCTTGAAGACGCACTCTTCCATTGCCAAATATAAAATTAAAACTATCCTAATTCATGTTTTCCCCACTCGTTTTTCATCCTTTAGATATCCTAATTAAAAGTAAAGTACGTATGTGTGGGCTTCTATGTAGTTCAAATAATTATTAAACATCATTGGCATTTTTGGAAAGAAAAACAACTCTTGGCAAAGAGGTGAAGCATTGGCTTGGATTCTGATTTTTTCTCACTTCTTCCTCCAGTACTTCACTGGTCTTAGAGTGCTTTGTGTCTGTTGCTCAAAAATCAGAGATCACCACAAGTGTGGAAGCTAACTTTCACCCCAACATGCTAAATTTAATATAGTACAAAAGGTAGAGGTTTTTTTTAAAATTCTTTTATTATTATAGAGGGGAATTGAAAGGTGATGCCTCCCACTTCAGGAAACCTTTACAGAGACAAAAATAGCATGAAGGAGACATTAAATTCTCTTTTTCTGCAGCCATTTTCAGTTCATTTGTAATTTCTGCAATATTTTCCCATCAAGAAAGCTATGTGCACACACTGAAGAGGTGTAGAATGAAAAATGTAGTCTTTTTCATTCTGATATGAGAGGTTCCTTCATTTTATTTCATTCCATTTAGTGAAACTTTCCTAATAGCAGCAACTCTGTGGCAATTTTATGAGAACCTGATGAAAGCACTGGATATTTCTTTTGTTTATGTATGCAGAGACATCCATGAACAACACTAAAGAATTGTTAAACAACTACAACAACAACAACAAAAAACTTCTAACTGTTCCCAGATATTGTTTGTATCTGTTCAGGGAAATTTACATTAGTCTGGTCCAGCTCACTAAAAACAAAAAAAAACAAAAAACACAAAATACACACAAACGCTGACCTTTGATTGGTCATCGTTGTGGATGTATTAAAAAGTAAAGTCCTAATGTTGTGATTTTCTCAGGCATATTATTAATTAATGTGTTTCTGCTAACATTTTAATGTTTTATTCAACATTCACACAGATCTTAAATTACATTTAGTCATTCAACAAATGCATTTATTCAAAATGACTTCTGAGAAACAACATTTATGCTTGTCATATCCATTAACTGTGAAATCTGTTTAAAGTGACACAAAGGAACTTTTGTCATTTTTACTCAAAACATCCCCCTGTTGTGGTTGTAAGTTGCTTTTGTAAAAAAAAAAAAAAGTCCCACGTTTGCTTGTTTGGTAACTTTCTCGCTTTCTTTTCCTTACTTTTCCCATGTTTTTAATTTACACTGACCTGCAGTGACTTCATTATCTGAGTAATTCTTTCTCCAGGACAAAAAAAAAGATCTAGAACAGTTTGAACAACACAAAATGTACCCACTTTCTTGGGTATCTTAGTTGCTTCTACCATGACATCCACTGTATCATAGTAGTTTCATCTTTTAAGCGTTGTTGATCATCATTATTGATTTGTTTCATCGTGCCATAAAGTGATGCACAGTTGTTCCTAGCTAGACCAAAGGGACCAGAGACAATAAGAACTAGAGGACACTTCCTACAAAACAAAAAAATAAATCAAATATTCCATCATAAAAAGACAATGATCTTTTATAATGCTGGTACTTCTTTGTTTCACTTTAAACGCTAGTTTTGATTGAAGGGGTCCAAAATTGCAAAGTGCGTGCATGTTGGGCATGCAAAGAGTTGAGAAGTGTTTGAAGTTCCTTTACGAGATAAAACTTCAAACGATTCTTGATCGCTCACTTTCAGGGAGAGGAGGATAATGAATGAAATAATGCTCCGTTGGCCAAGAAAGATAGACAGCATTTTGTAGGATTGCTTATGGATGTGTTGATCTTAGGATTTGCTGTGGGTGGTCGTGAAGTAGAGAACCGACAGCTGATTGCCTTCTCTCTAAATAAATTGAAAAAGACATCAGCCGAGAGGACGGGGGACTGAGTTGGGTTTTAAAGGTGTGGAGTTCTTTGAGTCGGTGTTGATCTAATGAAAAAATAGTCTGAAGGAGGATAGGAGAGATAAATGACCCATGAGAAGTTTTCCCTACAGCAAATGGTTTTCAGCTTTTGAAGGGTATCAGTGAATCTTGGGTGAGACGGGTTAGTGTGAGTGGATTTGGCGGATAGAACCGCATAGGCTATCCAGATATCAGCTCAGTGTGGAGCAGCGAGACTCGGTGACATTAGGCGTTAATGTATGTCAGGGAAAATGAGCTACAGGAAGTCGAGTGGAGGCAACTGCAGTGGGAAAGTGAGTTGATGAAAGGTTTCAGAGGTTGTGCAAGAATACTGTATGTGTTTTATAAAAGTGGGT
Organism: Arrhamphus sclerolepis; assembly: GCA_037176975.1. Taxonomy (NCBI): domain Eukaryota; kingdom Metazoa; phylum Chordata; class Actinopteri; order Beloniformes; family Hemiramphidae; genus Arrhamphus; species Arrhamphus sclerolepis. The sequence goes on from JBAMYA010000010.1 coordinate 3,115,752, forward strand.
TATACCAGAAAGTGCACAGTAAACCAGATGAAAAATAGTCATCAGGAACCTGACAATATGTGATCATTAGATTGTGTGTGTGTGACAATTTCTAGCAATAATGAAATCAGTTTGTTTTTTTTGTTCTTTTGGCAGCTTAAGGAATTGGGGGAGTGTAAAGCCATTTAAGTTCAAATGAGCAATGACGCCTATATTGATGTTCATGTCACCCAAGATAGGAAGAGGACAATCATGAACGACAAAAAAAAAAAAGAAATTCTAGCTGCTTAGGAGTGGATTGGCAATCGGGCATACCAGGCATTTTCCTGGTTGGCTGACTTGTTTTGTTTTTTTTCTTTTGCCAGTGACTGCAGTGACTGGTAGTTAATCATGTAGGGAAGGCAGCTCATTTGTTTATCTGCAATAATGTGGTGCCAAAGGTGACACAGTAATATATCTTGCTCCACCTTTCTTCATTTACATTTAGGTTACAGTGAATACTTCTGTCAATACAACATGTGCTACAGTAAACATGACAGTTAGGGTAGGCAGGGTAGACTGTACTTTTAGCAACATAAAGGTTGGTATTACTCACCTGGGTACTCATTTCTAAGTGTTGCACACACACAAAACAGGGCCTGAAAGTTGCGTAAGTCACTTTCTATGCAAAGATTGTGATCTATAACTTGACGGGAGAATGTGTGCACCTCTACGCAAATATTGAACCTTGCACATGATCACTTTGGAGGAAAGCTGGGAAAGCTGGCGACGCAGATATTGAAGGGGTGAATTATAGGTACGTTCATTTCAAACATGTCAGTTCAGTTCATAACAGACTTGTAAATCATCGTAATCATCATCAGCTAAGCTTTATGTGTCATGCCCGCTCCTTCCCAGCTACCTCGGTCAGGGTCGCCAGCCTTCTGATCACCGGCCCCAACACCACAACTCCCAGAATCCCTCAGTTCTCATCATCATGGACTTCACCTGTACCATCATCATCTTCATCTGCTTCACCTGGTCTCCTCCCTATATATACCCTGACACTGACAATGTTGCTGGGCACTGACCCAGCAACATTGTGTTGTATTGTTTCCTGTATGAATACTAACATCACTCTGTCTTTTTGTGCGTTACAACACATACCTTGATCCTTAAGATTAAATCCTTCTTGTTTTTGCAAAGTCTGTGCTTGTGTCCGCCTTTGCTTCAAGCCTGACAATTTCTCACCTTGAAGATCTCATCTATCAGCCTAAAAAGGCTTCATCTTTGAGCAGCAGTCAGCACACTGCAAAAATTGATTTCTAAGAAAGTAAAAAAAACAAAAAAAAAAACTTGTTTCAAGACAAATGGTCTTGTTTGAAATGCATACATATCATTTTAAGAATTCTAGCTAGACTTACCCCAATGACAGATTTTTTTATTTAGTTTTGTTTTTGCTTAATATAAGACGTTTTGACTAGATTTAAGAATACTATAACCCTACATTCCTAAATAGTCAAAATATCTTACATTAAAAACAAAAAAAATCTGCCAATGATGTAAGAAAAACGCTTAAAATGAGGTGTATGCTTTTAAAAAATAAGACCCTTTTTCTTGTAACAAGTATTCTTTCTTAGAAATCAGTTTTTGCAGTGCACTGAAAAAGACTGAATCTCTGGAGCCAACCAGAGCAGGGTTACAAAGAGTTAACCACTCATTCTTGCACACACTCAATAAACGTTAAAACCCTGTATAGAGAGCACTTGTCCTATTGATTATGCATCAGCCTGGTAACGTTGCACTGAGGCTGGAGTCAGCCACAGCTTCATTCAGTATGAACCAGTTTTTAGAAGACAGGGTCAGCTGATTTGTTAACCATGTTTTAGTCATCGGCATGTCTGGGTTTATCAGCATCAGCATGTTTCCAACAGATTTTATTTTGTTTATTAATGTTGCTGTCACATGTTAAACCTCAGTCGTATTTCAAGGGACAACAGGCTGTGAGCTTTGAGCTGAACCAAGAGACTGGCATTTCAAACAATTTATTTAAAAACTCAGTTCATGCCTTAACTTTTTGGCTGTTACTTCACCACAAGCATTTAGTAGTTTAATATAGGTATTTAATGCAGCAGAAAATTATCAAATATTTACAAATATTGTACAAGGTTGTATTCTATTGGTCGTACAGGCATGGTGGAAGAGCTACCATATCATTTTTAGTACTCTCTTAGTTTTGTGTTTGTTGCTTTTGCTTTTTTTATATTTACGTTTAAATTAACATCATCCCTCTGTCAGGCCTATCCACTCTTAAGCTGAAAGTCATTATGACAGTCCCAGAACAGCTGAACTCAGTTGAAACCAGAAGTTTTCATACACAGTGAGAGGAAAAAAAAACATACAGTTTGACATTAATTCAGTCTAAAGTCTTCCTATTTTAGGTCAGTGAGGATTACTAAAATTATTTCTGTTTGCTACATGCTAGAATAATGAGAGATTTGATTACTTTTTTTTAGATTTTGATTCTATTCTTTTATTTATTCATAAACAAAATAGGTTTTGTGTCTGTATAATAAGTAGGTAAACCTCTGGTTTTAACTGTAGGTTCAAAAATATTCACTTTTTTCACATCATTGTTGCCAGATGATTGCGCTTCTAGACAGGAGGCATTTTAAGTGGTTTAGGTATCTGGTCAGGACAGTTGGAGCTTTGTTTGACTGCTGAAATGGGAAGTTCTGTATGGTATGCTTTTTTTTTGGTTTGTTTGTTTTTCTGTTGTTTCTT
>JBAMYA010000010.1:3126199-3144634 GCA_037176975.1 Arrhamphus sclerolepis
ATCTGGTTCTCTTATTTACTCTTAGTTTCTCATTGTTGTGTTTTCTCTTGAACGCGCGTGTGTGTGTGTGTGTGTATGTGTGTATATATATATATATATATATATATATATATATATATATATTGTATGTATGTATTAAATCCTGCCACCTGCCAAATGTTCTTCAGCTACAGAAATGCTGGAATACACTCATAAGCCCCAAATGGCTCATGATTCCTTTTCAATATATAATTTTATTATGTTTGTTTGACCATCATCCATTATCCTTTCCCTCTTCCGAGAATATGCTGTTAATGGAGGCGTATTCTAGGAAGTGAGAAATATATTGAGGGCTTCCTTTCTGTTGTTACATTATTGGTTAACATTCACTAACTGGTGATGTAATGGCAAATGATTCAAGTCCAGGGCCAAGTTGAATAAAATGATTGCTCTCCTTCTGTCTCTGTCTGACAGGATCAAACTGTTCCCAAATTATTGTTGCCATGGTAATAGAGTTTCCACCATGCCACCAGCTAGTCACTGAGAAAGTATTTTCTCTAATTGTACAATAGAAGGTGAAGAGAAAAAACTTAAAGATGGTGTTCTTTAGAGAACTGAAATTAGGACATTTTTAAGTGGTACCTGGTTCTGACAGACACCATAGTAATGTGTGTTTGTATGTTTCAATAAATCTCAAGCATCTGCTCCTGTCTACTTGTTCCCAACTCTAGAGTGACACCCTTCCACTCCTTACTTACGATTCTTGGACCGCACTACTTCTGACATGTCGTCTGAGGCTGTTCCCAGGCAGGGGTCTCGACCTGTGACCCCTCCACTCCCCTCTCCAAGTTCTCCTGGTAAGCTATATTTTTTTAAATTGCTTTTCAAGACTTTTGACAAGTGATTTGTGAAGTGATGCAACATATAAAGAAAGCAACGTTCCAAATAAGTAGTACAGAAGGTTGTGGGTACTGACACACACTAGCTATACCAATGCTGCTCAACAGTGAGCAGCAATCTGCACTTCTATGGGATTAGAATACTGCCATAAATCTCGCACGCGCATTGAGACTTGCGAGCAGGCAAATCACGCATCCACATATGCATTTTTGACCCCCGAGCATATTTCCAAGGACTCACGAGCTGTTTTATATCCTGCATCTTTGCCCCCTGGAGCAATAATGTGGCCTGTGGGGAGAAAAACAGCTCGAGCGTCCGCAGAGTCCGCTCGCAGTACTTTGCCCTGCGCGCTCGCCAAAACTTTCTCTCTGTTTGCGTGTGAGCGTTTGTTTTCAGTGGGTGTTTTTGTCAGTAAGGGGGCGGGCTTGGGGGAGAAAGAGAGGAAGTTTTGGCGAGCGCGCAGAGCAAAATATTGCGAGCGGACTCTGCGCACACTCGAGCTGTTTTTCTCCTCGCAGGCCACATTATTGCTGAGATTTATGGCAGTATTCTAATCCCATACACTTCGTCCTCACTCCTTTATAACGTATGTACCTCAGACCTGTACTGTACCTTACACTTCTCTATTCATATGTACCACACTATGTTATTAAGCTGCTGTCACTATTTGAAAGCCTCAGAAACTTGCCATCTTATGCTGTAGAATAGCATCAGCCAACATTCCTAACAATACAGGTATGCAGGGTATTTTATAATTTCACAAACAACTAATGCAAGGACAACAATGCATTTAGATGTGAAAATATTTATCATAAGCAGAGGCCAGCAGAGTGTTACTACCCTCTTCTTCCTCAGCCATGTCTTTTCATGTTTGCACATAATGGTTTTGTATTGTCTTGGATGTCATTGCAGCAGATGCAGTCTGCAAGACTATACAATAGACATAGCATCAGTTCTCACATAAAAAAAAAATAATACATCAAAAGAAGCCCTGTTAAGCACCTTAAATTATAGATCAAGGCGGAGTAGGAAAATTATTTGCCTTTGGGAAAAAAAAATAACATGCCATCGTCAGAATTGTGTTATTTGCATTAAGTCTGAAACCAAATAACTCACTCTCACCATTTAAAATTTAGACGTTATACTTTGTCCTAATAATTTGTTGAAATGAGTTGCAAAATTTTTCAATTATTTTATTGTTTTTTTTCTCTTTATGCACTTATAAACACATCAAGATCTTTTTTTTGGTTTGATTGTGATGCCTGAGTTAGTAGGTATGTTTGTATGCTGTATTTAACTGCTCAGAGGTGCTGACTTTCCACAAGTTGAATTTTCCATTACTAGATTAAATATACCTCAGCAGCTGGATGTTTAAAATATGAAGCAGTCTGTTTTTTTTATTCAACTAATGTTGGTGAGAAACATTATCTACAACCATGAATTTAAAAAAAGAATCTTTGCATGTTCAGATGGTCATGTTCAGTCTCACCGTTGGTTCAAAGTGTTTTGACACTTTTCAGACCACTGTATGCAAAATAAGCAGATGCAAGTTAGAAAGCACAGTAAGTTGCATATTTATAGTTTCTAAAGTTTCTTTTTAAATTTATCTAGAAAAGTAAAATGTTTCACTTTTGGCGAAATACTTTTGAGATAAATGTGGTTAGTAGGCTTAAGCAGGGAAGCTTCTTTCAGTTAAATCATATATGGAAAATGAGGAAAAAAAGGTAAAATGTCCTGGTTAAGTTATCCTGGAAAATTATTTATCCTCCCTTCCTTGTGACAGAATGCAAATGGATTAAAAGTTATACGCATACATGTCTGTTGTCGGCTTATCGTCTAGGTAACATTAAGGCACAGCGCCCCACGTGACACTGCAAGCCAAATAAATTTGTGTTTCTGCTTCAAGCAGTCCAGCAACCCAGTGCTTCCAATTGACTTTAACGACTTTTCAGACCGTGTAAGTTGGAAAATGTAGTATTGGTCTGTGAGCATTATTTTTCATAAATTATAGCCATAGACTGCACATCAAAGGTCTGAGTAATAAACAAAGAAACAATCTGGGTAAATGCAAGTTACAACTGTAGAAAAGAGCACTTCCAAAGAATGAGGGGGACAGGGGAATGTGTGAGTGTATGATGCCATAACTGGTCTCTGTAGCGGCTGAAAATGTCCTGGAAATTGTGGGAACTCTGATAATAAATCCACTCAGTGGCTTTTTCCAAAAGAAAAGCTCCCCATAAACATGACAATCTTGTGGTAACTTTGGTCCAATTTAAAGTTGCACTAATATGTCGGGTCTTGAGTGCAAACTAGTAGTTTGCAAAGTAATTATATTGGTGACATTAATCTGTGAATAAAATTGACAAGAGCAAAACATGATATATCTTCCAGATGACATACTATAATGCATTGCGATATTTGTCATGATGTTGTAACGTTTTGGGGGGTTTTGGTCTTGTTTCCAGAGTCCCTGCAGCCTCCAGCTCACAGACATCGGGACCGCTCACCTTCCCCCATGAGATGTTACCTCATCCCCAGCCCTCTGCCCACACGCAGGAACAGGACCTTCTCAGCGTGAGAGACACACACCAAACACAGTGAAAATGGTTCACACGTCACTGATATTCATAACTACATTTTCAAAAGTGCAGATTCAGGTGTAAAATACGATTTGAAAATGTTTAGCAGAGCAAGCCATTTACATCTACATCAGCCCTCCTCCTAATGAGTGTTTTCGCTCGTTTTCAGGTTCTTCACATTTTATCCTACAGAATTACCAGGATTTAGATTTTACTACAACATTATTGGTAGAGTGAAGGGTGGTTATGTACGTGAATGTTTTAAAGAAAATCATTTAATATCACTTTTGGTTAGGATTTATTTATTTAATACACCATGTATTCTAAAAGCATGAAAAGCAAGATGTAGATTAGTGGTAAAACAGGGGCTGCAATGCTGGACAGAGAGACATACACAGTTATAGTTTTTGTCAAAAACAGTTATATAGGAAGTGTGTTTCAGTAGCTTGACAGATCAGACTCAAATCTACACAGATGTGTTGGGTCTTAAAACGAGTCCCAAGGCTTCCTCATATGGAGGTGGCACCAGCAGTTGCATCTCAAACTGCCTCTGCAGCCAATCAGAGCAACGACAAGGTGTCGTATTCAGAGTGGTGCAAAAGAGTCGGTAGGAAAGTGTATAGCAGGTCTTTTTGGAGAGGTGAAGTTGAGAATAACCGTTGTGCTCAAACACTCAAACTGAGATTACTTTTTGAATTGCTTCCTTTATAGTTGGAGCAAGTTTACCAGATGTCTCTTACCATTTGTAAATGAGAAGGACCTCTTTCACCACAATCCCTAAGAGACTGACAATTAAAGACTTGGACTTCTGTACCTACTGATGCCAAAGCCGACTCAAATGACCGATGATTATCATTTAAATTATAACGTTGCAGCTATGTCATCAAAATGTTACATTTTTTCCCCCCTTTGTATAATCAGTGTCCACTCTGCTGTGATTGCACTGCTTTGTTGTCACAGTAGGAGCTTTACTTCCCCATTCAGCCGTGATTATCATTGAGTACTGCAACTCATGATGTGGCTGTGCAGTTGAAATGCATATTCAAGCAACTGTAAAGTCCCAAATGGGGCCGGATTTCTGTCCGGATATATGTCCAGCATTTTCTTTGCAGATTTAAAAATAACTCCCATCAAACTCCCGTCTGTCCATTATCTTGTGCTTATCCGGTTTTGGGTCACGAGAGCAACAGTCTCAGCAAAGAGGCCCAGATCTCTCTGTCTCCAGCTACCTCCTCCTACCACCTAATTTGGGCGAACACCAGGGCGTTCCAAGGCCTGCCAAGAAATATAATCTCTCCAGGATGTCCTAGGTCAGCCTCAAGGCCTTCTCCCCATTGAACATGCCTGAAGCACTTCCTCGGGGAGGTAACTAGAAGGCATCCTTAAGAAATTCTCCAACCATCTCAACTGGCTTCTCTCCATGTGTGACTCTATTCCAAGTCCCTCCCAGATGACTTAACTCCTCATCCTATCTCTTAAGTACATGACCGGCCACCGTGCAGAGGAAACTCATTCAGCTGTGCTACCCACAGTTCATGACCTTAGATGAGGGCTGGAATTTATATCAACCAGTAAACAGAGTTGTCTTTTGGCTCAACTCTGTCCTCACCACTATAGAGAAGTACAGAATTCACAAGACAGTGGACATTCCAACTATAAGCCTGCTGTCTCCATTCTTCCATTGCCTCCTGCTCATCTGAAGGTTGCCCCCCAATAACGTCAACAGGGCCGCCTCATTTATTTAAAAAGGTATTTTTGGCTCTAGTGGCCTTTACTAGCAGTAGCTGGACAGGAAGGAAAGAGAGGGTGAAGCCATGCAGGAAAGGGGTCACAGGCTGGGAGTCGAACCTGTGACCGCTGCAGGAGGACTCGTAGCCTCCTCACTACATGGGCCGCCTGCTCTAACCAGTGCACCACCCAGTAGCCCTGGCCCTGTCACACAGAAAGAAATCTGGATCACCCATAATCTGTCCTGTCACACAGGACCAATTTGCCTTCAGATCGTATCAGGGCAATTGCCTGGACAACGTAGCTCATGGGATCATTTGGGCATGCAAACCTCTCCACCACAATGAGGTGGTGATTTGAAGAGGGGTACATCAATTTCCTCACTGTAAAAAGTCAACGTTTTTCTGTGAAAACTGTCATATCTTCCTTGAATTCTCACTATTGAATAATGGTGTGGGAAACAGTCGATGATGAAACCACAAATATACAGTGCATCATGTAAAATATCTAACACAGTAATTATTCATTCTCTTTTTTTTTTTCCTCAACTTCATTCATCTCTCTTCCCTCCATCTATATCACCCATACTGCGCAGGACGGCCCGTGCATCAGAGGGTCCTGTGTTCACTGGCATGTGTAAATATTTTTCCCGCTCCAAAGGCCATGGCTTCATCACACCATCAGATGGAGGCAGCGACATCTTTGTTCACATCTCTGAGTGAGTGTTCATGCTTTCTGGGGATGATTGAGGTATAAGTCTGTATCAATGTGTGTGTTTGTTTGTGCACAAAATTCCAGATGTGTGCATGTTTTGTTTTGTTTTTTTCCCCTCTTTGTTGGAGAGGAGGTGAGTGAGATGGTGCTTTGGTTTTAATCACCAACTTTAACGATGTTTGGATTCTGTGGGAGTATGAGGGGAAATACACAAAGAGGAGTGAGGAGTGTGTAGGTGGACAGTAGAATATCTGATGACCTTCACCATGGTGCCTTTGTTTTCACCCACAGGCTTGAAACACACAGACATCAGAAGTGCAGACATGCACACTCACTTTAGCACCTACCCACGCATTAAAAAATAATAAATCAGGAGAAATGTGTCCTGTTGAACAGCAGGATGCAATGAAATGGGTTACAAAGTCCACCTTATTTACTTGTTTGGACCTTTTGTTCATCCTCAGGATGATCCTTAAACATTCATCATGATTTTTTGACCAAAGCTATATAGCACATCAGTTCCAGTAATAACACTGGGTTTTTAAAGGGTGGGTGGGGGGTGGGAATTCAATGCTTTAATTTGTGATTTGAAAGTAAAAATACTACATTAGAGGCACAAAACAGACTAATTGCCATTACATGAGTCCAATTCCTTCTTAATTTACCAATTTTCTACTTTACTTGACCTTATCGTTAATAGAACTACTTACACACACTTGTTTCTGCTTACTATTGTTACATGCAAACCAAATTATATGCATGCAATGAAAGCGACGCAGCAATCGACGTGTTAAGGGATCAGAATGTAGGGTGGTGGATTCTGGCTGGTATTTGGTATATTTCATTAATTTTTATAGCTTGTATTACGTTACAGAGTGTCTCTAGGTGTTTGCTGAAGATGCAGGGCATCACTCCCAAGCAAACATTATTGGTAGGAAGCAGTGGTACATTTAAGCCAAACAGAAGCATGGAAATACTCAAGTTAGTAAAGTACATAACACACATCAAAGTACATTATATGTACTTATATCATGACTGATGTATTGTTATTTAATGTACGCTACAGAGATGACTATGTGACACAGGTGTAGGGATGGTCAGAGGGCTGTAGTGTAGGTGAGCATGTTAGTTGATATCCTGCAGAGATAATGGAGCACATAATTAATAATACAAAACACTAATGATTAACAAATGTGGGTTGGCCTGAAGGAAAGAGGGAGGTTAAGTATCTCAATCGTCTTGGTGAAAGAAGAGAGGTGATGGGCACCGCTTGGTGGATCATGACGGTGTCACCCTGCAGCAGCATAGACAAGATGTTGTTTTAGATGAGCCTGCTGTAGTCTTGGATTTAGCCGTCCTATAACTGTAGCTAACTAGCTACGACTCTTGGATCTTTCAAAGAACTAGAGGTTTGACCAAACAGGAACCTTTTAAGTTTCGCTTTAGGGTTGGGAGTGGTGTCGGACGCTTTAACCCAAACAGTAGTTGGTTCCACAGTAGAGATACCTGATAGTACAAAAAAAAAAAAAAACACAGCCAGTGGCCTCTCTTTCACTGCTCTGTTATGTTACTTAAGAGGTTGATTATGCTTCTTAGAAACAAAATCAGAATCAGAGAAATTGAGAATCAACAGAACGGAACAGAAAGACAATTGAAGACCCTTTTATTTAGACAAGCTTTTAGTTGACTGAACTATTTATTTTGTTTTTTATCTCTTCTTATTTTTGTTTTTATTGATTTTTACATGTATTTATGCCGTCTGTTTTAAATTTCTTTTTATCCCGCTCTGCATTTTATTGTAAAGCACTTTGTGATTCCTGTCTGTGATAAGTGTTTTAGAAATAAAGTTGATTGATTGATTGGGTACAGCACAGGCAGCATGATGCGAAGTTGGTTTAAGATAAAGATGGTGAAGCTGGATAATTGATCGATATTGTTCTGATCTGGATATGTGATGTCACAGTAAGTAAGTTGAAAGAGAAATGTGTTAGATGTATGCTTTCCAAACGTTGGTTGTATCATGCGAGAGTTTTTGAGATGTTGGCTAGTCCAAACACCCAAATAAATGTGCTCAAGCACAAAGTGATTCTTCTCTTCTCGTAAAATGTCTACATTTTTGTATTTTTTGATTTATAACACACTTTTCCATAAACTAACTAATTCAGAAAACATATTTATTTCTGCTTTACTCAGAACTACAACTGTGCAGTAGATTGTAGAGTGACAAGTTACTCATCAAACACAGCAGGGAAAGAATACAGTTGAAAGCAGCTCTGACAGGTTCTGGGATGTTCCAATAATGTTATAACAATGTGCGCCAACTGTTACCTGAGGTTACACACAGTGGTAGTTGCAGCTAATTTTGAAGGTGGATTTGATTAGTCTACAGCACTCACACGCTCATTTATGAATAATGTATCAGAAAATAATGGTACGTTTACTGATGTAATAGTTACAAATGGTCTGCAAAAAAAAAGCACTTACGTAGACCCCACGGCACATCTTGTTATCACATTTTATACCTTACTTGAGCTGAAAAAAAAAAAAAAAAGAAAAAAAAAGAAAAGCTGCAATCATTTATTCTCTTAAATGCCTCAGGCTTTACCACCAATCATACTGATGCTTTGATCAGAAGTTGAACAGCCAAAACCAAAAAGAAGTCCAGTTGCTTTTCATGCTGTGGTCAAATTGATTTGGTTATCATAAAATACCTTAAACTAGCCATGATTATCAGATAATCAATTCTGGACTGGACATATGCAGTCTATGAGTCTAACCCAGCTAAAATATAGATAAGGCTTTAAGGACCTCAGAACTGTTGATTCAACCGCAGCATTGTTTGCCTTCAGTATATCATGGGTGTTTTTTTTTTATGATGCTACTCCGTATGCTCTATTCTCTCACTTATATATGAGATATATATATGGGATATGAGAATAAGTTGTGAGCTATGCCAACTTTACACTCAATCTTACAAAGAGTTTCAAGGTTATAAACTTGCACAGTTAGAAGAAGATCTTACTTGAGTTGGTGAGTTCAGTGGTTGGGTATAAGGTGGAAATCAAAGTAAATATCAAACAGTCCTTTCCTTCTAACGCTGTGACAAATTGAAACAGATTTAATCGTAGGCTTTAGTACTGTCTCATGCAAACTGTGTTGTTCCATGACACAGCAGCGTTGCTGTCCCTTGACTCATGATGGAACCTGCTTGTATTTTCATTTGTGTATGTGTGTGTTGGTGGATAAGGTGCTGGTATTGGTGTAGTGTTGTATGTTGTATGTAAATGAGTGTATGGTGGTTGTGTGGTGATGTTGGATGTCACCAACCGGTGACCACAACCAGTGCTTCAGGCTGAATCCTACTTGATACTGGTGTGTTGGGTCAGTGCCAGGCAGCAGATCTCCACCAGTGCTCTGGATTCCCTCTCCAACCCATCAGGAACCATCCAGCCCCACTAGTCCCCTTTTGGACACGAGCAAGCGAAGGCCAGGGGCCACTGCTCTCCCGACCCGACAGAACACGGACCAGCTCAGAATCCGAGGAGCTAGCAGGGCGGCAGCTCACCTGCACTGCTGCAGGTCTGTAGTTGTGTAAATGGTGAGTGTAAGTTGTGACTCTGTGACTTAAACCTCTGGTATATAGTTCTAAGATGTAAGATGGTTGACATTAGAGACGCAAAGATCAATAATCCAAAAATGACATTTGAGAAATCCTTGGTGTCTTTGCACCAATCTAAGTAATGTGAAGAACTTAAATACCACATCACTTGACTTTTACACAGGATGTATGTTTCCTTACTCTTAGCTCCCCTAGACATGTCCTTTTCCTAGTTTCTCAATGTACATTTAAGAAATTGGAAAATCCTCAAGGATGGTAAGGGTAATTATATGTAGCTTACAGCAGCAAACCTTTATGTTAAACGGCCCCTGAGTTCATCTCCTTAAATCCCTCTGAGTCCCGTGACTATGAATTCCTTTAGTTCATATACAAGCACACATGTGAGTGCAAACCACCTGCAATTAGGGGAAAAATGTAATTTCTCTGTTGAGAATAGGTTAAACATCCAGATAGGGGTGAACAAGGTTGATATAGGACATCGCCACTTTTGATTAATTACACTGTCAGAGATACTGAGCACCATCCTGAAAATCCAGAACCAGTGTGAGAGACAAATAGGAGAATGAGGTAACTCTGAGAAGTGACACAAGAAGCGTATTATCCAGGCCTTATCTTTCACAAGGAAAAAACTGTTTTTGGAGTACTTGCTTAGAAGATAGAGGACATACAAATTGCTCCACAGTGCTGATGCACAAAAGCACTGAGACTGTATCTGATGAAGTTCTGAGGCTGGACAAGATAGGAGGGAGGGGGAGTCTTTACATGGGGCAACTGTATTGTAAAAACATTATAATGCCAAAATTAACTTGTCAAACAAGGTATTACCTGAACATCACTTCATGAGAATGTGTTTTTATTTGGTGGAAGTCAACTCTGAACATTTAAGTCTGTATTATAAATTCAGTGGCATAATTCAGAGTATATTCTTAACCAGAGTTGTACAAATCTTGCAAAGTTTTGCTGACATGCATTATGTATTCTTCTGCCATCAGAGTTTAGGAAACAAATTTATTCTTGACACCATCCTCCATTTTGTATGAGCCTGGAATAATATTTTTCAAAAGAATTGTAATTAGGCTGCACACCTCAGAACCAGTGAGCTTATATAATTTAATAATAAACATATTCAGCTGAGAAATCTATCTGCTATTTGTGTAGAGTGTTGCATATATTTTGCACATTCACACTTCAAAGTAGAAAGTTGTCTTCCACTATCACACAAACGAATGAGGAATTCTCATACGGAGCTGAGAGATGGAAAATAAGAGCATGCACTTTTCATTTTGTTACTTTTATCAAATTCGCAGCGGAGAGTGAAGTAGTTTTTGACACTTACTTCCCATAAACATCAGTTGGGGGCAAAAAGAAAATAGAAGTTTCCCTGTCTCTCTCACACAAACAGCTCTTGCTTCCAGTCATCAGACTGCTTTGTGGACCCTCTAAAAGGGCTGCAGACAAATAGACTTCAAAATACTAAAGAAAAGGTACAGTTCACTCTCACACATCTTTCCTTTTCCTTCTTTCACACATAAACTGTTAGCCTTGACAAAATGGACCATTTTCTTCCCTACAGTTCCAATTGGGAGGCTTTGAATTTTTTCCAGAATGTGACATACGGCATGCAACACTGTGCCATTCCAAACACCAACAGGCTAACAGACGGGTGGCATGCATCATTACTGGGAGTTAATGGGGCAGTAGTTTTGATTGTACATGTTCAGTATGGTATGCAGACTGCTGGACTCCTGCTTGTCCAAATTATTTCAGGTTCTGCATGCTGCACTGTAAGCATGTCTGCCAATGTAAGTTCGCCACCCCCCCCCAAAAAAAAAAGATTAAAAAAAAAAAAAAAAGGCATTAATGAAGCCAAAGAGATTACATGTTTTGTGGGGAGGACAAGAGAGGACACAGACTTTTACAAACACAGAGAAGTCCAAACATATCAAGGGCTGGATTATCTTGGAAAAGGCCACCAGCTGTTCCTGTTAGTCTTTAACAATGCATCAGCCTGATGGCAATTTCCTGTCCATCATAGAGCTCGCTTACCAAAGTGTGCTGCCAGAATATCTGATATTTATCATGGCATTGGCAAGTACTGTTAGCTTCTGTTCTGAAATGTACCAGCAGCCAAGACCCTGCATTACTCATGCACCCTCAGTCTTGTAGAATTTGGCCTATCCATTTTCTTCCAGGATATGAGTAATGGCTCTGCCACTCTTCATGTGGCCAGGGGGGTATTTACTTTTGATTTCTTCATCATGTAAAAAGAATGAAGTTCAAACAACATTAGTTTGTTTTGAACCTTCTCTCTGTCTCTGTACTAATTGTAATTGTAAAGCCAGTCACACCTCAGCAGCATGTGTGAAAGCAAAGAGATATTTTAGTTTTAGTGCCAAAAAAAAAGTAAAAAAGGTAATGGCTTCAATTTAGTGTGCAGTTTAGCATATGAGCTTGCCAAGTCCAACTCTCTTTAATCCTTTCTTGCATCATCGTGTTCACCAGCAATTAGCTGGTTCATCTCAGTCTCTCTTTTTGCCATGTATTCAGTGCCACCTAATACATGGAATCTTCCAGGGACAAGATGATTACCAATTATTTTGTGTACACCACTGCCAAGGAAAATCTAACTCTAAAGATTTATGTTCTATATGACTTGAAAGAAATTTGCTGATCAGGGCTTTGGTTAATCCATCTTCAAGCGATTGGCATGAAGTGATGTACTGTGGTCACTGTGATTGTAGCAAAATAACCTTCAAGTAAACAGGCTTGAAGCTCTGTTTAATCAAATCAACAGAGAAACAAATCACTCTGATTTTTTGTTGTGATTTGTTTTTGGACTCATCCAATCAAGGGGCCTCATTCACCATGCTAGTCTGACAACAATAAGGAAGTTGGGAAAACAAAACCTTGCATTACCTTGAATGGTCACTAGGGGGTGGATTTAAAAATGAGTTGATCTCAGCGACTCCCATGTTAAAATATACAGCTTTTCACAAGAAATAAACATATTCAGAGCCTGATCCAAAAAAATGGCTTTGTTCTCCATTGCTAGATTCCACATCCATTACAACCATAGGAGGGGGTGATTTTTTTATGTACCTCAGCAGGTAAAAATATTTAAACAGATATTTATGCTTCAGTAGTCATTTTTTTTTGAATGGCGTCATTGCCATCTGTGGTGTAATGGCTAGCTGCCATCCCTTTTGCAACTTACCTCTTTAATTTTCCAGTGAATTTGACATGAAGAGACGATATTCACTGTTCAGCGTGATTTGTGTTTCTGCGTAGCAGCCACACATGGCCAACCTATGGGAACCCATGTCATTGTTGGCATTTATAGTGTTCCATGGTTGTTTGTGTCACTCTGTAATTAAACCACCAAATGTGTGGCGCTAACTGGTGGTATGGGTTCTTTTCTACTCAGCTATATCTTGCACTCCTGAGCTTCTGTACGTTAATATTTGATTAATACATTGAATATTTTCTGTTGCTTTTAAGGGAGAGTCTGTTCTGTTTTTCACAAGTTTTGTCTGCTTACACTGCTTAAAGCTGCTAACTTGAGTCTTTCATTGTTTAGGTAGAGCAATAAACAGGGACAGATAACTCAAGACTATGGTAGGGTAACGTACCTTCCCCTAACATTTGGTGAAACCAGATAAGTATGGAATTTACAACCAAAACTTCCCCCTTTCTGTTTTCAAAGACCCTCAGAAACAGTCTTCTGTGTTCATTCTCTGACATGCCTTGGTGAAAAATATTGTGCATGATATTAACAAAGCTTGAATTTACATGTAATTCTATTCTCTGATTCTTTCTTTTGAGCAGCAAATATGAGCACGAATTTAACATACACGGCAACTGAACAAATAAAGTATATTTTCTGTCAGTCAGTCTGCACTGACCAGATGAATAACAGCAATTTTCGAGAGGTTTACGTCAGGCTACAGCAGGGCTTGTGGCATAGGGTTCTCCACAAAGACATATCAAATTTATTATTCAATTTTTATTTCGCTAATGCAGTCCAAAGTGCTTTCCAAGGTAAGCAGTGAACACAGAGACGCTCCCACCCATCCACCCACCCACCCCCTTCCCCTAATCCCTAAAACATTATCAAAGATAATAAGAAATAACACGGATAACATGTATGCATGGAAGAACCAGAGAGCACCATCACAGTACCACAGGGAGGCTGCTGCCACACCTAGGTGCCTAGCAACCACAACCCCAGGCAGGGCAGAGCACGAAAAATCACCACTGCAGGGTGAGTGTATAGAACCCACCACAACCCAGGGGAGAAGATTCCCACTGAGGAAACACTGGAGTTAAAAAGTAACCAAAAAAATAACAAAAATACTAGCATATAAACTCAGTAAACTTTTATGTTATGTGTTACTGGGTCAATGTAGAAGTGTAAATCAGTCTTTATTTGGAATATAATGTGGCTCGTTGTGCTGTTTATTGCACTAACAGACTGCCGTGACCTACTCTGTGTTGCCTCAAAGGGTTTGGAGAAGGCCACCAAACAGCTCATGGCCTCTGACTGTCTGAGAGCCAGTTCGGCTTTCTGTCGGGGGTCACTGCTGAGGACCGGCTGGCCTGTGGGCTGAGTGGGTATAGTCACTGCTTTGGCAGCAGGGGAAGCCAGCTTCTCCACCGTACTATTTAAAACCATGCTGGAAGGGTCTGGAAGGTGGTTGCAGTACAACTGCTACTGCTGTTAGCTTCTCTGTCTAAGCTACCAGCTGATTCAAGGCTAAGCTAGCGAAGAGTAGCCACGGTAGCACAGGTGAAGCTTGGCAGTTCTCCTCTCAGTAGTCGCTACCAAAATGACACCCTTGATGAATACATATTCAATCAGAATGAATGCTGGGTTCACAGTGCATGATTTTGGCTGTCTCAGATGAAATATGCACAATTGTGGGAAAAAAAAAGAAAAAATAATAATCGGCCGTGGTAGCTCAAAATCTATCATATATCTCGCAGTGAGACACAAACAAAGATGAAAGATATAACGTTTCACGATCAAAGACAGGCTGCAACGGATATCAGTGACAGAAATGTGGAGGAATGATCTCAGTGTGTCTGTCTGTTACTGCCTCCACAATAATAACAGAGGAATGGTTAAGAAAAGTGTGCAATTCAATTTTCTTTTTTGAAAAAGAGAGAATTTCATCTTCTACCTTTTTATTTTTCTTTTCAAAGCACATGAACACCACTACTGTAAAGGGCAACTTTTGACCCACTGGCATATCCTCAATGATGCAGTAATTTTGTATTTAGAGCCTGAAATGTGCTCAGGTGTACTTCTATCGAGACTGCAAAAAATTGTTCAAAGTGAAGCTGTCATGAAGTGGGGGTGTGGTGGAGGACCCAAATGCAGGTGAGCAGGCAGGCGGGGGGAGTAATCCAAACACCGAGATATTTATTGAGTGGAAAAAAACAAAAACACTGCCACAGCAGGAAAATACAAAAAAGGAACTGGAACCAAAAGAACTCCAAAAAAAGCAAGGAAGAAAAGAAAAAAAAAATTAAATCCAGGCACACACACAGGGAGAAAACAGTAGAACCAGCACAGGACAGACAAAGAACCTTATATACACAGAGACACAGGTGAAACACATCAGGGGATCAGGAAGGTCAAACCAAATACAACTAGACACAGACAGGACTTCAAAATAAAACAGGAAGTAAAGCTAACAGAAACGGTCAATGACAAGAAACCAAGGATACAAAAACACCAACACTGAAAAAACACCAGAACCAAAATCCAAACCATGACAGAAGCTTGGCTTAAGGTAACGTTAGCATCATAAGCTTAAGTTAGGCATGATCGACATGTCTGCCACAGGGGGTTTGTCCAGTTCGCTTTATACAGTCTATGTATCCAACATGCTTGATGGCTTTTTTTCTTGAGAGGAGACAGAATGGAATGATGCTTTGCTGTTGAAAGAATAGAGTAAAATGTGGTGTGAAATCACATTTCTGCACGGTCATAGTTTGTTAAATTTACTGCTGTCACGGTCCTTTTTAATTTCAATAAATTTTTTTAATTGAAGGTTAAATAAAATGCATACCAATGGGCCTTGACATTAAAACCATGGACGGGTAAGGTGAATAACACTGACTATTTTGTTTCCAGCATCACACCAACTCACCCACATTTGTTAAAACATTTTGGTTTCTTGTTCTGCAGCAATTTTACCAGAAGCTGAGCCTGCTCTAATTAAATGGAAAAAAAAAACAAACACACACACACACACACACACACACACACACACACACACACACACACACACACACACACACAAGAGAGGAAAAAAAAAGGGGAAAAGCCAAGAAATTGTAATGGAAAGCCTTTGGGAGATATTGGAGACCATTAATAACGGGTATAATTTCCCCACTGGCGACTCCGTTTCACATTTGATAAATTGTTTTCCCATGTGGAATGAAACCGAACAGCGGCATATACAATATGAGCGAAAAATGTTTTAACAGATGGAAAGAAGCGTTACATTGTCATTGAACCAAAATAAAACCGAGCTGTTTAAGATCAAGTTTGTTATTGTCTACGTGATGCTAATGTATACGACAACTTCAAAGCATTTAAAACGGTTCCTTGTTTTCTTCACCGCTGCATCTACGCCTGCCTACAATGTTACATGGAAGAACGCAATTAAAGACCGGCTTGTCACTCACATAAACACATCATAGTGCTTTGAACATAACCAGGCTTATTCTGACGAATAAAAAGCTGAGAAACTTCTGCAAAGGTTAGCTGAAGACCCATCCCAGCATACCCACTTCTGGAGTGGCTACAAAGCACAGTAAATAAAAAGCAGGTGTGTCAGCAGGAAAAAGGACCAACTCCGTAGAGTCCAGGTGAAAGCGATGAAAAGGAGGGGGCATTTGCTAAGAAAAGAGATGGTGGTGGAAACTGTTAATGAATGGCTATTGGAAACTCTGGGCGGACACTGCGTTGAAATGCTTACTCGTCTGTGATTAATGACTACTAGGCTGCTGTAATGGGTACCACTGGGAACTCAGACACTGGAACCTTTTTATAGAATAGCCCCAAAAGAAAAGAGATGAAGTCCCCATTACAGTGTGTCTTCAAGTAAAAAAAAAAAATTCTCAGTGTCCCATTGTAGAGACACTCATATCATAATGTGGCTTTTCTCCTCATGGCAAAAGTGTCTTGTCAAATGAACTGAAAAATTTAATCACATGAAGCACCTGAATTTTTCAGTGTTCAGTAACCTTGGAGGGGGGCTTCATTTTAGTGTGGTGAAAAATGTTATTAAAAATTGATTTTGTAATTATAAATGGAGCAGAGATCGTGAGAATGAAAGCAGAGATAATTCGATCTTAAGAGGAAGACACTTTAGAATCTTTTGCAAAGAGGACATTTGGACAAATTGAATATTCCACTTACAATAATACTTAAACTTTTATTTACTTTCAGAGAATTTGAAAACCTTAAGAAGCATTCATTTATTTCTCTAGAAGGTTTACACAGTGAAACGGAAACTCACACTTGTATGTGTTTGACCGCAATGCATGCAGTGGCCAATAAATTATTCATATGTCTTTTGTTCTACACATTACCTAACCCTCGGAGTAAGGAACAGTGTGCTTCTTGGGTTTCCAATGCAATCCATTTGACTTTAAAACAACTTTGACTGTGAGTGTGTAGCATCATACACTGCTCAGGCCAGAAAGGAACATAATACTTTGGCTCTTTTAGTCCCAAATAAACATTAATCTTGGGACTCCAAAAAAAAGGCTTTTGTAAAAAAATACAAAAGAACAAAACAAAGCAAACAAAAACCAAAACACAACACAAAAAACACAACCCTTAAGTTTGTAAAATGAATCTTACTGTGATCTGCATGCAGTTGGGCACAACAGTCCAGAAATGAATTAATCACCCGAGCACAGATGCATTGTTTGCATTTTTCAAGGTTACATTGAACTGATTTTATGTGTTTGAGTGTTTTTTGTGGAGAGCGTATTTGTTATTAGAAGCAAAGGAACAAGGGATGTTTGGCTGATTTGTATTTTTTTTTTCATGTGCTTTAGCTGCAAAAATTATGATGTGAAGTCATGAGCTCGAATTACATGTGGTTTATTAGGAACTCCAATGACACAGCTGGTTGCTGATCTGGAAATTTTCTGTAGATCCTGTATGATGACTTTATTCCTCTTGCAGCATGTACAGCGAGGGTTAGACTGATTTTTAGAAGGAACATAACTTCTGAAAGGGAAGCTTTATATTAAACTGTTCAGAATATGTGAATGTGTCTAAAATGCAAGATATGAGCAATCAAGAAAACCCTTGTCAGCAGACTAACATATATTTTTGCCTTTTTTTTTGTCAGACAGAAGATCACTGGATTTTCCTCATTCCTGTTACCAAAACTCATGCAATTGAAAAATGTAACAGGAGTGAGATTATTATTATTTTTTCATAGTATAAGCAAATGCATAAAAAATATATCAACATAGCATCAATGCTAATATAACTGAGGATACTGAGCACATTCTATTGATTTACAAATATATTTTTTAATTGGATAAAAAAAAAAAAAAAGTACAAGAAAAATTGGGTAATTGGACATTGATGCCTTTTGGACAAAGGCAATAATAATTTCATATTGTGAATAATTTACAAAAGATATGTTAAAAAATAAGTTCATAGTTAAAAAAATATTAAAAGTAATTTATGCTAAAAATGTTTAAAATGTTTTGGGTTTGAAATCTAATCAGAGTGAGACAACTGTATCACAAACAATCTTTTTGGTACTGTACATGCAAGTACAAGTGAGAGCTCAATTTAATACAATCTTTGACTTTATTTCTCAGGAATGAGTACTTTGGCAGAGACGGGTGAGAGTACAGCTCATGTGTACACTTGAT
>JBAMYA010000010.1:3144734-3160992 GCA_037176975.1 Arrhamphus sclerolepis
AACTTTCCATTAAGATGAACTTTATAAGTTCCTTGTCTTAGTGGGTCTTGATCAGTAACACAGGAAGTCACACATGCCTGAACACTACTTTGTGTGTAACCTTATGCATATGACCTGATTAGCTCCTTGTGGCAATTATATAACAGTTCTCACCTCTGTGGCCACTGGGAACAACAGTAAGCCATCTATGAACAATAATTTGTCTTTATCATCTGCCTTCTGTTACAGATGAACTGGATGCATTTGTGCAGGGCCTTGCAGAGGGGGAAAAAAACCCAACAGCCAAATATTATCATGCATTAAGATGGATGGTCAAATGACAGCAGAAACAAAAAGCAACATCCATCTCTTTATGAATAACCTTGCTTGCTGCAAACTGCTGTGAGCTCTGGGGACTGTTCGGATGTCTATACACACACATCAGTTGATGACCAAAACCCGTGTAGTTTCTTGTGTTTTTTTTTTTTATTTATTTATTTTTTTTTATTCTTAAAATCAAAATTATGTGTTTAGGAAAGGGATAATAAAACTCTGGACAATCATAAAATCTGAAAAAAATAACACCACTGTACTCCACAACAAATTCCATGACAAACCATGCCCTGAACTTTTAAAGCCCTTTTCTGGAAGGGAGGTCACTTTTATCTATCTTTGGCTTTGTAAGTCTCAGGACCCAAGAGGCAAAGTCAAATAATTGCAGTAATGAATAGAAATAACACAAGGATGTCATACGGGGACTTGGAAGGAATACAATGTCATATTGGTATTGTTCCATGTTGGAAATGGGAGTGAAAACTGACAGATTAACCATGACTGCAATGCAGTGACAAACGTAGTCTGATCTGAAGCACTTGCCTTTCTGCCCTCTGAATGGAAAAAAAAAGAAACAAAATCAAAAGGGAAGGCCAGGTGAAGGTCTGTGGATCCTTCAGATGCTAGAAACCTTTTGAGGAATTGCCAAATCCTAACTTGAGCCACTTTAAGCCCTTTTGAAAATTTAGGAGGGGGAAAAAAAAGAAAAAAAAAGAAAAATGCAAAGCCGCATTACATGCATCACCCTGGACTGGCCTGTAACCACCAGCAATTCTGAAATTATCTGCTTTTCAGCATGAAGCAGAAAATATTCAGCCCCTAAGAAGATGTAGCCTAAAGAGTGTTTTAGCACCTGAATCTAAACACATTGCTTATCCATAACAACTTCACTGACCCTGAGAAGAATCACAATCATGAAGTGTCAGACACCAGAGGAAGTACACAGGGACTAGTGTCTAGATAATGTTGCTGCATTTTGGTCACTGACTTTACAGTAAAGTTGACTTTTAAATCAAGTCATTTATCTAACAGATCGTGTCCTTATGGCATCTTAAGAATCCTAAGCTGCCATGTCATTGTCTTGTGAAATGCTTTGACACAGCCAACGACAAAGTTTCTTTTAGTTAAACCAGACAAACATGTGCCAGGACCTCAGTGAAACGAGGAGACTGACTGCAACCGTTCATAGACAAATAGAGGAAAGACTGTATGTGTGCAATTTTAGATTTTCAGAGGCAGTGATTACATGTCTTATCAGCATTCTTAAGCCATGGATGCATATGGTGTCAATATATTTCAGTGCCACAAGAACCTGATGTCTCTCCCACCTTGTCACAGAGTGACAGGATGACAAGGTGCAGCATTTCATAAAAGGATTATGCAAACCCTGTCAAGACAAATAAATAAATAAATATTAATTATAAAAGAAAAAATGTGTTAATTGACCTTTTATCAGCCTTCTAATTGGTCTCTGACTGACCAACCAGAAAAATCAATCTCCATTGCTACATCCGGGGCAGAATATCCAGATGGACAAAATATCCGTCTCTCTCATTCACAACAATGGAAAGAGCAAAGTTTTTAGTTGCTTGTATCAACATTTATATCATTGGATTATTTTTTGTTGAACACTTCAGAACACACTGCGCACAATGAAATGAGGGTGCAGCGTATTTTTATCCCAAAACAGACAGAAGTCTGATCTGTACCACCAAAACAAAGTAGGCTAGGCAGCAGGCTACAACCATGAAAGCTTTTTTTTTTTTCTTAAAATGGTTGAACGATGTGCTTGAGGCACTTGTAAAAGTGACACCCACGAAGATATTTGAGAGCCCTGGCTCGAAAAATGGTTACATATAGTTTCCAAAGCTAAGTCTGTTGGTGGGAGGCTGCTAGCATCAGCTGCTTACTCTGCCATGCTGTTAACTAAACTAATCAAAGCATCCCATTTTCACAAACCCCCCCTGTTTTTCAAGCTCACTACATGGTACCCAAAGTGTTCCTTTTTATTAATATCCAGTTGCTGTTGGTTTTCTTTGGTACATTAATTATAAAGCAACGTAAAAACCCGTTTTAACAATGGGAGTGGACAGGAGAGATGATGATTTTTATCTGACCTAGCAACAGGGGCGGGACTTGACAAAGGGTAAAAAATATCTTAAAGGTCCCATAAACTGCATTAACTGGCTGATTTATTTTCTGAGGTCTCTAAATAATGTTGTTTTTACTGAAATTTGCCTATGTTACCCACCCCATGAATTCTCTGTAATTTTCTATCATACGTAAAAGCTATTTTGGTGTGTTCATTAATGATTAAGTAGTTTTCTTCCTGTTGGTTGTTGCCATGATGAATAAGCTGTGTGCTGATTGGTTGGTTTATCTGAAGCTTCTTTAAAAAAAAATTCGCTCTGTTAGTTGGCATATTGTTGAACGTGAAAGTGCTGGCGTGAATCGGCTGGTGCTCGAAACTTTCCAAGGTTGGAAAAAAAAGTGTGAAGAAATATTTCTTTTTTACATCCTTAAGACAAACTGATTTTCTGTCTTATCCAACAAGTTAACTGAGCTGCAGAGAGAGGTTCAGACCTCCAGGGTCCAGCAGAAAGTGGACTGGTCTTTGTTCATGTTGGAGGAGGATCCAAATGGGTCTGTGTAAATTTTTATGTAACACTTTGCAGGTGTTCAGATTGGATCGTGTTTCAGCTGAACATTTAAGTTGTGAAATTTACATATGAAAGGGGTGACAACAAGATTTGCTTGTAAATTTGACATGCCAAACTATCCTTATTTAACTATGCTGAGATATTTAGAGTTAGGTCTACTTTAGACGGAAAAGATGTGAACCAAAAATGCAAACGTGGCGTTTCGTTCTCACTTTTAACTCCACATTTAGATGTGCATTTTGGGGGAAAATCTGCATGCAGACGGACACACAAAAGTGTGTGAAATTTCCTATCGATGTAGTATCCACGCCAGGCCATTAGGAGGCAGCACCACCAAGCCCAAGCGCCTGCTTCGAACCTTTTTTCTTCTTCTTCTTCCTGTTCACTCCTCTCGCAAAATACGATAACAGAGAGAAACAATACGGCGAAACAACACATGAAAACTGACAATTTCATCTGGACAGACAGACAAGGAGGTAGAGCTCTTGCTAAACATTACGTTAGACTACAGAGCCACAATGGTGCAAGAAAACATGGACTGGGAGTCCTGCCAGTCTAAATATACTTACATATGGACCATATGGACAGTTTTCTGTTGTCAAACCTTCAGATGGTGATGCGAAAGTGGACCACTTTAAAGATTTCCACTCTGGAAGGTGGTTTCACTTTTTTGCTTTTTCAACTCCCAAAAATGGCGTTGTCGTCTAAACAGTATGGACATCTGAGAAAATATTTTGCACATTTCTCTCCCGAGTGTTATTGCACTGCAGACTTAATGGGACCTTATTTAAAGCAAAGGAATCGCTCAATTTTGAGATTTTTAGCACCCCCTACAGGCCTCTGTGCAAAGTTGTTTTTACAACAGTCAGACTTGTATAGTATAGTTTACAAGCCTGTAAATAGAACCAAAGAGAGAACCAACACTAGGAAAACTTAAGATGTTGACTGAGCAGGTAAAATGATGATTTGTTCATAAAATTCAAAATATGATCTCGCATGACAAGCATATTAACGTAGAGATGAATTTGCAATGACAGTCAGTCTAAGGCATTCTTGCCGACTGCTTTTCCTATCTTTACCAGATTCTCGCAGGTATTTGCATGTGGCTCAATTTTTATTAGCTGTTTCCTTTCATTTTTTTTAACCCACGATAATATTAGAATATTTAGCATCCTGAAACAATGATATGCAAAATGACACTTTTTTTTTGATAGATGGGTAGTGGTGTAAGTGAATAACTAACTAACGTTAATGTTTGTTAGACAGACAACAACACACTACATGTTATTTGTGGATAAACACTTGATGAATAACAAATGTGTCAACAGCTTTGATTTCTCAACCACGCCTAAGGAAACCATAAAATACAAAATTGAAGCTCAATTGATTTGTCTGTAGGCAAACTTACTTGTCCAGCAACAATGAGGAGAGGTCTGCAGCAGAGGTTAAAATGTTGAGGTTCTCCTTGGGAGTGACAAGGATCAGAAATGAGTACATCAGAGGGACAGGACATGTTAGATGTTTCAGAGGGAAAGTCAGAGAGGCTGCTGTTAAATTCCTTCTACCTTGTACAGATAAGCTTGTCATACTGGCTTAAAAGATTCACATGTTCAATACCTTCTTCTAAATCTCACCACTTTCATTTCATAGAATAACATTGTGAAGGTGATGAAAGAACAATAATACAGCATGGAAACATTGATCATTTCTTGTGCAGTGCTCTGTGTTTTGGCTCTTTATTTGCTCGTCTCTGATGGGGACCTGAAGGTATTGAATGGAGCCAATCCCCTCTGCTGCCTGGGTGGATCATGCAGTAAGCTAAACCCTTAATTACTCTGAGGAGCAGTTCAATGGCATTATGGGCTGCGTAAACACGCACACACACAGACAGAGACCCACACACAAGAAATCTGGACTCACTAAGCCAAGAGGATGAAGATACATCTTTCACATGAAAACAGAGAGTTTTAGATGACACAAAAAGAAAACTCTCTGCTTCTGTGTGTTTCGAAATAGTTTTGTTCAGGGCAGAGGTACCTAGAAGGTTGTAGTCTGATTTATTGGCAATTTTAAAAAAAAAGCAACATCTCAAAGAGGGGAAACTGTCTTTTTTATACTTATAGAACAGGAGGCTCCAACAGTTCCTTTGTGTAGCTAATGTGCCTATTATGAGGTTTTAGAGGTGAAAGTCCTTGTAAACGTCCATCAGTCCATGTTAGTACAAACAAGCACATATGGAGCTACGATGTTATTAATTTTTCTGTAGCAATTCATTCACTGAATTGTTACGACTCAATAATGAAGCTTTAAGAGGCTCTAAATATATTCATAAAGAGACCTACAGACTCCAGTTTCATAGCCGAACGGCCCAGAGGCCTTGTGAAGATAACAGACAAGTATCAAAGTACGTTTGGACGATATACCTGTGGACTGTGACAAGCCTAAATGATGGGTGATGGGTTATGAGTGAAGGGAGAATAAATATTTTAATAGTTTTGAGAATTTCAGTTGGTTCTCATTTGTCAAATTCTAATATACACACTCAAGTACAGAAAAATATATATTCATATTTCTTTCAGAATATGTTCTTTTTAAATTAGTCCATTGACCATTTAAACCAGCACACTAATTTCCACTAAACACTGCTGATACAGTGTATCAGCAGTGAATTAGTCTATATTGCATGGTGAACATCCAGTTTTCACTTTATTTATTTCTTTTTCTCACAACCAAGTGCAAAATACGGCGTCTGCACTCATTGGAGGTCATGAACGTCACCTGCAGTAATGTTTCTGTTCTATTGGGACCATTAAAGGGAACACAGCATGTCAAAGACCTCATCTGTGTGAGAACAATTTAAATTGAGCAATGACTGGACAAAAGCCACATTCACACTGCCAGTTTGTGCCTAGCACCCTTTATCATCCCCACTGTGCTATGAGGATTGCATGGAGGCAGAAAGGTGCAACATGTCGTTCCTCCGTCCTGGTCTGCCTTGGTAGGTAGTAAAAGAGCTGTAACAGAGATAAAATCAGGGCCTTGAGAAACTGGCAGTGCTGAAAGGCATAACTGGGGTGAAAGGTTGACCACAAACCCAAGTATAGATGATCAAATCAGTCTTTCACAGGGACATCGCTGACAGCACTGTTGCACCAAATGTCAGAATACCTGTGACGGGTGACATAAAGATGATGAGCAGCAAAAACAAACATACAGAAAAATTCTTCTGGGTCTTCTACAACTTTGGTCAGAAAGGCAGGACTGGCTGTTTTTTCAAACTTTGTTACTCAACTTGGTGCATTACTCAGTAAACCAGGTGTCACGCTGAACAACCTGGAGGAGGCTCCACTCTTCCTTGGAGGTTGGTTAGGGTTTGGGCCTCTTGTTCACCATCCATTGACTGTGGTTTCACTTGGGTCCGGCAACAGTCAATCCTCCTTTTTAGACTGGATCCCAGCTAGCCACCAGCTGAGACCTGTTGTCTCTCCACGTCCACCTCAAACATGCGTACAAACTTCACGACAGCTGGAGCCAAACCTTCTCAGAATGTCATCTTCAGAAAAGGGACAATGTCTGGTGGTCGGCCACCAGCCTGGGAGCAGCCCCAACAACCAGCTCCTCCACCTGAGCCACCCTTGAGATTAGCCTGGACATTTCCATCGGTCAAACATCTTCGTCCAGACCTCCAATGGGACTGAGTGGATGCAGATGAGTGTTGGGTACTCAATGATCTTGGTGAAGGGTGGTTGGAGCTCTGGTAATACCTGCCCCCACCCCGAAAAAGCAAACAAACAAACAAACAAAGCTTTTAGTATTTGTTGTAGTTCTACCAAAACTCTGGAGCCCAAATATAAAGATCAAGAAGTGTTCTGTCAGCAGGATGCGCAGTGAATGTGATTCAGGTGGTAGACATTGATTTGGCATGCACCCCTGTCCTGACTGTCTCATTTTAGCACTGCTCAGTTGGAGAACGGTGATATTCCCCTTTTTCTCAAAATATGTTAAGCGAGCACAACACAGGTGTTTGTGTGTGTGTGTGTGGGGGGGGGAACCTGGCTCTGTTCTGAAACATATTTCCAGACCCCAACGCTTCAGTTGTGGGGAAAGAAGAGAGAGGAGATTGAAATGTAAGGAGCTGGTGCCGTGGCTCCACGGTGATCTGAAAGGTGCCATGGAGACATCTGTCACAGGTAGGGGGGGTCCTTAGATGTTGAAGTCTCTCTTTCAGCAAAGGCTGACAATCTGCTCAAGTTAAACTCTTCAGATGAGTGCTCCATGTGCATGTGAATGTGCAGACCTATGAATTTGTGTGTGATCTATGCGTATGAGTTTCTCTCAATGCGTAGGTGTGTGCCTCATCTTTGTAGATGCCTACTTTGATTTGAATATATCGAAAGACAGTTCTGCCTGTTGCACAGTGACAGGCTCAAAGGCAAAGCGACCCAATTACGACCAGAAAATGGTATTCTCATACAGAATCCATGAGTACAAGTGGATGCAACCACATAATCATAAAACACAAAGTATATTATTCTTGTACTGCTTGGCAGACAAGAATACTTGTATAATAATGTTTTATTGGAGTGAAAAAGCTGGTTCCCTAAAGGATTTGAAACAATCTTAGATAAGTGGGCTATTTCAAAACTATCTCATCCCACTTTCTTTTTGATAAAGCAAATAATCAAAAACTTAAAAATGTTTCCCTCTGTTATGAAAGTCAGTTCAGACCAGGTTAGTAGATCTTTCCTGATACCACAGCTTCATTCATGTTCACTCACGCAGCATCACTCACATGCTGTTTTAAATAAAGCATGTGTAGCTTGGGTACAGATGAGGAGCTTAGTTGGTTATTGATGTTTCTTTGAAAAGACATAAAAGGAGTCTAATTATTCCTTGAATTACGAATTTACCACTTGCTATTCATCATAATCTGAGCAACTGTGAGTGTTATTTCTCCCAGAAAGTCTCATTTCCACCAGGATCTTGTTTTTTCAGTCATGATTGTGTCCAGCACTACCTGTTCCTGAGTGTTATGAACTCTTGATTTTTGCTTTGATGTACTGCTTCCTAACTCCCAGCCAATCTCGCTCATATTGCTAAATCAATATGTCTGCTGATGAATGTTCACACTGACAGACTGTGGGGGACGAAAATCAGCTCAAACATTTGCTGCGTGTCCATTCAACAACACATTTGTATAGAGAGGATGAGGTGATGGTGCCGGGTTTGGGAACACTATCTTGGTTTCAATTACAGAAGAAATCTCCTGAGAATGGAGTTGAAACAGAGTTCACATTGGTGAGGGAAACATGTCTTATAAATAATGGGAATTGATTTGTTTGATATAGCTTGCGCTGGATGGTTTACATTGATTACTTTATAACTTGCAAAGCTCATACTTGAAAGCTTCCTGCTTTTACCACTTTGGAATGTTGTTATTCTTTCTCACATTGAGCCCATATTCTGACATTACATAAACCAGTGAGTGGTTTCAGTTGTTATTTTGTCTCATTCTTCTTGCAAACAAATCTAGAGGTGTGCAATAATATACTTTTCAGGGCAAAATTACACACACATTCTCTGCTGGGGACAATCCAGTATCTTTACCCTTTTGTTCCTCTGCCAGGCTTTTGAAATTTGCCTAAAATGTGCAGAATGTGGTTTTGCATGCATGGATGTCCCTGATAATGATGAAGTACAATTTGGGTGTTTGTGTAGATAAGAAATACATGCTAAAGCACTTTGTGAAACCGAGATAAGGATAAAAAAAGGACAATGTAAGCTCAGATTATTTACTTTTCTGTATTAAAGCTGCAATCACAGGAGTGTGTATATTACATTCACTAAGAGCACTCCTTTCAACCCCATAATATCACTGATTCTGGGTTTTGGGCTCATAATGACAATAACCTTGCAGACTAGTAAAAGTCTGGATGGTCCTTTTTGTCTTTGGTTGGACACACTCGACATCCATTTAATCCAAAAAAAGGTCTGGATTACTGATTTGTCAGACCATGATAAACCATTATGGTAGAATGCAATGGTCCATCACAGATGCCTCTGGACCCAGAGATTTTAATACAGCTTCTGCCGTCTTTTTTGGCAAAGTAACATTTTAAGTGTCTGTTCCTGTTGCTGATGTGGAGTGTTGACTTATCTAAATAAAGTTGGGAATCAGTTCAACGTTAGGACTCAAATGAGTTTCCCTCTCACCCCTCTGTCAGGCTGTGGACGTTGTCCCTGTACAGTTCAGTGTGTCGCCTGATGTCACCATTACATGAATTACCCATCATGCAAAGAATTACTCTGCTTCATATGCACTGGACTTTGATTTCCAGTGTGTAGTATCAATAGAAACTCCCTCTGGACACAACTGAATAGACATACAATCAGAGAAATGAAGCATTTAACATTGGCGGATCAACAACCAGACTAGCATCAACGACCGACCTCCAGAATCAATGCAGTGGAGTACAAACACCAGTGAATGACTGTTGTCAGTTTTGTTGTAAAAACTTGATCATCTAAGGTTGTAATCAGTAATTCTACAGTCAACTTGGTTGTTTTGAATAGTGTCTGGATGCTCTTGTGTGAGTAATTGCATAGTACACCAGTAAGAGTGGCTATGAATTAGACCTTTGACCTTTTTTCTGCTCAAATTCTTGCAGATTCCTTGAATTATTTAATGAGATGCAGTAGAAAAATAATTAAGCGAATATCATGTTTTGAGGAACATTGTTTGAAAATATATTTTAATTATTGTAATGCATTTGTTAATGAACTGGAGATCCTCAGCCCATCTTTGCTTCTCAAAAACCTACGTGGATTCTGCTCTTGTATTTCATTAGGAACTACAATATTGACATTTTTGTAACTCCTTTTTAGAACTCTAATTTGCCAGCATCAACAAATTTAAATGTGTTGTAGATTTGAAATGCAGGAAAAGTTGACAAATGAAATAAAGATGCTGTTTTGATAGTGTTTGCAATTAACTCTTATGATACAGTCTGAGTTTAAAAGGTAGCAACCATTTCCAAATTAGCTGGATGATTTGTACTCAGGTGTTGTGGATTCACAAGTGAACAAATTCTGAGTGAGAATGTGTGAGAATTATCAGGCGGAGGGAAGTTGTCAGCGAGAAACTGTGTTATTTTTAAATCTCTGACTCATCCCTATTTACTTGTACCAAGTTGTCCTGTGTGACAAGAAGCTAAAGTGTTTTAAAAGTAAGAAGAGTATACGTCTACAAACTTTTTTGTCTAGCACTGCAGTATATTAGGGTGATGCACCATTCCCTACAGCTGCTAAAAATTGCAACATATAACAATGGCATATTTATGAATACATGACTGCTGCAGCGATTGTAGCACAGCATAAGCTTTGACAAGGACATTTGACTACAATTATCTTGTTTGTGTAAGAAGTGTTTCTTTATTTTCATTTGATGACATAAGAAAAAAAAAGGGGGGGGGGGTGCTTGACTTCCATGCTGCCTCTGCAGATATAGAATCTTTTAAGTGACAGTACCATCATCTAAATCATGAGGAAAACCTGCTAAATCTGGCTTTTTGGGGGTCTCAGCACACATAGCCAACACAAGGAATTAACCACAAAGAGAGCAGACAAATTTTCCAAATAGAGTGTTGGACTCTAAAGACAGCCAGATTTTCCAGTTGAGCATAAACAGTTGTCTACATAAGCAGATCTCTGTGTCCTGAGGGTCCCTGAACTGAAGTTGCATGTCTTCACAGCAGATAAAGAGGCCAAGAGCCATGTGTTAAGGAAAAAAAATTGTAAAGTGCAAAAAGGAGCTACAAAAACATTGGGGCGGGGGGGGAAAGGGCCATGAAGTGAGTTGGGAAATAAATGTCATGTATGCTTTTAGGTCCATATATCAAATGTGATAGGTGCTGTCCTACTTCTGTAAGGAAATGTTAAATTTGTTCAGAGAATTTCAGCCACTTCTGAGAAAAATTAAGCAGAAAAAGAAACAGCACAATTTTGTGGAGTACAATACAGCGAATCACTGAATATCGACAAATATGAACACACAATGCTATTTAATGAGCAGTACAGTAATATGATACAATACTAAATCCCAACATACGTGAAGATAATTTAGACTCATAACACAAAAGCTGAGCTCCCTGTGAGAGTCAGTTTATTATTACAACCATGCTAGCAGTTCTCTGAGGCTGTACTTCGGAGGGTGGTGTACTGCGCTAAAACTTACAGTACATGTTTTTGATTAATCACAGTACAATAATCACAATCTCATAAATCTTAATTTGTAATGTCAGATAATGGCTTACAAAGACTATGTCGGATATCACCTCTGGCTCACTATATAATGAGCTGAATAGGATGTTCAGCATTTTCTATATTGTCCACTCATTCTATCAAACAATGCATCACAAAAAGTAATGTACAGCTAATGGTTATTACATTAGCCAGTGGTGATCCATTCAGTTTTATCTGTGCAGCATCAATGATGTAAGGAACAGCACCATCAAGATCACGCTCGCAACGTCCAGAAGGTTATTCCTCCTCAGGGCTGGGTTATACTTGCAGCATTCACCTCCATTTGCAGACATAACCCTCTGTGTTGTGAATGTTTCTTTCTTCCATACTATGCGAGCAGTAAGTGTAATATGTAATACCGTAGATCTCCACTTGGGGGGCAGAATGAAGAGGCAGAATCAAAATTACAAATGTACATAAGAATGGAGACAGCAGTAGTTATCGTCCCCTATGTAAACCTCCTCTGTATAGTGAACTGGGAATAGGAAATGAATGGGTCATTTTGGACGTAGAAAATGCCCCTCCCAGGAACGATGGAGGTTTCAAAGTTGTCAAACATGACATGGCTGCCACTGATAGGTGAATTGATGGGTGGTTTTATTTTCTTGTTCTTCCTCGTGCCTATATATGTTCTCTCCTTTTTTTTCTGTTTTTCTCCCACAGTCTAAAAGCATGCAGGTTTGTTTCATTGGTGATTGCTAATTTCCATAGGAGCGAGTGTGAATGCGCATGACCCCATGTACGTAAGCTACGGTCCTTGTGCAGCCAGCCCAGGTTTGAATCCCAGATGGAATCCATACATGAAAAACCACATTCTGCACACATTGCACATGTTTCAAAGGCACGAGTAACAAGAGGGCACAGGGAGTGGATTGACCTGTCCCAAGCAGAGAACGTGTGAAGAATTTTATCCTGAAAATCCTGAGAAGTGGAACATTATTTTCGAGTGTTGGATCAACGACGCGATTTCTAGGAGCTATTTCAGGCAGACAAGGCAAGCAGAATTTTATGCTCACTCTCACCCTTTAGCTTGGTTTATTCTAGTTACTCCATCTCGCCGATAGGTCTGTTTTAAAGAGTAAGAGGTACTTGTCTCCTGCCCTCTGATTTTCTTGCTTGTTCACCAAGCTTGCTTCTGCTCTTAAAATCCTCCACTGCTTCCCCTTTGATTCTATGGAAAGGGGATTAAGTTATATTCACTACATCCCACTATTGAATATATATTTTGTATTCCTTAAAAGCAGGGTTAAGCTAGATTGGATTCTAGATGCCAAAACTCAAGTGTTTCATCATTAGGAAAGTCTTTGAAGTCTTTGTAGAGAGACTTGTCTGGCTGAATGACTCTGAAGGACACAATTTCATTATGTTTATTTGTCAGGGCTAAATGCCTCCATCTGCTTTGATTTGTGACACAAGCGTAGAAAACAAAAAGGCTAACAGAAGGGAAATGTGCAGAGACAGCAGTTCAGTTTGAGGGCATGCGTTCAATAAAAGAGAATCGGTGACACCAATACATTTGACCACAATCTTCAGATGTTGTTATTATCCCAGTTTGTATGGCATACCTCGTCACCGAGACGTTTATCCACAAATAAACTCAAAATAAAGATAGGTGCCTGCAAAATGTCAGAAAGCAATCGCACTGTGAAGTCAATGCTAAATAAATGCCAAGCAGGCGTGCTGGAAGGTAATGTGAAAGAGAGCAGTCCTTTAGGTACTTGAGTGTCTCACACTCATCTGCATCTGTCACAATCCCTGTTTACAGGCCCTCCGGTCATGTCACACAGGATTGCAGAAATAGTAACTGAGATACAATGCAAAAGTGGAGGGGGGAGAAGTAAGGGAGAGGAGCCGAAAGTGAGATATCAAGCCGTGATGAATTGAATGCAAGTGGGACAAACAAGGGAGAAAAAAAAATAAAGTGAGAAGAAAAATGAAAGTAAGGTGGGAGGCCAAAGAGAAAATATGGAGAAAGTAAGAGAAAAGGAAAATCAAATTGCCAATAAATCTTGAGAGCTCTGCCAGACGGTTTCTAATTTAAAGCATCCACACTTTCCATCTTAAATGTGATTTAAACAGTTTTGTAGAAGAATCTCATGTTTTTACAGCCAAACTATTGTTCTCTTACGCTGAGGCTTGCTTAATGAAAATAAGTTAATGTATTCATCCATGAGGAAGTTCCTCCCTAAGATTGGATGTCCTTACCTTGATCTTTGTTGTTTGCTTTTATAAAAGTCTGCCTCTTTAGACTAAAGTCAGTCTAGAAATACAGCATGCATCATACTGAAGATGCTGTAGTTATCATAAATTAAATATCAAAACTGTAAAAGTCAAAGGCATACTTTTTGACTAACATCAATGAACTAGAGGATGATCTTTTAGCAAAAAAGGAATAGAACAGCTAATAGTTTTCACCCACTAAGATCAATCAGACGTAGTCTCACATATAAGTAAGTAAAGGGGGAAAAAAAACCTGAGATCATATTGACTTACTAATTAGAAGTCATGTAACACCCTCCAGTAATATCATGAGACATAATTGTTGAACTAAAATGGAATGATGGCAAGATCAATACCAAAATCCTTTGAGGGAGAAAACATGAGTGTGTCTGTGTGTAAGAGAACAAAACTGAGCTCCATTGTGTAGAAGACGATCTGTGGAAAGAAAAAAAGGTGGTAGAGAGCAGTGGGAGGAGAGTTCCCACAGGATACCACCATTTCATAGCACAGTGCTCGGTCGTACCTCCTGGGCTGGAACTAATTGGTGCGAGATTAACTTTCCAGTGAGATATAACGACCCCGAGCAATGCCACATATCTGTGGATCAGTGACATTGGAAGGGGCTGGTTTCCACGCCACGCGCTCCAAGAGATTATTTGGTCCTGGACTGTCTGGCTGCCACTGCAGCCCAAATGGGACAAAAATAACATGCTTCTGAAAATGCTGCCAGGCTGTTATTTCTGTTTATGTTCCACGATCAGGAGCTACAGAGCGCCACTGTGAAATCAGTATGAAACAGAGAAGAGAAGACAGTTGATACTTAATAAAAAAAAGAATATTTTAAAAGCATATCGTGCTTGTTTTTGAAAAGCAGGTAAATGGCTTCTCTCCATGAGGTTAAACTGGCATTCTTTTAGAGCCTGTTCCACTTTTTGAATGTGCTGAGGCCGCACTGCTTTAAGTCCTATTTGTCCTCAAACAACTGCTTGTTTTCCTTCCTCCCACTCTCAGCTCCCAGTCTTGACCATCTAAAGCGGCGCAGGCCAGTTCCAATGTTGAACTATGGACAGGTTTGTTGTGGACATGTTGATCTTTCCCACCTTCGATCCAGACTCTGTTTGATTATTTGTTTGTTTTCTGTTTGATAATTGAATGGCAGTTTGCTCAGACAGAAGTAGGACTTCCACCTTCAGCATCAGTGAGCAGCACTGCTGCTTGTTCTTTCTAAAGCTGGTGTGGTGTCACTGCTCTAAAACTTTATTTAAATGTGTAAAAGGAGATAAAGTGACTTCAACAGACCTGGAACCTTTATAGATGTTACTTTACAAGCAAATCTTTTAAATTCTAAAAACGCAATATTAAAAAATGATTTTTTTTTTCTTGTGCTACCTAACTGTTTTTATCCTTTCTGGTTTATATTCCCTCATCTCTTTTCACGCATTAATGAAAACCTCCTGCACAAAATATGCATAACTACTGTCCTTTTCTGCCATTCTCATCTTTTCCACATCATTGTTCCTCCTACACATGCACCCTAGAGGCAAACATTTATATTTCACCCAAAATTATTGCCCACATAATAGACCTATCTTGAACAAAATGCATGAAAAAAAAGAAAATAAAATTGGTTCCATGGACACTTGACACCTGGAAGGGATGCATCGTTGTCATGGGTGAGTGTCAGTTTTACAAGGTAACCAAACGATTCACGGGTCGTATCACCTTTATGGGTGTGTAGCATTTCATAACATTCACAGATGAAAGGAACTGCTTTTCTGGACGACTGAGGAAGGACTGTAAATATTTCAGGGTTTCCTGTACCATTACATCAATAAGTAGAGTACATTTATTTCAATAAGACACACGCATACATAAAAATGTCACTTCTGCGTTACATTAAAGTGTTGCCTGTGGTTCAATTTCCATGACGAATGTGTTAATCTGATTTTAAACCAGGCAGGCACCTGCTGTAGTGCAGAAGAGGAGGGTCACAGTAAGATTGAGTTAGAGGAGGTATAAGGTGGTTTTTGTTACTTTTACATCAGTGAGTCCTCTCAGAAATCAAATCCGTATCTTATTTCCCAGTGATAATGTTTAAAAGGCAACATGCAGCTTTTGATTTCATTTCATGATGATGAACACTTTGTAATGTAATATTCTTAACAAATTATACAAAAAATTGCCATGTGGGTTTAGTATGCTTAAAAAGTAAGACTAACAACGTTGAGTGATCTGTTCAAATATATTATTTTATTGGACTATGTCCAATGTTACTGGTACTAAGACATCACCACAGCTAGCTTTAGGTTGGCCTGGAAGGGTCCAGGGACAAAGCTATGCTAAATAGCAAAAAGCAGGTAGCTTTGCCCTCAGCCAAAGGCCACTATTGGGGCCATTTTGACAAACTGGATCAATAACCAATAGTCAATTAGATACGTTTAGCTCATTCATTCCACCAATGAGCTTTCGAACATTCTGCCAAATGTTGGAAAGCTCTTGCATGGGTGAGTCCAACAGATATTTTTTGCATGGAGTTTTTCACATGACCACAAAAAGTCAACTTCTTCTTTGCTATGCCTGTAATTACAACTTGCACAAGCTACCAATGATACAATTTTTATGTGAGGGGATCTTAGAATTTTCTTGAGAGTCACTGGCAGAGATCAGTGGAAAAATTCATGGCAAAAAATAAAACCCCACTCTGTTGGAGCTAAATTAAGCTTCCCCATGGAAAAACCATAGTTCGCATGAAAGCAGTAAAATTA
>JBAMYA010000010.1:3161489-3180794 GCA_037176975.1 Arrhamphus sclerolepis
TCTCTTATGATATAACTTTAAGGTGACATAGAATGGTTGAACAGGGCATTTATCCTTGATGTGATATATAGACAACAAAAAAATTGGTTGGGACTATAATGTCTCCCAATTTCTGTCAAACATTTCTAAAAGAGGAATTTCAATGAAACGGAGATGTTCTTAATGTCATGGATTTTTCGTATGTGTTTGAATGTGCATAGACTATCGTTAGTCAACAACGACAAGGTAAACACATTCTCTGTCTCTTTTAACTTGCATTTGTGGATTGCAACGCAAACTGTGTTCACACACAGTGATTTCTGGAAGTGCTCCTGAGTCCATGCAGTGATGTCCAGTAGAGAATCATGACTGTTTTTAATGCAGTGCTGCCTGAGGGCTTAAAGATCATACACATCCAGTTTTGACCTTTAGACTTGTCCCTTATACAGAGACGGTCCTCCTGATTCTGTCAGTGTTTGATGATATTACGTACTGTAGATAGTGAGATCTACAAAGCTTTTGCAAAGCTTTTGAGAAGTGTTGCTGCCATCAAAGTCAAAATAAGCTAATATTTTCCATGAAATTACAAAATGTCTTAGTTTCAACATGTAATATATTCTTTACGCTCTATTGAGAATAATATTGGTTTATAAGATTTTTCAAATCTTGCATTCTGCTTTTATGTTTTATCCAGCATCTCAGCTTTTCTGAAATTGGGTCTGTATTTTTGCCACCAAAGATGAATGAAAAGAACAACAACTATTTGGTGATATACTATTCACTAATGATGAAACAGCATGTGAGTTACTATACCCTCTGACCACTTTTTTAAATTCTGGACTCTTGGTCCTCTTAAAGTGGAATTTTGTTTGCTCCTTGTTCTCCATGTTCCATGTCTTCCTCTTGTCTGTTTTGATTAAATTTATGAAAAATACTACCTCATTTTTCACTGTCCACCATGTTTTTAACACATTCAAAATTCAAATTGCTATGGAAACTGTCGGACTTGGTATTGACCATGTGGACAGATGGGGAATCAAATGACAGGCTTCAGTGACCATGGATTTTACACATGCACACACACTTACATGACAGAGAACACGGCTCTGTCTCTTGTTGTAACAGTGCAATGAGATTTTCCATGTCCTTGTAATATGTGTGACACGTGTCGCCCTGTCAAGCCCTGGATTTTCATGTAGAGATTCAGAGAAAACCTCTATTTAAATTCAAACCAGAAATCCATCTAGTTGTGGCTTAAAAAGTTCAATAAACCCCAGCAGAAATAACAATGGATGCCATAAATT
This sequence comes from Arrhamphus sclerolepis, assembly GCA_037176975.1. Lineage (NCBI taxonomy): Eukaryota > Metazoa > Chordata > Actinopteri > Beloniformes > Hemiramphidae > Arrhamphus > Arrhamphus sclerolepis. The sequence continues at coordinate 3,162,773 of JBAMYA010000010.1, forward strand.
TTTGCTTATAAGTGATTCTTTAAATGGTGTTCAAGATATAATACTGATGTAATTGATTTGGTTCACATTCCCCTAAGGAGATAATCTCTAAACTAAATATCTAAACTGTCTGTGAGTTGGAGGATGTTTGTTTCTGGGCACACCAGTTTACTTCGGCTCCTTTCCAACAGATCAACTCACTGAATGGTTAAAACAATACATATAGATTAACAGCACCAGTCACCTTTTTTTCTATTTCTCAGAAAATGTTGATTTAATATAAAATTAATTCCATCATGTTTTATTCTGATATATTGATGTAGGACATGGACTAACTATGTTGTGTCTTATGTATTAATGAGTGCTAAGAACCCACCCAACCTTTTCCCTACTTGAAACTATTTATAGCAATGTTAAGCCCTGTGAAGCATGAGTCCTTAATTATACTGATTGAACTCAGAGGCCTGTATAAGAAATGCATAAATATATATGTTTTATATTTGGTATAGCCATAAAACCGAAACCCAGAAATCAATTTCTGTTATTGCGGAGACATGTTAAAGGCATTTAATTGGCTGAGCATTAAAAATTTTATGATATGATATTATGACTTGCACAGAAACGCACAGTTACCTTGGAAAGAAATCTAAAAAGAAAAAAAAAAGAATTCTTAAAGGCAGCAAGTTGAAAAGAAAGGTTCATCCTTTCATGCAAGACATGTACAATGATGGGACCATATTACAAATGATAACTATATTTAAGCTGTAATCTAGGTTTTGAGAGATTAATCCATCATCTCCGCTTTATGCAGACACTCCTGGCTGCAATTCAATCTTAATACTGCTGTGCAATAGTCAGCTGAAACATAAAGGGCTTTCACTGGAATGTAAGTGCCTACTTGCTGGATATAATCTGTTAACTGTAATTAAAATACTAGTATATGATAAAAAGTGTGAATGAAAACCAATATTCTATTTTGTTCCTTCAAGACCTCACTCTAAAAAAGACACTGCCACTTAAACAGTATTTTCTGATCACCTTAAATTGAATAAACTCATATTCTGAGTAAACAAATTACTGTATGCATAGAATTGCCATATTTACTGGATAATGCAGATACTCTATGTACACACCTTAGGTGTACTAATACATCCTCAATATAGTATGTTTTCATACAGTTTTGTGATGTGCTCAAGAACCAAGCTAAGTCAGTGCAGAACAGGATGACTACAAATCTACAAAAAAGACACTGAAACCTGAGTTAAATAATGCCGCTAATGCTATGTAGCATGTGCATGTGAAGATGAAAGATCCTTTGTGCAACTGTACAGGAAGTGCATGTGATTGAGCCCCTGTTTAAATCTGGTATTACGTCTGTCTTGAGTGAGCTGATCACAAGTGGACAGCTCCAAGCACGTTTGTTCACACCCGGCATTAACATTCGTCTCCACATGTGTCTCAAGTGGCAACTTGTGAGTTGATGTCACTGACCCGCCTGAAGGAGATAGCGATGCACTAACCCTCACGTAGTTGCAAGGAAACAACCGTCCTGTCTGTTGGATTTTTATTTATTTTCCAACTTTGGTTAACATATGAACTGTACAAATGCAGCAAGAATGGCAATGAGAAAACATCCCAAAATTTAAAACAGCATAATTGGGATATGTCCAAGAGGTGTAACAGTACACACATTGAATCATTCGATACAAGGCTCTCGGTTCATGACTTTCAATTCGATATGTTAAAAAAACAAAATAGTGGCCTATGCCACCTTCCTTTATCTTCTTTCTTCGCCTCTGTTCTACCAAGCTCAGCATGGCAACGTCAAAAATGTAACAGGTAACGTGACCTTCTGTTCCTCCCATCTCCAAAGAAAAACACTCCACTCCAGTAGAGCTCTGTACAGTGAGGGGTGCAAACTTTCGCTCGCTCATTGAAACATGGTTGGTAATTTTGCTGTTACCGTACCAGAATTAGAAGATCCTCCAATAAGCAACAGGTCAGGAGTTTGGAGCCACTTTGGTTTTGTTGTGTAATACAAGGCTGATGACAAAGAGAGTGGTGGACTTAAAAAGCAAAATGTTATCTACAATCTTATTTGATGATGTTTGTATTTTGGCGACCTATCCAGGGTATACCCATGCCTTGGCCCAAAGACAGCTGAGATAGGCTCCAGCAGACCCCCCAGACCCTGCACAGGAATATATGGGTATAGATAATGGATTGATGTATATGGAACCGCAACACCAATGTATTGAACTGTGACTTTTTTGAATCGTTACAGCGATATATTAAAAATTTACTCTGCTAAAAGAATGTGCACAGATGTGGCCCAGACCACCTCTGACTCTGGTCTGAATGACTGGATCACAATATGTCCTCAAATATTTCCTGGGGGTGTTTGGACCTGTACTCAGGGTTGTCCATTTGTGACCGGGTCACTCAGAATAGATGTTAATACCATGTATAAACAGGGCTTAAACCATGACTTATGGCTGTATGGCTGCCACAATGAAGGTAACTAATGTGGTAGCTGACCTGCATACTTGTCTGGAGGCGTTATTACATAGCAACACAAACAGCAAACCATCAGGTGATGCGGATTCTTTTCTACAATGCCAAATTTTCATTTATGTGTCAGAAATGGCAAAAGAGCAAATGAAGAGTGTCTTGTTCAAGTTGGAGCTGATAAATATTAAGCAATCTTATTTTTTTTACTGACATTGTAACAAAATATCTTTCTACCCAACCTGAAAACTAAGGAGAAGAAGTAGTGGAAAGAAATAAGTAGAAATACAAATATAAGTGGATGAAGTGGACCACTAGAGTTTGTTGTGTTCCATATCAACCTGACACATCATTTCTGTGGAGGTGCACAGCAAGCTACACCTGAGGTTCCCAGCTAAGGCAAATATATGTAGAAGCATGAATTATCTAGAAGTTTTGTTTTGTTTTTTCACCGAGCATCCACTTCTAATGCTGCATCTGTACAGAGTTTCACTTTCTTTCATTCATTATGTGTTCAGCCATGACAGCCTCTTTCTTTTAGTTTATCTCCATTTACAATTTACATTTCTGCCCCTTTCCTGATGTGTGTTTCAAATATCAACATGCTTGATGTCACCCACAAATCACTTACCCTGCCTTTAATTGTGGAACACGACTGCGTCAACTCAAAGCCTGTTGCACTGAACCGAAGGTGATTTATTTAGGATATTGATTAAATGATGAGCATAAGAAAGACTGCAAGCACAAAGATGAATCTTTAAAATAACCATCCAAAGGTTGTGTAAAACTGAGTTACATAAAGTACAGATAAGGTGAAGTCTGATGTCAACAAGACCACTTATAGAAAAATGTTGAAAATACAGTATTAATTATGCAGAAGTGATTCTATTTTCATGCTTGCAAAATGTAGAAACTAGGGAAAGCTGGATGCGTGTGTGTGTGTGTGAGTACGTGAGTGTGTGTGAGAGAGACTCCTTTAATAGACACTGGAACTAAATACTCAGACGTGTAAATAATTCACAAGCTTCTCAGACTAAGTTTGTCGGGCCTCGTGTTGATAATGGAGTAGCTCACAAACCACAAAAGGAGGAGGAAAATAACAGTGTACTAACCTCTACACTTGATACGCTTTGTTGAGTGAAACTTCATTCAGCAAAATACATTTAATGCTCTACTTAGTGACGATTTATTTTTCATTTGTTTAGCTAAGTAATATAATTTTTGCTTTTTCTTCATCGTCCATGCCCTGGTCCATTAGCCATCAAGAGCAAGAATTCCAGTGTCATTTAAATAACAAAGTCTTCATAATCATGACAGTAGAGTTGATGTAGTATTCGTTTGCTTTTTTTTTTTCTTCTTCTTCTTTTTGTCTACTCTTTGTTGGGATTCAAAATCGCTTGGTTAGATGCAAGAAAGGATTAGCCCACAGGATGAGTGCTATATTTCCAATCCTGTTTTGTTGTTGTTGTTTTTCATTTTCTTTACCCATTTTCAAGATTTCAGCCTAGCATAGCTGTAGAGTGGGAGGTATGATGAAAAATTTGAAAAAATTTCTTTACTTGAGAGCAAGAACTTGGGTGTGTGAAGTGGCCGCCAGCTCAAAAGCTTTGTCCTTGCACAACCGCGGGTTGCTACGGAGTTGGGTGTCTGAATCCATCCCTTAAAACATGCTGTTTTGAGCAGAGGTGTGAAGGCATAGTTGAAAAGGAAGTTTTCCTGCTGTATTTTGGTGGTTTTTCACAAAAGATTACAAAACTGTTTCACTAATATAACAGGAAGTTGTGTCAAGTTGTGCAGAGGAGTATTATGGAATTTGATCATGTATTTGTGACTTGTCTCAAAGGAAAACGTGGCAGGTACTGTTTTTGTTTTCAAGGCATAGTATGCATTCCTTCCAGATACTGCTGTATGACTTATGGACAGTCAGTTTGCTATAAACAGATTAACAGAGATGAACAATACTAACTGCTGAGAGTTAAAGGTCAAAAGGAGGCAGTGAAATAGTTTGCAATGAAGAAATAAAGCTAATCCAATTCCATCTTTGCCCTCAAAGCCAGTTGATGTTTAAGTGCTGAACCAGGATTTTTTTAAAATTATTTCTTTTAAAGGTTCTTCTGATTTGATTACGTGTGTGTAACACTCATCACACAAACATCAATGTTTCAGAGCTGAGCAACAGTATCATTTTTATATGGCATTTCTGTGTGTTGTTATTACTCAAACCAACTAAATTAAATGTAGACATAAACTGAAGGCATGACCTTTTGTTTTGTTTTGAACCACGCTGACAATACTATACTGTGTAAAAGAATAATAGGACAAAAACCCCTGTGACATCACCATTAGGTTCTCAGAAGAGTGCTTATGAAATGGGTGGAACAAACAAGCCTGGAAGCCTAGTTGGAACATGGCCACCTTAGTTCAGCACCACAAGTTTGCTATTTTAACTTGACTGGCTAAGCTAATGGTGATACATGATGCCAATTAGTGTCACCTTAAATTCATTCTGATTTATACCTGATGCAGCACAACAAAATGCACTCCCTCATACAGTTGTCACGGATGTGAAATCCAACTAGGGAGACAAAACCATTTTTTTTAAAACCAGGCTATAAATCTAGCCCCATGTGGTCAGTGGAGGAACAGCAACCTAAGTCCCTTCATGTTTGCATCAAATAAGCACAGGTGATGCAGCTAAATTTGCACTGAATGTCACTCTTCTAAGTCTTGGGACATATCTGAAGACTGGTAACTTCTCATCAATGTGCAGTTCTATATTTTGCATGAAAACATCAACACAAATACATAATGTTGTTTTTTTATTATTTTATGTCATTGCACAGAGTCAGATTAACGACTCCGGTTTTGTTGATCCAGTTATTTAAAGTTTTCATGCAAATGTCACTTTATTGCATGTGTCTAGATGGGAGCAACGCTGAGTTAGATGGAGACTGTGCAGGCTTTCACCTTACTTTACACTGGCAGAGAGCTGCTGTTAAAAATAGCTACAAGCTGAACACACAAGTTTCCTCCTACTTGCCTCACACCAATAAGCACCAGTATGTGCTACTGAAATACATGCAGCATCTCTGTGAAGACAAATATATCCTCTAACTCAACTGGCTGGGGTGTAAAATTGCTATCTCTGTTTGGATTTTCAATGTGGTATACCTTCTGTGTATGGATCCATTCTGTGGTTTGTTTTGCTTACTTTGGCACAGATTTCAAACAAGATTTACAAGCCATGAAAGGTATGTAATGTAACTACCCAAAGCCATAGTTAATCAGAATATGACGTGGTGAGATCTTATTCTACTATTTATATTTCAAATTGTTTTTTTTTTTTTTTTTTAAAAAAGATCAAGGTGAATTGATCTTGGTCATTTTGAAACTATGCCATTGAGACATAAGGCCCTTCTAAGAGAAAAAGGGGGTCCATCCTGGTACTGGCAAGCTGTAAGAAATGAAGTGGCAGGTGGGTGCATATTGTGAACAGGCAAATCAAAGGAATATTTGAAAGGAGCACAACTTTAACACCTACATGTACACAGTTTAAATAAATCATATTAGTTTAATGTATGTCTGTCTGGTGATGAGCCTCAACTTCTCAGAAGGACTCGTCAAGTGAGGAAAAAACACTTTGTTGAATAGCAAACATGTTAATGGATATCTTTGTTTCAGGATATTGTTCAAGTTTTGGGGGCAAAGCTGCAATGGAAACATTACAGACTCATCTATGAAGAAAATCGAGATTCATTCATTTACAAGGAAGAAGAAATTGCTGTATCAATTAAGAAGAAAACAAGAAAGCTTAAAAAGCACAGTCATTGAGACAGAAAACCAAAGTCTCCTGTTATTTAAGGAGACCCATGTGAAAGAGCACAGGAATCATGAATGTCCTGTTGCTGGGTAATCACACTTCTTTCTAAACCACAGCCACCACTAGATGTGGGTTGGCTGCAAATTGGCTCTCTATTAGCATTGCTTCCATGGTGCCAGTGCCTAATATCTACTTACTTTGTGTAACAACTTTTGTAAAGTGTATATTTAGAGCTTGTGTAAAATCAGGTTGTCTGATAGTGCTTATGGTAGTAGTTACACATTAGCTTAAATGTCTTTTGCACTGAAAGCCATATGCAGTAGATGAGACAATGACCTGAGGGTGCTGTTACCTGAGGAGCAGATCCAATTTAAGGTGCCAATTGTTCAAAGCAAGAAAATAAAAAAAATAAAAAATAATGAATTCCCCATCCTGTTAAAAGATGGATTCATTAGCCTGACAGTGTGTCTGGGACTCATTTAACCTTACTTGTACTTTTTTCCCCACTGATAATGATGACACCCTGTCATGTTAGAGATGGCTTCTGTCCTTGGGAAATGTTAAGACATTTCCACCCACATATGCTCACATGGCACACATACCCACATGGTACTCGTTAAATCTGACCTCAGCTTGTGACCACCAACCAGAGCCACTTTAGCTTCTCTTACAGAACTGTTTTACCAAAGATAATTCAACAATAACTAAACCATCACATTTTTCAGAGAAAACATATGGACTGGCAGAACATCATTTTCATTCTTAGGGCCATAGAGCTGCTGTGACATTCACTTCATTCACATGAAAACCAAATGTCAAAACATTCCAACTTAATTTCAACATGGAATTTAATAGATTTATATCAATATTTGACATTCTATTAAAAATATTTAACCTTGCTATCAAAGGTCTAAAGCATTTTTATAGATATACCACCTCAATGTATGTGTCAAGTTTATTATAATAGGTAACTAAAGACATGAGAAATATATACATATATTCATTCAATGGGAAACTTTCCCACATCAGAAGGGTAAGTACAGTTGCCCCCCAGCCCTCCCGGCTTAGTTGTAGTGCCCACCACATGGGAGGTCTGGGTTCAAGTCCCAGTTGAGTCGGGAAGGGCATCCAGTGCATTACTTGTGCCAGATCAGTCATGCAGTTCTGTCTGCCATGGTGCAGCTGAACAGGAAGGAAGGAAGCAATAGGGAAAGTCCACTAGGTGTTCCACAAAAATTTTCTGCTTCTTTGTTCAGCTTTTCCTTTTAAGGGTCATCACAGCGGATCATGTCTTTCCATCTTACCCGTCTGGTGCACCGTCCTCTATCACACCAATATAATGATATACTATACACCTTTCACCACATCGTAGCTTCTCTGTGCTCTTTCCTCTTATCTCCTGCCTTGGAGCTTATCTTCAGCTTTTTACTTTTTTCACTCCCAAAGAAAATTTTACTATCTTCAACTCTACCTCCTCGTACTCTACTTCCTGACTCCTGATCAGTGCCGCAGTCTTCAATCCATAGAGAAGGGCTGGGTTTACTACCATCTTGTGAACCTTTTCCTTTACTTTCGCTGCTACTCTTCTTGATTCCAGCAGTTTCCCCCTCCTACTCCACCCTGCTTCAGTCTTTTCTTCATCTCTTTCCTGCTCCCCATTGCTCTGCATAGTATTTAAGCTCCCATACCTTCCTCACCGCTCTGCCTTTTCCCTTTTCATTTGCACATATGTATTATGCCTTGCTGAAACTGATCTTTATTCCTCTTCTATCTAGTGGCTTTCACCACCTCTATTCTCACAACAGATCAAAATTGTATTCACAAATGTCAGAGACTCCTTCCTGACCTCATCTGTCAACATATCAAGTTCAAGTTAAAGTTCAAGTAACATTATTTGTGCCCAAAGGTAAAATTGTAATTGTAATTGTTTTCTGAGGCAATGCAGATGCTGATTCCATTTTTTTATATAGAGCTTCACAGTCTGCCTCAAAAGTCAGTTTACTCTCAATAATGGTATCAAGATATTTATGTTTCCACGCATTCTACTTACTTACAATTAATAAACGTAAGTTCCCGTGCCTGAGTAGGTTTCCTAAATCAGTTAGCATATCTTTAGTTTTTAGGACGTTCATCAGCAGAAAGGATTTATTATACCATCGAACAAAGTCCTGGACAACTGGGCCGTTGCAGGTTTCATTGTCCATCACCATGGCAAAGAAGAAGTGGATAAAGGCAGATCCTTGATGCTTTCACCGGAATTCAATCTGTTGCTCCCACTGAAAACCTCACTGCTTTCATACTGCTCTCATACATGTCCTCTATCACTCTAAAATAGTTTCCACCACTCCAGACTTTTTTGTGCAATGCCCCAATTTCTCCCTTGATATTCCATAATATGTTTTCTCTAAATCTACAAAATAAGGAAAAAAAAACAAAACTATTGTTTTCTTGAAGTTTTTTTGTTTGATTTTCAGTGGACAACAGAAAAACAAAGTGTATGACGTTTGATCAAATTTTTATGTGGTTCTCAACATTCTGCTCTGTATGTTTCCCCTGTAAATCTTCAGACTGTTCATATCCAGCAGTGGAAAGAATCTCTTGTGTTTTACTCATCAGTGCCTTGCATATTCACCAGTATGCTTCATATTTGTGGAGCTGTTTCATTTCCCATTGTCCAATATCTGCCAACTTTTCTCAATGAAATGTGAAACCCATCCAGTGGTCTGTAATAGGCTCTTGAACAGACTGTATTATGTTTTGGGTTTGTTTTTGTTTTTTTTGTTGCTGTTTTTTAATTCTTGGCGTATGGGTTTGTGAGTATTAACTACAGAGAACAATAAAGGATGCCATTGGTGTGTTTTACCACTCCTTGGCTCTCTTTGTGAGACTTCATCTTACCCCCCTCCTCTTCTCTTCTTTCTTTCTCTGTCCTCCTCTCCCTCAGCCACCCACCATACATCAAACCATGCATTTATGCCAAGCAATTGAATTCTTATTGGATATAAATCTGGGCAGTGACAAATGAGGGCTCTGTTTGCATCTTTGTCTTATAAACTGACATGCATCTCTCATGACTGATACCTTTAATTAGCACAGCAGTCTGAGAGATCCATGACTCTGTCTTTCACCTCTAGATCCAAGACACCCTCAGTGAGAGGAGCCATCTTAATGCAGAGTGATCTAGAGCTGCAGGACACTTAAGATGCTCCTGGGGCAATTAAGAGCATGCTCACATCCAACTATTGTAATAAATAAATAAATAAATAACCCTCCTATTGCTGGGAGTACTTTTATTTTAGTATTTTTTCTAGTATTTTTTAATTTAATTTTATTTTAAGTGAAACCACAATGGCATTTTCTTTGAATATGCTTCTAGTCTTGAAACAGCATAATTCTGGCCCAAGGACAAGGACAATGATGGCGCACATCTACTCCTCCATCATTGAGTCCATCCTCACCTCCTCCATCACCATCTGGTACACTGCTGCCACCACCAAGGACAGACTGCATGTCATTCAGCAGAGAAGATGACTGGCTGCAATCTTCCATCTCTTCAGGACCCGTGCGCCTCCAGGACTCTGAGGCGTACTGGGAAGATTGTGGCTGATCCCTCCCACCCTGGTCACAAACTCTTGAGACACTCCCCTCCGGCATGGGGCTGTGATCCATCAGGAACAAAACCTCATGCTTCAAGAACAGTTTCTTCTCATCCGCTATCAACAAGGCCTGAAGCCCACTTTGACACTGAGTCTCTCCCTCTCCCCTTCCAGACCTACAAGCTACATGAACATATCTTCAGACCTTCTGCGTTACATTAACGCACAGACTATTTATTCGGGGCCACCTCATCCTATTGTATATAATCACATTTATAAAATTTATAGCATTCAGCTTGCACTACAGCTCCTTAATTTTTTTTTTTTAAGATACTGTATATATTCTATATATATCTATTGTCTGTATTCTAATACTCTGCACCAACCACACCAAGTCAAATTCCTATTAAGTGCAAACCTATATGGCTATAAACTTGATTCTGATTTCAATGTCAAACCTGAAAAAGAGAGTGAAAACTTTTTCAGTTTTTTGGGGAAAACATTTTTATGCGTAGAGGGATCCAATTAAACAGATCAGCAACACAGAACATTATAAATATCATCCACTGGAGATAAAGTTATTACAAATATTCTTGTAAAGTAGTAAAAAAAAGAGCCCTTTTTTTGCTGAATTGTCAACAGAGCCGATGGTCTATGTCAACTGATTAAACTAAGTAGTTATACCGATGCATTGCATCTCAAAGCTCATTCACACAATACACTACGTGCAACTTTTAATCAACTCTATTAAAGGAAACATGTTTTTTTTTTTTCCGAAAGCTGATATATTTTCCTGAGGTCTTCATGTAACATTTTTGAAATTCTTTGACCAAAATAGCATAGAAGTACAGTCAGACCACTCCTGATATTTAAACCTCTTTTTCTACAAATTGGTTTTACATGGTGGAATTTTAGCTCTAATGCAAATTGCATTCAATAACTCTTGGTGCACATTTTTGCTGCATCATAATCACAGTAACTGGAAACAAAACTAACTAAAAAACAACTTGCCAGTTTTATTGTTAAAATACTTGAATTTCCCTTGTCTACAATTATTTCCAATCACTTGTTAATGATTACGACTTGGAACAAATTTTTATCAATGAATTATACTCTCATCTGGCTAAGGCTGGTAAAAGACCACATGGCAGACTGGAAGCAGGTCACAAACCAGTATACTCAATAGACTGGGGAGGTTGTACCAGGAGAGGGATCCTGTGCCAAGTGAAATGTATGCTAAATCAATGAAGGTAGTGGACCCACGGGGGGGAAGACCCACATCATTTGTTAGAGTCTAAGCCTGACCAGGAAGACCGCATAGCGCCATATTGCAAAACAGCAGGAAAATGCAGTCAAAGTCAACAGCAGAGCCAGTGGTTAGCTCTCATTCAAGCACGTCAAATGGATGCTTGGGGTCAATGGGGATTTGTTCTGTTCTGGAGCAAACACCTAGTGGTCAGTTGAGGAACTGCAACATTTTTCCTAAATGAGCTTCAACCCTGAAGTGGGGTGGCTGCTGCTTGGCCTGACTCCAGAGTAGGACTCTGGTAATCTACATCCAGGGGCACTGTGCTACTTGATGATCTTTTTTTCTTTTGTCCATAATATGAGTAAAATTGAGTGGAATGCCTCTGGGTTTGGGATGGTGTGTTGCGTTAAGTGGAGGAGGTAAAGTATCTTGGGGTCTTGATTATAAGTGAGGAGAGAGTAGAGAGTGATATTGACAGGTGGATGGGTGAGGATGCCACAGTAATGTAGACTCCCACGAGTCTGTTGTGGTGAAGAAAGGCAAGACTCTCAGTCTCTGACCCTCAACTCACAAATTGTGGGTAGAAACTGAAAGAATGAGATCACAAATACAAACGGTTGAAATGAGTTTTCCCTGCATGGTGACTGGTTTTGCCCTTAGGGATAGGTTAAGAAGCTCTGCCATCTGGGCAGGATGTCTCCTGGACGTGTGAGGAGGTGTTTCGGGCTCGTACAATTGGGCACAGGCCCCCGGGCAGTCCCAGGTGACTCTGGAGTGATTACTTGGAAAGACCTCAGTATTAACCCAGAACAGCTAGAGGAGGTGGCTGGGGAGGGGGCTGCTTCTGCAACCAGAACTCAGATAAGCGGAAGTTAATAGATGACTGAATGGATGGGTGGTGGGCAGCCCTCCAAAAAGTGAAAGTGTTGTTTTTCAGAGTCTGTGAGTTGGTCATGGAATCAAATACATCTCAATCACAGAAAAAGTTATTAGTTTCACAATATGTCCTTTTTAAAGGAATTAAAAGTCTCCTTGAGACTGCTGGCAGTCTTTGTTTCTGCTATTGACAGAACTTTCTTTCTCAAACCTCTAAGTGTACATAAGCTACACACACACATGCACACACATGCACACCCACACACACACGCACATAGACAGAGAGAGAGAGAGAGATGAACCCACAGTGGACATACAAAAATAAAAATGGCCAGTTGGCACCTTCCCACAAGGCTGTACAGTCTTGCTAGTGCAAGTAAAGTTTTCAGTCTGATTCACTGCTTTGTTGTTTTGATCATAGCACTTATCCCCCACACCCACCCCCCCACTTCTTGATCTCCACCGCAGTTGCATACTGCAGTAAAATGAACAGAGACATGCCTGCATTCTGTCTGAAACAGTCACAGCTTTTTGCAGAACAGTTGTTTAGAAATGGATTTAAGGTTTGGGTTTGCAGGCAATCTTTGAATAAAAGTACTTCTGAGTGAAAAGTGAATCCTCAAAAATGTTCTGTTGATTAAAATGAATAATATGACATCATAAGGAAAATTTAAAAAAAGAAGACATCCTCAGAAAAAATTATATACAGCTTAAACATCTTTACTTTGTTGCAGTTTGAAAGCTCAGTTCTTTTATAAATATTATGAATTATAGTACACTATTTTATATTTTTAGATTTTCTGAGTTGATGTTGAAGTTAAATGTTAATTCATTTTGGCCTATAGCACATATAGGAAAACAAAGAGATTTAAATGTGTTGTCCGACCGTGACCCAGTGGGATCCACTGACTTGGCATACTAGCACTCCATACATTTTGGTGGCAGTAATGCACCACTTTACACTATTTTTAAACTGCTGATAAAAAAAAGGAAGGAAGAAGAAGAAACAATAAATTAAAATTGAAAAAGCTGAGATGCTTGCTGCATTTCTGTTTGCATACACAAGGATGCAATTAATGAGAAGTCTCAAATCTGAAGGGGACGTAGCCAAAAATTGTTGCTGTGGTTAGTTTCACCTTTTGCCCGAGCAGAGCTGGGATACGCTCCAGCTAATCCTCGTGACCATGCATAAGAAAAAGCGGGTATATAATGGATCTATGGATGTACACTTAGTTCCAAGTAATTGGGATATTCGCCACAACTGGAGGCCTGTAAAACCACTATAAAAACCACAGCCTAAACATGCAACTCAATCACCTTCAGGTCACGTAGACAGTCTGGAGACATCTTTTCAGTCTGAGGATTGTAAAATTTGAGTTGGAAGACGTCTCTCTAATGGGATTTGAATGAATCCAAGTTGGGTCAAAATTCAAATCACAGCGCAGCTCTGAAACACCTCTGTTTCTCTTGGCTCCTCATTGCTCTGTGAGGTTTTCTGTCCAACGTCTGGAATCCCTCCCTAATGCCTTTGTCTTACTTCGTTAATCGTCCTGTACTCTTTTACATCTCCACCTTTTTTCTTTTTCTTTTTCAGCTCTCACTTTGCGCAACGCACGGGGATATACACCCAAGCACCACTGTTCTTTTCGCTTAGATGGGCCTTCACAGGGCCAATCACAACTTGACATTTTGTCTCACAGTTCAGTGAGTACTATTCCCAAAGGGATCTATTAAGTTATGGTATGCATTGAGCTAAAGAAATGGAGAGCCAAGCGTCTGAGTGGATTAGGTCATCAATAATACGGGGAAACATTAAAATGGATGTATTCATATGTTGATACTGAACAGCTGCGGGGAACCGAAGAGCTTTTTATGATTGCCTGAGGTATCAATCATGCTAAACTGTTGGGAGACTTTTCCATGATTTTCATCACAAGGATGAGCACTGATATTATGTGGGTCAGCTGAAAAACAAGTATTTTACAAAGTCTCACAGTTTTATAATGGCAGACCTTTACCTGTTAAAATAAAGGAAACAGAAATGTATTTACTGTTGTATTCACTCTTCTTCACAGTTATTCTTGTCTGATGATGGCCTTTAAGTGCAAGATAACTCTGAGGCATTGATTTAAATAAATAAATAAATAAATGAATAAAAAAAATTCAAAATGCAAATTCCATTTTTCTTGACTTGTCTGGGGAAAAAAAAGAAAACTAAGTACCTTATTATACAACCTTGCTGCATTACGGCACTGATGAGCTCCTTTTGTCTTGGCCAGCATCTGAATAAACGCTTTTTTTTCCACCTTGTTCCTTTGCCTGAAAATGCCACAAGGGATACCAAACATGCAACTCATCTGAACTCACAAAGAAAGCACGATGATAATGCAATTAGATGTAACACAAGCAGGCAGCAGCTCTAATGTGGTGCAAACTGACATTTTTCATACAACTCCAACTCCAAAAATGTTGGGACGCAGTGTAAAATTTAAATGAAAACAGAATGTAAGTATTTGAAAATCTCATAAACCCTTATTTTACTCCCTGTAGAACATATGTGATGTTGAAAGTGAAACATTTTACCATTCCATGTAAAATACAAGTAAGTGACACAAATCACAAACAAATGGAGCATTTGACAACTAATAAAGTTAATTAACAACAGCTCAAAAACATTTTTGGGTTAAAAAAAAGGAGTATTTCAGAAGCAAATCCTCTCAAATATAAAGATGGACAGAAGTTCATCAATATGCAACAAACAGTGTCTAAGGATTGTGGATCAATTTCAGAAAAATGTTCCTCAATGTAAAAAAAATGTAAAGACTTTGACGATCCCACCATCTACAGAGAATCAGGAGTGTTTGTGCACAAGGGACAAGAATGATGGATGCGTGACTGGATTAAAAACAGGTATGATTCTCAATCCAGACATTTCACGAAATTTTAAACATTTGCCACATCATGAAACATAAAAAAGTACATCAAAGAACAGTTTAAGGACCATGTTAAACAAAAGGTTTCCAGGAGTATATGGACTGTCTTAAAAGGAAAAGTTAAACAGTGATGAATGCTACTAGCATCTCCAGGTTCCAACGTTTATGAGATGTGTTGCAATAAAGGTTGAATATATTTTATATATTCTGTTGGGAGTAAAGTGTAGGTTTACAAGATCCTGTTTTAAATTTACATTTTACACACTGTTTTTGGAATTGAGGTTCTGATAGTCATTGATAGTCATCTGTAGTCATGACATCATGGCTAAGACAGAGAGGAATTGTTGAATGCCTTGAAAACATAAGAAGAGTGGGATGGGGGGGGCTGCAGCGTTCTTCTAACAAAGTAAAGTCTCTACAAGTAGTGAGAGGGTGCTCTTTGGTATAAAAGGTTATGACTTGCCAAAGAGAATGGTCAGACCAAGGCACACTTCTTTTAGATAAAAAAGCTTTAATAAAAGTGTTTAGTTCATATTAGAATTATATGCTAACATAGTACTTATACTGGAGTACAATAAATATAAAATCATTTAGTCTCCAGTCTTCTCCTTTAGAAGAACAGCTACAATTGGGGAAAGGCTAGAACATAATCATTTTCCCGCAAAAGAGCAGACTACCTTGATACCTAAAGCTCCTAATGGTACTTTTCAATGTGGACTCCGCAGGTTATGTGACATAGCAACAATGACCAAAGGATTTACTCACCCACCACAAGTATTTTTGACTAATAAATTTTAAAACCACTTATGATATTCATCTACTGAATTGTGCTTTGTGGGAGGCCTTCTAGGTGGAAGGTGGCTCAGTAGTAGAGGGTTTGGCCATGAACCAGAAGGTTGGTGGTTCAAGCCCCCTCATGGGTACACTGTAGTGTCCTTGGGCAAGACACTGAATTCCTGATTGCTCCCAGCCAGCACCATTGTATGGCAGCTCCTCCGATAACCTGTGTGAATGGGTGAATGCTTACAGTGTAAAGCACTTTGGTGCTGTAGAATTAGTGTGTGCAAAGTGTGTGTTTTATTCTTAGTGTTGTATTGAAACTTTTAAACTGTGCATTTCCTCAAATTGTATTTGTTGTTTTGTTGCTTTTTTGTCTTTTGCTGTTAATTGCTCGCAGTTGTTTAGGCTGTACACCTCATAGCAGTCTGGAGACTCCGCCCACCTCTGACAAGCAAGGTGTTGCTTGTCAGAGGTAATTAATTACAGAAGTATCATGTAGCCTGCTAACTGAGATACAAAGTGTTTGCTCTTGGCCTGTTGAAGGCCATATCTCTAGGCCAAAAAATGTTGGCATACAATTTTTTTAAGAGCTCTATTTATGAACTAAGCACCTTTTATTAAAGCTTTTTTTTATATCTAAAAGAATGCCTTGGTCTGACCATTCCCTTTGAAAACATCTTCAGTATTTGTCAGATATTGGTGTTAACTTTTGTGAATAAAGGAAAAGCAATTAAGACTCCATCAAGAATGATCATATTGTATCACCATTCAACTGTCACACAAAATGGAAGGTTGAGTGACAGTTTTTTATGCTTATAGTGTCCTCTGCTTGTAGCACACGAAAACCAGTTCCCTCTTTGACGTTTTCTTCTTGTTCTCTGATAAGAACATCCTCCACTAGCACTTCTCTGGCCTCAAAAAGAAAAAAGAAGGAAAAAAAACCTTGAAAATCTGTTGAGATAGGAAGATGAACAAAGGCTTACATTTAAAAAGATAATTGCATCGAGGTGCTATAGCAACCCAATGTGCATGGATTTATGTCCACAGTGGATAAACTATATGTGCCAGTTTAAGAAAGGCCTACCCTTGTCTGTCCTTGATAATGTATTTTTGTTTGTCTTTTGTAACTTAACTGCAATTATGTCATCACTTTATTATATGTGTTGCACTTTATTGTCATTTATATTTTTTCCACTCTCCTTTAAACATCCATCAAGGCTCAAACATGACAGGGAATTTTAGGAAAGGAACCTGGTGCTTGTGTGATATTTGGTGCAAAGAATGTAAGAACCCACATGTATGGAGGACCAAAACAAACAAAAATAAAAGCAGAAATATCTATTTTTGTTTTTCATTTTCCTTAAACAAGCATTGTTGTCAAAAAATGTAGTTTTTTTTTTCCCTTAAAAATGCATTTTTGTCAAAATGTATATATATATATATATATATATACACATTACAACATTGCCTGTATAAGGAAAAGGACAAAAAACAATTCTGCTTTCATTTTTAATTATGTCAGTTCTCCATACACTTGCTGGTTGAAAGTTTTGGGATTATAAATGGTTGTTTAGTTATTAAGGCATGTGTCCAAAGACAGTTGTAAATAGCAATAAGATATTAAATAAAATTAATCAAAAATGGGGCACCACTTGATAACCAGGAAATGAGTGAACAGCACACTCAGTCTTAGATTAGCTGCTGTTCTGTGCCAAGTGTGGCACTTTGGAACAACAGTGAAGGAAATCTGAGCACAGACCTTTTCAAGCAGCAAAATAACCACAAACAACTTCTCACATTAAAATATCAGATATCAAAAGCATGAAATAAAATCATGAACAGTGGGGTAAAAGTATTTAGTCAGCCACCAATCGTGTAAGTTCTCCCACTTAAAAAGAGGAGAAAGGCCTGTAATTTTTGTCATAGGTGCACTTCAACTATGAGAGACACAATGGGAAAAAAGAAAAAAAAAATCCGGAAAAACAAACAAACAAGAAAAACAAAACAAAACACGGATTTTAAAGAATCTATTTGCAAATCATGGTGGAAAAAAAGTATTTGGTCAAACAAAAGTTCATCTCAATACTTTGTTATATAGCCTTTGTTGGCAATGAAAGATGTCAAACATTATCTGGAAGTCTTCACCAGGTTTTCACACACTGTTGCTGATATCTTGGCCCATTCCTCCATGCAGATCTCTAAATCAGTGATGTTTTGGGGCTGTTGCTGGGCAACACGGACTTTCAACTCCCTCCAAAGATTTTCTATGGGGTTGAGATCT